>NW_024121099.1:43500638-43749483 GCF_016745375.1 Pimephales promelas
AACATGAAATGAATACAAAAGAATGTTCCAGGATAACAAAAAGTAGGTGCTTTAGGATGTAACTTGTATTTACTAGATCTACTGACTAACGTCACGCATCCCACTATATTGTTTATAATACACATTTCAAGACACGTTCAGTACAGTAATGTTACTTCCTAAAATCTTACTGTTACACTGAAACTGTTCAGTTTAGTTCACTAACCATTTTCGTTATCATATTATACATTCACCTATGTTGACATTGCTGATTGTGAAAGACAGTTAGTGAAATGGCTTATGCTATTACATGTATGTCGGCTAAATGCAATTTATTGTAACATTCTTATGGCACAGAGCATTAGTTCAACGTCAAGCTGATAAAAGTGGGCTATTATTGTAACTAGTGAATCCAAAGCTGCCTAATATACTGTACCTAAAATCCTGTGTTTCTTTAAGAAAAAATTGTATTTGTACAAAGTATATATGAATGTAGTTATCTAAATAAATCTAAAAAAAAATTAAAAACATTAATATTTTAAATCTACAAGTAATTTTTAGGGATAACAAAATTTTGAAGTTCAGTAAATGGATATTAATTTTGACATAGCCTACATCCAATATTAGCCAATACATAATATCAAGAGATGTGGATGAATAAATAAAAAAAAACAGTTAATAATGATATAGTATCAAAATATCATGAAAATATTATCTATTCAGATTCACTAATTTCCATCGCCCTAATGAACTGAGAATAGCCAATTATAAGATATAATTTGCATATAAAATGGAGGAAAAAATGTGGGGGAAAATTGTGATTTGTAAATTAGTCAGTCAATGTGCAGTGTGACAAACTCTGAAATAATATAGTTTTTGATGTTAAACAAGCAGCAAGTGTTTGCAACCACTGATAGAATCAAAGGACTCGAGACAACAGCGAAAATCCTGAAGACTTTGAGATCAGTGATTAAACTGACAGAGACCTCCTACACACCTTAGCGGAGACGGAGTCCTGTAGAAACAGGAGAGACCGAGCTTATCTTCCCATCAGTGACTCTCAAGAGTGTCAAGAACCATCATCACACAAGGAAGCACTGTTGCAGAGAGCTATTATTGCTGCTTTAAAGCACTAATTCACACAAAAATTACAATTATGTCCCTATAACTCACTACTTTTGGATGAACTACCCCTCCATAAATTTCATTCTGTTCCATGCACGACATTATTATGGTTTGAACACATGGAATAAGTCATATTGGCCACTTTTATGGTTCTTTTATGAAAATTACAGTCTAGTCACTAGAGCAACACGATTCTGGATAATTGAGAATCACAATTTATTGGTTTTAAACAAAGATGGTTAAATGGTTTGATTGAATGATTCAATGACTCACTCATAGTCTTCACCTGTCTCATTAATGGATGCATCAGCATTTTTGAATGAATGAATCTCTTAAATGAATGATTCAATGACAAAAGTCACTGTCACTTGCACACCACATACAATCTTTACTTGAAGTGTCAAGTAACTTTACCTTAAAAGGTGATTTCGGTTTGTCTCGCTACTGTAGACAACAGTGTTTATATCCAAACTAAACTTTTAGTTTTATTGCAGTACATCTGTGATAACTTGAATTAATGTAAAGCAAAAATAATGATACTGTGTGTTTGAAAGACTGTCTGTGAAGCTGTTTCATTCCTATTGCCTACATGACAACTGCCCTCAGAGGCAACCAAGATTTGAATGTTTGATGTATTCATACTTGTCAAAGGTTTAATAGACAGAGACAAATCAATGTCATTTAAGAATAAGATCGCGTAGGTGTTTGAATCGAGATTGCGATATTTTAACAATTATTCGTGCTGCTCTACTAGTCACAATCCTTTAAAAAGCTTTAACAGGATTCAGTAGAAAAAAGCAGCCATGATCAGTGAAGCAGATTATTCCTGAATAAAGGTTATAATTCTTTGTCCCTACAACACTGTACCAGAGCCACTCGAAGTTACTGAGCTTTCATGCACAACGTGAATAACTAACCTTTCACATTAATAAGCCCAGACCAATTCCACACAACAGTAAGCAGCTGAACCTGAGGTCTTTTACACTGTCGAATCACACAGTCACTTTGATTCCTGTGTTCAGCACTGCTGCATCACACATGAGTGAGGACTGGACTTCTGAAATGAGGGAGCAAAGTCCTTTCAGGGTTTTTTTAGTCTAATAAATTCATTTTCCACCCGATGTCCACACAGTTTCTGGTTAAACATGATCAACAAACATCCAATTCGAAAACAATTGTATGTATACATTAGCATACTATTTATAATCAGAGTAAAAACCATTAAGTTTATGCATTTTTTTAATTTTTTTCAGAAAATAATAACTACAGAAATACAACAAAAAATTGGATTTTTTGTCATTTTGATCCGTTACTACGTTATATACATGATAAAATAAAAAAGCTACATGTTTGCTGTGCTTGTTTGTAGACCAATTATTTTGTGATATCAAAATGATTATATAATTATTGTATTTAATAATTACTATTTATTACTATTTATTTATTCAATTTTACAGTAAAACATTACAATAACAATTTATTATTTTTTTATTTAATAATGATATTATTATTCAATAAAAATAAGAAATATAGCTATCATAAAATAGTATTAAAAAACAAATGATAATAATAACAATAGAAAACTATAAAATTACAATACTAATATTTATACCTGAATTAATGTTTTAATTTTGAAATGTTAATTCATTAAGCTTTAACTCTGGTGGAAAACTGTGACAAGCCCAATTTTCTTATTTGTCGCCAATGGCAGGTTTATTATAAGCACGTTTGGAAAAACGTTGTAAAAGCATGTTTGGAGAGATGGTTGTATGCAATGCAGTCCCACAATGCATAAGTGACCCAAACTTAGAGCACATACAGAGATGAGTTCATGTGTAACAGCATTTACTACGAACAGAACCGTTCCAAGACACTGAAAACCGCGCTACACTCGAAAACATGCAGAATATGTAGCCTATATATTTAAAGTCTTTTCTTCCCTATTGTGACGTACAAGTGAAAAGGCTTCTCAAACAAGAAGAAAAGTAGGGCGGACTTGATTTTGTCCATCAGGAGTTGTCTGGATCGTTTGATCATTGTGGTTTGATCTCATGTGAGTTTTGATGTCATGATGACTTTAATTAAATCACAGCCTTGGAGATTTCATAATCGCAAAGCCATAGCGAGATTTTGGATCCATTACAATTAATCTTCACTATAAGCAATTAGTACGTTCAACTATATTTGAACTCATAATATTTGTTTTTATTTAAACTGTAAATTATTTTCTCATATACATTTTATAAGGAGGCACTGCCTCTCTTACCTCCTCTGAGAAAACACCAAATACACAAATACAGCACAAATTGCTGACAAGGAGAAAGAAAACTGGGCCAGAACAGAAACAAACACAGACAGAAGCTAACAGCCTGTCACAAATCATTACGTACCGACAGAACGGCAATCAGAGGGGGTCACACAAACACCCCTCATGTACAAAGCAGGACCACATCCACAGTGAACTGATGACATCATTCAGACGCAAGGTACTTTCATCTGTATGCAATGCAAAGCAAAAGAGGCTCCAACACACACACTCATATACAAAGCATATTAGGAGAATTCCTCATAGTCACATACAAGATGCACCAGGGAACCATCATAGACCTCTATGACAGGGCTGCCGCAGCACACAATTCTCTCTCTCACACACACACACAGCACAGATCGTATATTTCACGCCTGAGCCATAGGCAAGGATGATTGTGAATTCATAATGCTTTCAGAAAGGGGCAGTCATTCTCTGTACGAGGCACTGACTCAGCAGTTCAGCCCCGTCTGGCCTTCAGGGCAGTAAATGTGCACATTAACACTGGATTACTGTGCAGTTACCAATGAGGCATACGACCCCACTGAGGGAGGACATTTTCCACCATAAAATTTTACCTTAAAGACACTAAAACTGAATCTATTACCCTTTTTCAAGACCTTAAAAGAATAGTTCACCGAAAAAAATTTAATTATCATTGAAATGTACTCCAATTTACACGCCCTCATGTCATTTCAATGGGTCTCATTTAATATGAGAGTAAATATGAGAGTGATTTGTGTGTAAAGAGACATTCCCGAAAACTCTTCTCCTGATTCACAAATACTTCGTAAAACATCAGATGTGATAGTGAAATGTGTGTGTGTGTTAATGAATTCCAGTCAGTCAGTCGTACATGGGATGCGCGTGCACGTTCATTCGCAATTACCATAAATCCCGCCCATTATATCCGACTGACATCTATAGACCCCTTTACAGTTGGTAAACATGGTGACGTTTTTTTGTGGGCGGAGCTTAGGTGGAGGCAGAACGATCCCTCTGGCCGCTTCACTAACGCTAGTTAGCAAGGATTGTTAGCTTGTTTTTTAACAATGACTGGAGAAAATCTGATATTATCTTAATGTGTAAGGTCACTCAGTGTCCAGGACCGCGATTGTTATTTCCAAAAGTTATTTTTAATGGACAGAACCAGATTGGCCGACCTGTAGCCGCCTACAGGCTCACTCAATGCATGGATGATTTGACAGGATTAACGTACGTTACCTCGGTTGAGTGGCCTGACTTCTACACCTACCTTATAGAGAAACCGATTGTAAAGAGAAACTGAGGGCATATAAATCTTTAGATGCCTATATGGTCCTGTACAAGACTTGTGTGTACGATCTGCCGAGCCAGCGCCGAGACCACGACAATGTAAAGAGTGACATTACAGTGCGATTTGAATGATGTGAATATTTTCTAGAAATAAAAGTTCCAGATACAGTATATTTATTTTTCATCAATTCTTGCACCAAACAACACAACAAGATGACATTTAATAACAGTAACAATTATTTAAGCTCCTTGTTATGTAGTGGCTGGGAGCAGGCCAACTAACATTTGGAAAATACGAACATTTAATGAATCCGAAAATTTACGGCAGAACCACTTTACACACGATTTACTCCAAAAATCATTCTTGCATAAACATCTCTGTACATTTGACTACTCATTGCCAAATCGCTATTTGTTATTATTTATCTTTTCATTGTTTTTGTATATTTATCTTATTTTACCATTTTTCAATTTATATTGAATACCCAATCTAAGTAATAGTAATAAGTTGTATCCTGTATATAACTGTATATATATATATATATGCTATATTTTGTGTACTCTGAAGCCATTAAGTTTTGTGTGATAAAAAAAGCAAACACTTTAAGTTCACTGAGCATCTTGACATCAGCTTTTGCTTTGTGGCCTGTTTCTGACAGTAGTAGCAATTTCCGATTCACGGATGCATTATTCTTATAAGTGAGATGTTTTCAATGAATCTTGAACAGACTTGAAAGAGATCATTTTCTTGTATTGAGTGACTGTAACAGACAGAATGACCTCTTTTAACCTGATCAGCACTGAAGAGCACATGAAAAAGCCTGAAAGTGCCTGGATGACTTTTGACTTACTGTCCTCTCCTGGGCACGGCATACCAGGTTTTTCAGGGATGCTTGGGAATACTAGACAGAAAAAGAAAGACAGAGAGAAATGAGTGTGACTCAGTCCAGTGGTTTTATCTATTTACAGATGTGGGGTCAGCAAATGTGAAATGTGCAAATACGCAATTTTCTAAAGAAAATGAACTTTTATTTAGTGCTTTTACTGTACAGTGTACACATGATATTTTGAGTGGTTGGTGGATGTGTGGTTTGAGTCTGCATTAAGCGTTTTATAAATAGATTAATACAGAAAGAGTAATTCTATTACTGGTGTAATTGAAAATTGAAAATACAAGGGGAAAATAGATTCATTTTGTATTTTAAGTGAATCAATGAGTACCATGCAAAAGGAGTCCTGAGCACCGGTTCCGGTTGTAGATCCGGAATGCTTCCTCTAGCTCCATCTGGGATGAGATGGTACACGGGTCCCCTTTAAAACAAGAAATGACAATGCAAACAGTATAAAATATCATGGGGCAATATTTATAGTTGATATTTAGCCCAGGGATTTTCAACTCAGGGTTTAGGGAAGGGTTGTTTTAGTATTATTTATATACTATATTATTTATTAATTTTAGTTTAAATTTCATCTTAAGTTTTAGTAAAAAACAAAAAAAGTAAAAAAAAAAAAACATTTTTATTAGCTTATTTATTTATTTATTTATTATTTCTAATTTATTTTGATTTAATTTTTTAGTAATTTTAGTACCTCTTAAACTTATTTTATTTCAGTTAATTGCCAAGGCAACATTTATATGCTTTATGTAAGTTTTTTGTTGTTGTTGTTGTTGTTGTTGTTGTTGTTTTTCATCTAATATTTTAATTTTATTTATTTGAATTAAAAAAAAGAATTGTATAGTTTTAGTTAACAAGATTGGGCTGAGGACAGATTCAGATTCAGAGGAAAACTGTAAAACTGTCAAATATAAATCATATTTATATTTATTAAATGTAATATCATTCCTTATATATTTTTTAAATGTAAAATAATATCAATATAAATGGGCAATCATCATATTTAGTTGCCCTTGACATCAAAACGTACATATTATTATATACAGTACTATATATAATTATAAGCACAACCACTGGGCTTAAAGTCAATATGAAATCAATATTGATCCCAGATTTTTCTTAATGCATGTTCCTGGTCTTATTGTGAAAGATTCATTGGTGTGGTTGTATTTAAAAATATATTTTTTGTCTAATTAATAATACTTTAGTCTAATAAATGTTTGTCAGTTTGTCTAATTAAAATGTACTAACTTGCTTTACTTCTGAATCAACTTCCCTTTTCTGCTGAAGCAACTTAGGCCAAAGTTCAAAAGGTCATCCATACCTTCATCGTCGATCCACTTGAGCGTTATCGGCATCTCTCTGCGGACACCACACATCTTTCTCACCTCCTCACACACCTCTATGTACGTCATGGCCAAATCCAAGTCAGAGATCAGCATGTCCCTACAAAAAAACAAAGGCATCTGAGAACAGTAAAATTCTCTTGTTTAATAACAAGCTTTATTTGGTTAAATGTAAACGATACAAGACAAGTTATTTCACACTTTAATAGACGCAACCTAAAGTTAGACTTCTGCATTTAAACGCTAGCTGTTGTATAACATTATGCTAGGAATCGGTCACGACGGCTAACTAGTCAACAACTTGTCCAAAATGACTGATCAATTAGTGAAGTCAACTACTTTTAGATAGTCATACAAAAGTGTTTTTTACGTTTTATTCGGTTTTTAGGTTTTAAATATATTTTTAGTGG
Organism: Pimephales promelas; assembly: GCF_016745375.1. The sequence goes on from NW_024121099.1 coordinate 43,507,978, forward strand.
CTTTAACTTTAATAAGCATCCCTGAAAAACTATAACTACAGCCAAACACAAGTACAGAAGTTAGAGAGTAAACGGGTTAGTCCCAGAATCATCTCTTATTCAGAGGAGCTCTAAATGTTCTCTGGAGCTTTAATTTGCAGCACTGGACTGAAACTGTCCATCCACAGCCAAACAAGCCACATCTGTTTGGATACAAGAGACTTTCCTTACGAACCTCTAGTACACAGCTGCCTAGTCTGGTCCCTGTCCCACTTTCACACTGCATGGGGGAAACAGCTGCCGGAGAGCCAAGTACAAGAAAACATGATTTGGTGCTGTGCTCAGAATCACTTCAGATAGAGATGGTTGTTTAAGGTACACAAGTGCAAACATATTACTAAGAAACGTTTAAATTAAGGGATGCACATTCACAATATATCAGCCATCATATCGCTACTAGCTGATATATGTTCATTTTTAATGTTAGCGTTATCATTCCAAGCGTTATCGGCCCTTGTATCCAAACAGATAAGAGAATTTGGCCGATATATTAAAGCTGAGACACTTCAGATAGGTACTATTCACCATTATGTTTTTGAATTGCTTTAAATGTGTTTGGAATCATTTCGAAAAGGGAAATACAGTTAAGTGCAACATATGCAGCGCAAGTCTGTCATATAAGCTACTTAAAATCATAATGAAAACACTACTGTAAAAAATTTTGTGAATTCTTTGTGTTTTAGTTGTTTAGACTTTTGTTTTTGCAATTAGTCTCTCTAAATATATTTTAAAAATTTGGATTAAGATTGATCGGTTGTCGGTATCTGCCGAAATTTTCAATTTAAATCACATTTAAATCATTCCTGACCTCAAATATAAATATTCTTTCTTGGGAATCAGGACTAGTGTGTGTATCCCTGTATCTTTTTTTTACGGGCTTAATGGCTGTTTTCATAAGTAATTCTAAATACTCAATCCTAGAATCACTTTAATACTATGGTATATATGAAATTATCATCATGGTACTTCTGACACAGCATGGGACTATATATCGTGCATAGCTAATAAATATTTTCTCAGTAACATTGTATGATAACTTTCATTCATAACATTAACAAACATTACAGCAGAATAAACTAGAGTTGAGTTGACCTCTGTTAACAGGCTTTACCATGCCCTTGATTCACATGATTAAAAAAAAAGATTTTTTTCAAGCATACAAATATTTTAAAGCATAAATTGAAAAATAAAGTTCATAATAATAAGTTATAGAAATTATATATTAAATCTAATTCATCTTATATATATATATTATTAAATCTTATTATTAAATCTAATTATTAAATCTTATATATATATTATTATATATTAATAATAATATAATATTAAATCTAATTATCTTACCTGCTTAAATTATATTCTTCATTACAATTAGTATTTTTTAGATCCTTAGTTAATGCTGAAATATTACTGCCACAACACATTTTTACCATTAAACATCATTTATTATCTACAATTATTATAAATTATATTTATTTATGTAATCATACATTCTTTAGCAACCTTTTTTTATTAAAAGCTAAAGAAAAAAATACCCACATTTAGAAAAATGAAATATAAAAGTGTAATTATAATACAACCCCTAAATATTTAAAATATTGCACACTTAAATTACATTCTTTATCATTATTCGTAATCCTTAGCAAATGTTAAATGTGAAAACAAACATTTTATCATAAATTCAAAAAATTATCACATGCATCATTCATTATTTTGAGTCATTTTTATTTGTCTAATCATATAAAGAGCTTGGCTAAAATTATAATGCATCTTTTGACCTTTAAAACATTTAAACATGTTGAAAATAAAGACCATTTACAATTTTTGTAAGAAATGTATATGTTTTACAAATCAGTCAGACCTCCCACAGTTCCTTTGTGGATGGAAAATGTGATGTATGACAATATACTGTGTGTGTGTGTGTGTGTGTGTGTGTTTCTGCTGAGATGAGCTCTATAGCAGCTTGCCCCTCAGCAGGGAAATCATCATGAGTCTATCATCTGCCTCTCTGCCCTTATGCCACCATCCGTCCCCGACCATGCTCAGCCCCCGTTCGACCGGCCCGCACTGAAGCTTGGGGTGAAAGGATCTCCTACTGCACGACTCTCTAAGGCCTGATCAACTGATAAACGTCAGGAGTCCCTCGAGCAGCTGCCGTTTGGATGGCGCTTCGCTCGGCACTGACGCAACTGAAGAGGCTGGCAGGGAAATTTAATTCCAGAGCGAGCCATGTGAAACATTTCTGATTAACACTAATAAGTGCTAACCATCCCAGAGGATGCCAACAGTTAAATAAAGTCATTTCAGAGGTGATAATTTCTAACTCCATATTAAAACAGAGAATGGTGGTTCTGAAATAGAGTCATAAGAAAATCATAAAAGTGGCAATAATGTTATTTGCACTGAATAGAAGAACAACAGAGGTGATAAATAAGGAGTTTTTGGTTCAATCTGAACTCTTGATTTGTGAATGATCACACATGCATTTGGCAATTTGCTCTGGCACAGCATAATGACTATCAAACTGGGCGCGGGACAGGCGGAAGTACCGCTGACAGCGGCCGACATCCAGGCGCAGCTCCTGGAGCGAGCAAATGGTGAAACTAGCCAAACGGTTCGCCTCCGAGGGACCTGGTGGACACAAATACGGTGACGATTATCCCCAAGCCCCTGTTGCAAATACAGAGCGGTGACTCTTTCAATGAATGCTCGATCAACATAAAAAAAACGGCCGCCGACGGGTTCACTTCAGACTTTTGTTTTTACACGCATCAATTTTACTCTTGACGCGCGAATGGATTCAAAGTGTTCAAGGGTATAACTAGTCGGCGCAAATTTGATGCGCTATTCACGTTCGGTGTGAACGCACAGTAGGAAAACACGGCAGAGATTCATCAACACAGCAGACACACCTCTCTTGAAAATTAGCAGTGCTATTTTTAATTAGGGATTTATATACAAAAAAAAATGTTTAAACAGATTTTAGTAGCTTATTAGTCAGCAGCTAAACCTCTTTTTATGATTCGTAATCGGATAGTGTGAATTAGTGCACTACAGACTGAGTTTTGTGAAAATTATCTGATAACCATTTAACAAGGAAAAAAAAAGTAAAAAAAAAAAACACAAACAAACAGTATGTCATTATATTGGTGTTTTGGATAGGAATGGACAATGGTCGCAAAGTTGGTTGTTGGATGACAAGTTGACCCATCCCAAAATCAAAACACCATCCAAAATGTTAAAGAAAGAAACACTTCTGTCAAGAGGTATCTGTCTAACTTAAATATAAAGATAAATGTTGTACAACAAATCCAGTGCTTATAACCCCTAAATGCCTTAGACATACACTACCATTCAAATTAAAAGGTAATAAAAGTATATGTTAGCTATTTGGATGCATTAAATTGCTCAAAAGTAGCAGTAAAGACATAATGTTACACAAGTCTACTATATCCAATAAAAGCTTTTCTATTCCTCAAAGAATCCTGAAAAAAAATAATGCATCACTGTTTTCACAAAATATTAAAATGTTTTCCACATTAAAATTAAGAAAAATGTTATTAAGCAGTAATTCAGCATGTTACAATGATTTCTGAAGGATCATGTGACACTAAAGACTGCGTAAGGACGCTGAAAACTTAGCTTTGACATCACAGGAATCAGTCATCCAGACTTTGCTAGTAAGTTCTAGAATATTCCAAACCAAACAGAGGATCCAGAACTGTGGTGAATTCTGAAACTCTCTTTTAGAATTAAATCTTTGGCTCCATGATAATAGCCAGTGTGGCCTGCTGTTTTTTGTTGTAAAGAAGAAACAATCCTCAAACCCTTGGATGAGCAGTCCAGCTGAGTGCAGTAACAGCTGTACCTCATATGCACAGACTGAATCATCAAGAACACACCCTGCTTGTTGAATTTCCAAACTGAACTATAAAACTGACCTGAAATGGTGCAAATAGCCAATGAGGAAACCCGCACAAGAGATGAAGCTCAGTGAATTTTAACAACGTCTTGTCTCTACTGGAGAATAACGTCATCAGGTTCAGTCCTGAATATAAATTCAAATTCCCACCAAGTAGATTTGATTGATGGGAAAAGGTTTAAGGATGCCAAGTCTGTGTTATGATCATATCACTGTGTTCTATACTTAGCATTAAAACTTAAGAATTTAAGTGGAATGTTTTGTTCTCAAATTCAGACATTTCTGAGGTGCATTCAGACGTCTCACATAATTGCTTTTTTTAATTTAACAAAAAAACAATGTCATTGGTAACATGATGAGAATTTTGATTACATTATAATGGTCCTTAAAGTTTCACTTTAATACACATATGATGTCATAGTGATAATAGTGATTTATGGGTGGTGCGCATTATCTACAGTTCTGTCTGTGTGGTTGCTGTAGCAAATCAAATCTCTCTGAAACTCATGAGTCCTGGACTAAAGTCCAGCACTGGAAATGGAAATGAGAAATACCTGCCAAGTTAAACTCTCTGCTGGCAGCGCAGACTGCCAATGGTTGAGTGAAGTTAAACTCAAGTGTGTTTACACACTCCTTTTTTGTTGTTGTTCAAAAGTTAACAGGTTAATGTTATTCAATGTATTGCCAAGTGATGAAGGTTTGTTTATGGTCAATGACAAGCTGTGCATTAAAAACATGCGCTTGTCAGCCCAAAAAGGCTAAAAACAGCCTTTGCGATTTCAAAATCGTGATAAGCCAAATCGGTATCGGTTTAATTGGTTTAAGTGCGATTACATGGAAATTGAAATTAATCATGCAGCCCTATTTTCCGTTAGAACGGTGTCGTGTTAGCGGCCCCTAAGTTAATAACTAATGATCGTTGCGAAGGAAGTGAATCAATCAAAACTAACTTTAGCTAGACAATAACTTTATTCTAGAGCTGCTGTAAAGCCAAAACAATCTGTTACTTTAATTTCCTATTATCACTGTAAAGCTGCTTTGAAACAATCTATATTGTTAAAAGCACTATAAAATTAATGTGACTTGACTTTAGTCATGAGAGAAAAAAGCTTGTTAACGATTATTCGCCTTAGTTTTCATTAACAAAATTAACACTCCATTAGTTTATGTGGGATGACATCAAGTGCTTTAGCATCAACAACGTTTTTTAGCCACTGAGACCAGCCCCCAACACTTCACCCACAAACCCCTCCCTTAAACATATCGGCATACAAAATTATTGACAAGCAGAAAGCATTTCTGATTGGCTAAAAAAAAAAGATCAGGCCCTTCCCCTGGCACATTTTAGCTGTTTGCATAGCCTATAGGGCTGTCGCTGAGACTCAAAGCATAATGGAATATCAGTATCAGTCAAGTTATAGAGACATGGCAAAACAGCATTCACTTTTTACCAGCATGACAAACAGCTTCTGTCCATTACAAATGTACAAAGCTAAAACGTGACACTTCAGGTGACTCACAGGCAATTTCCCCATAGAGATGTGCTATTTAAAACCGTGTAATCTCTTTCTTGATTGCTCAACAATGAAATGTTTTGGACTGAAACCGAGAGGTCTGTGCTTGAATAAACAGTGCCTGGAATCTGTTGAAAAAGTGTCATTATTGAGGCTTATAACTTGTTGCTAGGCAACTGCCTGGCTAAGGTTGTCAGCCAGTCACCAAGATTTCTGTCCCGCCGAGTATAGTTCTAACTTCTTCCAAAATATTTTTAGATGGGAATCACCAAGGCTTTCAAAATGCACTAAAAAGGCTGACCCAAATTTGGAGAGCTCTTTTACACACTCGTGTAAGAGAGAATTCACACTTGCACAGACAGTGAGGAACTATTCACTCTTCACTTCCTATACAGAGTTCACTGGCACGCCATCAGGTAATTGTGCTCTTGATTCAAAGGTCTTTCTCCACCCACTAAGCTAGCTGGACATAAAGTTGCATAAATATGTAAAGCATGCAGTTCCACAATGATTTGTGGTGCATTATCTCATGCTTTGCTATATGGAATGCAAAACAACCACCCAAGCGATGAATATTAATATAAAAAGCGAAGAATCCATGTTCCTCATTATTTGAAACTAACTGAATAAGTGAAGTTAAATATAAAATTTGAAACAAAAGAGAAAAATATAATCAAAGCCGATTTATTTTTTTTACCCCATAAAACAGCATGGACTTACAACATGAAAAAGGCTGAATTTACATACATTTATTCATTTAGCTGATGCTTTTATCCAAAGCGACTTACAATTGCTAGTATATAGGTCAGAGGTATAGGTAAGATTTATTTACAACACTGTTCCAGAACAGTACAACCAAATGTTTGTGTGTGTGCAGAGCACGGAGAACAGTTTCCTGAACCTGGGAGAGTACAAGGTTATAACATCGTATCTCTGACTGAAAGTTAAGAGATTTTTTAAATTAAAAACTTGCCACTGTGAAACGTTCTGCTGAAGTCACGCTTGCAAAGTTGGTTCCGATCGATCGGCATTTTCAAAATCAGACTCTGGCTCAGACTGATATGGAAAAATTGACGAGTACGACATTATTAACGGGTCACTCCACCTCTGAAAGATGAATGTGTATTTAATTTATGTAGAAGAAATGTGAAATTATTTTTGTATTTGGAGCTTTCTAGACTGAGAAAAGCCAGAAAATGTATTTTTGGCTTATGTGGATGAAAGACAACAACTCCCAGAATGCACTTGCCTCCCTGCCCTAGGAGGCCACGCGGAGCGGAGCGGAGTCGTTAAACAAGAAGGTGGCGTGATTACCAATGAGCGACACCTGTGAGACGTAAGTTACCGGTCTCGTATTTCTCACAGAGGAGCGGAAATTGTCTTATCAATGTTAAAACGCACATCAACCGATCACTTTTTTAGCGTTCATGTAAACACTACATTCAGATTCACCAATCAGAATGAATTCAGCTATATTGAAACAAAAGCTGTACATGTAAACAGTGAATGGCGACTGCAGAAAGCAAAAGCTGAATCCCGGACATCGACGACCGGACATGTCAGGGAAAAAGAGGACGGTAACCCCTAAAGTTACTACTCGGCTTTCTCCACAGAACAAGAGCCAGCTAGCTTAGCTTCCAAAAAAGATGGCTGACACTATGTGTAATCCCAATCCTCCATAATGCATCCGTCTGCGTATTCAGTACCTACGTCCATATTTTCAAAAAGTTTCTGCCGGTGAAATCAGACGCACTGGCACTGATCTGTCATAGGTCTGTTAGCGCATTAGGTCCAACCCCCTATGAATCTAGTGCTTGAAGTCTTTACAGAAGCCCCCCCCCCCCCCCTTACACTTCCTCCTACAATGACGTAAAATGACGATTTTTGCGTCATTCATTGTAGGAGGAAGTGAAAAAGGTAAATAGCAGATTTCTCTCGTCTCAGGGGAAATTGAGAGAGTGTTGCGCGACCATTCAATAGTATTACTGGGTTTCTAACAATGGAAAGCTTAATGCAAATGGGTGGAGTGTCCCTTTAACTGTCTTTACAATTGCTTTGGAAGCTGAAGCTCGCGATTATGGTAAGGGGCTTTACATTTCCGACAAATGCTTGAGGTCTTGGCCAATCACAACACACTGGGTCAGCTGGCCAATCAGAGCACATAGCGCTTTTCAGAAGGAGGGGTTTTGTAGAAATCAGTGCATTTTAGAAAAACTGGGCAATGAGGAGAAAAAAATATCTATTTTTTTAACATTTCAGCATTTTTATTAACATGTTCTACCCAATACACAAAATAATAATATTTGTAAATAGCATCATATGACCCCTTTAAATATATAGTTTAAATTTCAATTTAGTGCAAACCATTCCTTTAAGAACAACCACCATAGACATTGATGGATTACATTTTTAGGCTTGTCTGCCTCACAATGCTTGTCAATGCCAAAATGATTGAGATGGCCAATCAAATCAAAGAAGGCAGTCCTTACTGTTCACAGAAGATGAGTGCAAATTCCAATGTAACACTTAGTAGCAAAACGTTTAATATTTGACAACTTTTTTATGACAGGAATGGTCAACGACCGACAGGCCTAATATCCAGTGACACAAACTTTTGAATTGCCATTTTGAATTAAAAATATGCTATCACTTAGCCTACATGATTCATGTAATTCATAACTTAAAGTGACGTTGGCGTTTTTCAAGATATTACACACGAATAAGAGCGAATGAGGACATATTTTAAAATATTATTCACAAATTTTGTTTAAATTTATTCCTTCATAACTACAATTATAACAATTTTATTTTTTCTTTATTCATCTAAATCTCTTTTAACCCATATTTAATTCCTTAAGACATGGTCAAGCTATATGACTACAAATTGAAAGACGAATCTAAATCATTCACATTGTTGACTAAAACCCGGGTGATATCACCCTCTGTGCACTGAAGCTGCTGAGTGATGATGTGATTAATAACAATGATTCACAATGATGTATGTAGACAGTGCGTGTTTGTGTTATCTCACTCTCTCCTGACCGCCTACATCATGGCACTTTTAGCCAAAAGCATTTCATCAAAATATAAAGCCTAGATTTTAAAGCCTGTGGAAGATAATTACAAGAAACAGTAAAACAATTCTCTATTGTTTAACGACAGAAGACACAGCGGGGGTCAGAACCAATGCAGCCAATTCAAGTCATGTCACTAATATTTTCAGTTCAAGCTAAGCTGGTGGAATAACACTGATCTGACTTCACCTCTTCAAAAGATCTCTCAAGCAACTAGCAGAATCAAAAATGTCTGATGCTGTCTGAAACTTGTCTTTTATAATACTAATCAAAATCCTAATAAAAGGTGTATGCTACAGCATACCCATACAGTAGATGTTCACAGCAACAAGTGGCAATAGGAGCATAACCTTCAGCCCACAACAATATTTCATGCTGAAAAATGCACACAGTAAGTTACTGTTTACTTTTAGCTGATCAAAAACATACCAACTTTGGTCAATAGCGTGGCATGTCTGGTGGTCATGTGATGTCAATATGGTGGCACCCATGAGATGACAACATGTTTCAAGTAAATTAAAACATTCTTAATACTTTTAATGATATTTTTCAAATATATTGTTCATTTCTTTATATGTAAAACGTTTGAATTAGCAGAACTGAGTTTACCTTTAGAAAGGAGTTTATTAATGGCAATTTGCTTTATGTATTCATTAAAGTCTGGACGTTTTCTGACATGTCTGATATAGTGTACTCTGTTGTAAACTGTCACAACTAACGTCTCCAAAATAACCAAATATACATCTGTTAAAAGTCAATCAAATGAATCTGAAGTTGAAATAAATATTAAAACATTCAATATGTCAAAGTTTTCCCAGGTGTGGGAGGGAAGTTCTGCTCACATTAATGTGCCAAAAACCGGACATATTCCGACCTTTGACGCCATTGAACAGCAGACCGACTTTAAACCATTAACCTGTGAAAGTTTACAACACTCACCCTCCGTAATGCGCCTTTATTTTCACGTATCCAGACGGCAAATCCATCACCGACCCGTTACTGACAGGCATTATAACTCCAAAAGTCTTCAAACACTCCCTTGGGACAGAAATACACAGGCTCTGTTTATTAGAAGACGATTTCAGATGTAAAGTGACATCATTCCGAATGAACTGTGTCAGTAAGTTAGTCAATCTTAACGCTTAACGTGTCACGTCAACGTTGAAATGATCCACATCGCGAGCGCGTTATTCAGCTTCTTTCCGGTACGCTGGATTTTACGGTGTCTTTGCTATGGTTACTCATAGGGGCGGAGAGACACAGAAGTATGGCTACTTCCAGGGCTGGATTGGCCTCGGAATCCACCTGTTGTTCACTTGCGCTTCCGTGGGACATTCCGTCTCGCGAGGAAATATTCCAAAGTGCACTTCATAACATCATAACAGCACGAGAGCGTGTTTCGCGCGGCGACTGCTCCATTCTTCGGTTCCGCCGTGACGTGACGTCAGCGAGGAATGTGCAGATTCCATGAACGCATTATTTGCAGGTGGATACGGGTGGATAACGGTTTGCACAGTGTGGGTCCAGTCGGTCTCGCTCTCTCTCGCTCTCTCTCTCTCTCTCTCTCGGTAGAGACTGAATGCTTATCCAATTAAACAGAAGTAGGTCGGTGAGAGAAGAAACGGTTGTGTTCAGAATGATGCACGTGAATGAGCTGAAAACTACTCCTGAACTCTCGAGAAAGAAGCATCATGCAGGCATAACAATTTGGTTATACATAGCCTAGTAGAATATGCATGGTTTGGTAAATTTTAAAGATGCACTGATTTATATATATATATATTTTTTTTAAAGCGCAAACAAGGCTAATAAACAAGGAACAAGTTTATGTAACTCATGTTTTCAGTTTAAAAGTCATTTAACGAAGTACAATCTGAAATCAAACGTCATTCACAAACATTGCATCATGACACCAAAGGTGATTTATCGTCCAACAAACTCTCTAAACTAAAGTCTTGTTTGACTCCCACCTTGAGGTTGAAATTTGTAAAGGCAACTTAAGGGAATTAAATCAGAAAGCATTGTTTTTAATAACCATATTATATTTAATAAATGTTTTATTTGAAATAAAACTTTCTGCTTTAGTTTTCTGTATCACGTGTCTTGATATCATGTGCATGGGTAACACTTTACAAAAATGTTTGATTTGTAAATATTTGTTAATAGTTAAAATTAGCTAGCAATGGAAAATAATAAATATTTATTAATCTTAGTTAATGTGAATTTCAAGCATATATTAATAAATTATTTAATCAAGAAGTTGTATGTGCTAATATTTAATGGACCTAAGCTAACATGAACTAACAATAAACAGTTGCATTTTAAACTTGACGATGATTAATAAATACTGTAACAAATGTGTTGCTTATTGTTGGTTATGGGTACCCGCGACTCTACAGAGGATAAGCGGTTTTGGATGGATGGATGGATGGATGAATTGGTAGATGGATGGATGGATAGATGATAGATGGATTGTGTTGTAATGCTAATTTTATCCACTTGGTGTCACCACGAGCTCCTTCACTTACCGTAAATGCTTCCACGTAGATTCCACCACCGGTTTATATCAAATGTATGGTCCTGATGCTCCAGCTAATACTGATATTATGGTATTATAATTGTCAACAGTTCAATGAAAACGGAAAATTAATAAAATAATACTTAAATATGAAAAGGAAATAAGAATAAATACATATGATTGAAAAATAACATGGCATAAAGAATAACATGTTGGCATAAAGAAAGTTCTAATCACTCCGAAATTAAAGTGGTGGATACAAAAAATTGCTGTATTGTAGGGCTCATAACAGGGTTTTGTTTATATTTATGGTGTCATTAAATGGTGTCTCTAATTGTGTTATTTTCCACCTCTAAAGTTTAGAGGTGGAGACACCATTTAAATAATAAACCTAAATTTGTTTTAAGCCCGAGACAAATCAGCGTGTTTTTTATGCACAGACCTTGCGCAACGTCGTAGAACAGAAAAAAAACACAAAAAAAAAAAACATATACAGTACAGTAGTCTGCTGCACACTCACTGATGGGACGTCTGAATCGTTTGCACAAATCTGTTCATATAAACGGTTCATTTAAAAGAATCTGTTAAAAAGACGATTCAGTGTGCGTCCAACATTACGTCATCACGTAACGGCTGTTTAATGTTATTTAATGTCGTTTGTTTCAGATTTGCCATTATTTCACTTAGCGCTACTAGAATTATTCATTTAGAAACTAATTTCTATTTTTCTGTAACATTCATTACATTTACATATCTGGTATGGGGAAAAACGTTTTTAATATTAAATTAAGTTACAGATGTTTCGTGTGTGTATATTGGTGGAAAGTAATATATAATCAGATAATGTATAATATGGGATATAATCAAAAGTAATCTTTCCGCGCCATCCTCGCTTCACTGCAAATGCTCTTCTGAGTCGTTTTATTCTGTTGATTCAGTCTGTTCGGAAAGGTTTGTTCAAAAGATTCGACTCACCAAAGCAATTAATTCACAAATCGGACGGCGCCAGTTTACTCTGCATTATGATTATGACGCTGTTCGTGGGGAGACCGAACGCGCGGAGAACACCAACTCACTGAACACAGATTTAAGCGGATATGCCTTGTAAATACATCAGTGTTTCTTTAGTGTCTCGTTCTACAAATAACTATTTTTACTTTAGGCAGCTTTAGCATATTAGCCGCCCAGTCCTACAGGTAGCTTCTGTCTGACTCTGAATTGTGTGCCATTTGCTTTCATCGAGTATTATGTTTTGAAGCCTGGGTTATGTTGGATAATGTATCTGTATCAATCGTATGGTGGTGAACAGAAACAGTTTAGGCATTCAGAGGTGCTAGTTAGCCAGCTAGCTAAGTAGACTGAAGTGCTATGCATCAACTTGCTCCTCCTGGTCCCCCTCACACCGGAACCGTCAGCGTTTGGGTTGCGGACACTGACAGGGATATTTAGTTAGTTTGTAAATGAACCCTGTTACTTGCGTTACATGAGAAATCTAAAATGTCGAGGATTCTCCTGGGCCTGATAATGCTTGGTTAGTAAAATATAATATTTTGGTTTTTAAATAAATTATTACAGGAGACCAGAACTTTGGCAGCAGCTACAAACGTTTTGATTTATGCATACATAATTTAAAAACGAATATGTCAATAATTATATCATACCTTTTTTGTTATTTATCAGGATGCAATGTTGCTGTTGAAGATGTCCATGCCTTTGGTAAGTTATTGGCTTATAATGTTGTCTACAGAAGGGATTTTCATCCCTATATAAATGCAGATATATATTTTTATGAGACTCATTTAGATTGTGTGTGAGAGAGGAAAGTTATTAGCTATTTTGTCTTTGCATTGCTTTGTACAAAAGCTGAAATACTTTATGAAAATGACACCTGTTGTAACATATTTGTTTTAGTTATTCATACCGACTTTTCTATCCAACTTTCTGATATTTGAAAATCATTTTCAATTTAATTAATATTTAGATGTATTTTTTATATTTAGTTTTCTAAAATTATATTTGAATGCCAGTTTGAAAGTCCTATTCTAAGCAATCTTAAAATAAGGATTAGATTCATTTACATTCATACTATATTAGTATAGTATTAGTTCAATATTTCTATTTAGCTTTCATTATAATTGTATTATTTCAACTTAAATGTATTAAATTCATTTAGATTTTTTTTTCTTCAGTTTTTCATCTAACATTTGTATTTTAAAAATTCTTTTTCAGTTACCAGAAGCGGTTAATAATGGTTTTTGTTTCAGTTAACAATAACAACACCGGTTCATTCTCATTGTTTCCACAGACGACCCGATCACCAGACTTGCGAATGACAAACCGGGTGAACGATGTTCGGGGAGAGTGGAGGTGCGTCATGGGCATCAGTGGGGCACCGTGTGCCAGCGCGGCTGGGATCTGGAGGATGCTGCAGTGGTTTGCAGAGAGCTCAACTGCGGCTTCGCGTTGGACATCCCGAGCGGCGCTCGGTTTGGACGGGCCGGCGGAGAGGTGCTGTGGAGGAATGTGAAATGCTCTGGTGACGAGTTTGCCCTGGATCTCTGTGAACGTACCCTCAATGGTGACGTGTGCATGCACAGTGAGGATGCTGGAGTTGTGTGTACAGGTACAAGATGGTTAGGTAGATTTATTTTATTAACCCTGCGTTTGTTCGTGTTTGTTCACACTTCTTTCTCAATCTTTCTCTGTCTAGGAAAACTTCTTGTACCAACCTTGTCAATTCAGTCACGCTTCTATGCTTATTCGACTGGAGAGGCTGTTCACTTTAAATGCACTGCCCCGTACAGTCAGTCCGTCATTGACTTCCATCTGTTCAAAAGAGGTGTGGACACACCACTAGTGACCCAGCGAGCCGATCCCAGACAAATTACGGTGGATCTGACCCTGTCAGACCTGGAAAACTCCCACCAGGGCAGCTATAGCTGTCTGTACAGGATACACCACAAACTGGGAACCTCTCCCTCAGGGAATTCTCCACACAGCAACTTCATCAACATCACAGTCTGTAAGTGGCATCTGCTGCTAACGTTATATTGACCGCTAAAAAGTCTCAGACTAACTTTTATTTTCTCTTTGCAGTGGAGATTCACACTCCCCAAATCTGGTACAACACATCTCCTGAGGCCCGGCCAGGTTGGGTCACCCGAGGCCACAGTTTCAATGTCACCTGTTCCATTCAGCATCAGTATCCTGGAGGCTCTTTTCAGCTGCGGCTCATCAGGCCCAACGGGACCGTCCGGCACTCTCTGCCAGCCCTCACGCCCTCTGTCACCTTCAACTTCTCCAACGCCCAGTCCAATAACGAGGGCTACTACTGCTGCCTCTACAAGGTCCAGACTGGAGAGCGCACTTTTATCTCGAGGGAGAGTCAGCCTTTACCCATCTCTATTCGAGGTGAGCTGTGTGGTTCCAGCCTAGTGGACTTGGGATCTGTTCAGAATCAGCACCAAGGGTCATTCATTTTCTAAATGCATGCTGTTTCACTTAAATCATTTTGTCTGCTTAAACTCTAAAAGATTGCAAAAATGCGCATCACACATTCGAAAGTTTTTGTTGTACTGTTCTGGAACAGAGTTGTAATTATGTCCTCTTTTGGAAGGCCAAACAAAGTAGTTTGGCTTTCGCAATGAAAAACAGTGTCTTCATGACATGGCAGTGGCGGTGGCAACAATAATGCAGCGAGAATAAAAGTTACGCCTTCTTTCTTTGCTTATACATTTGGCCGGTGTTATGAAACTCTGCCCTGACACACTGACGTAGATTTGTGGGGGCGTGCCGTGTTTAAATGAAGCGTTTTAGGAAGGGATGGCTGAGCCTTTTTAGGTTTGACACTTTGAGCTTTCTAACTCTGCAGATCTTATATTTGCACTAACAGCTACACAACACACTAAAGAAAAAGTAAAACAAGAAATCACATCAAATGACCCCTTTAAACTAGACTCAAGTCCTTGTCCTGCATTTTGTATTTTCGATAATCAGTTACACTCAGATGTACGTCACAATACATTTCATTGTGACTTTGAAGACATTTATGCATCTCATCTTAAATTGGTTTGCTGTTCTATTAAAATCTCAGAAGTTGATCCGGTAATGAGCCCGGTGGTCATCAGTTTGCTGGTATCCGGTCTGACGTTTGTGGTGGCAACGTGTGCCATTCTGATTGTTGCCAAAGTCTACTGCAAGAGAGTGAGGAAACCCACTGAACTGGAGCGAGAGAGCAGGACCTGTGAGTAACTGAGATTTCAAAGAATATTCAATAATTTGTGTTTCTTTTACTGAGTTTTTTTTTTTTTTTTTTACAGGTGTTGACAACACATACATTGCCTTGACAATCAAGTAGCAGGAGTTCAAAATGAAGGTAATGTGAGTTGTTTGTTTTGTTTTTTGTGAAAAAGGTTTTGTCCTAATGAGGCACAACACAAGGTGATGAATGATACATCTGAAAGTTTTTGTGCCAAAAAGCCAACAAGTGCTAAGAACACCAGCCACATGTCACATCACATAAGGATATGTTAATTAGGGGCTTTTTATAATTCCTAGAAATAATGGCGGAAGAACACACTCTTTGGTGTGTTCAGGAACTGGGAATGAATTTAGTTACAACTTCAGAGTAGGGTCTAACCCAGCACAATAGGAACTACCAGTGATGTAAGTGTATGTTGATTGGTCGAACACTTTCAGAAAATAGACTCACGGTCATTTGCGTCAGATAGACGCAAGTGCCATTATGTGCTATTTATATTTATGTATATATGAAGAGTTCAGATGCAAAGCCTCTAAATGCCATTTGAAATTTTCTTCTTTAATGATGATTTTTATCAAACTTGTATATTTAAGTTCAGTGATTTCACTTAACTTAAATAAACAAGCTTGATAAAAATTATCATTCTAGAAGAAAATTTCAAATGGCACTTGGAGGCTTTTACATCTGAACTCTTCATATATATAAACAGCACATAACTGCATATATGTATAATATGAACACAATCCAGAGGGAGGGGGGAGCATTCGAACCTGGGTTTGGACTTTAGACCAGGCAATCAAACTAAGTGGGGGGGGAACTAGTTTTGAGAAAGAAAAAGAAGGGATGCAGCTTTTGTGTGCTGATTTTTGTGTCTTTTTGTTGTTTCAGCAACTAGAGGCTTCTCTAAATGGGTTACTTGGTCCATCTAAGGTTGGCGTATCAGTGGCATGTCCAGACCAAAGGGAAGATCTAAGTTTCAAGAACCACAGAAACCACCATTTCTTACTATCTGCCATTCTCTGTTAATTACAGAGAAACACATTTCGATTGTATTTAGTTGGAGGTTTTTTCTTTCGATGTTATTGTAGACATTTTTATAAGTAAATGCTGAGATCACTAGACTTGAAGAGGTGAAATTACAACACAAGCTGTTGCACTAACAAGGTTAAAAGGGCTTTTTAGTTTTTAGAGGTACCATGTCTGACCCGTCCTGAGGTCTTCCCATATTGCAGGTAAAGACTGTAAAACTGTGAAATGTTTTGGGGAATTTTTTTTTTCTTCTTTGTATTCTCTGAGGGGCTTTATAATTTAAAACAATGTATTTATTGCTTTTTCTACTACAATTGTTTTTAAAGATCATGTGTGTATAATGTTTGGTTAATCACAGGTGGGAACGGACAGACAGCCCTAAGACCAACCTCTATCGCATCGCATTAGGTCACTACATTTGCCTGGTTTGTTCATGTTCTCATTGAAATGAAAGTGAACGTACTGAACTCATTATTCACTAGATCTGATGTAACGCTTGAGCAAACAAAAGAACAAATCCTCATTTTATTCTAATGTAGTACAGAATAATATAATGTCTGTATTTACAAATATTATGGAACAATAATTAATAATAGTAATGGAATATAGGCATACGGTGAACATTTTAAGCAGCACTAATGTTGAGTAAAGCTAAGAAAACAGTTGCAAACACTACAGTAGAATTGAATATACACTCCATTTGCAACAAGGGAAAAAAATGTGAGGTTCTTAATGTCATCGGTAGAGGCTGACAGATTTGAAATGAACAACTTTAGTTTAAAACACTTGTTTTGTACTCTAAAAAAACAATAGTATAGTAAAGTGTGACAAAACAATACGGTCACTTCCTGTTATATTCATGTATTGCAGTATAGAGAACTAATGGTTGTTCTTTTATTGTAGATTTTGGTACATGTAATACAATTTTTACTTTTATTTTGCCATTAAAAACAAAAATCACAATTTTGACATGCTTGTGTTTTTACTGTAAACAAACAAGTTAAATAATGAACATTTTTATATGTATATAAAATGTACCTTTTAATAAAACCAGTTGTTTTTAAATAACATCAGAAAGCATTGATTCTGACACTCATGTTATGTGGCTCCAGGGTATTCAAATACATATAAATCAAGGGTCTGTCCCAAATACTGATACTTCCAGACATATTGCATGGAAAAATACACAAACACTAAATCTAGTAACTAATCTATAAAATGTTTAAGTAATTATACAAAAAGGCTTTCTAGTAGCACTCGAGTAGTAATATACCAAAAATTAAAAGCCCAAGAAATGACTAAAAATACAGTTATGTAAAATGGACTGTTATTGCATCTTAACCCAGTAATAAAAAAAAAATTCAAAAAGAACATAATTCTTGAACAGGTGCATCCTGTAACACCCACTTCCTTTATATTCTCAAAAGAGAAGCCATGTTGGACTATTACTTTGATATATCATCACACAAAAAAAATCAACAACATGTATGAAGTTAAAAAAAACATGGAAAAAACTGAATAAAAAATTGAATTGAATATTTGCGGTTTTAAAAATCCAGTTTGATTGGATCACTAAAAGGAAAGGTTACGTCAGTCTTTTGACTGGCTCTGCTGGTTCCATATTAATAAAAACTAAGTACAGAAGACCAGAAATAATCAGAAACACTAATATCTGTAGCCAAACTGGGACCAAGTGTGTTGAACTCTTCTCTGGTGTTTTCTGGATTTGAGGCTCCAGCGACACGTTTCTCATTTGTGACGTATTGCTGTAAGAAGTTTGAGTCCTATATATAGCAGGCCTTCAAAAGGAAAAATGTATGCATTTAGAGTCATTCATAAAAATGATGTTTACCCTGACAGTGACACACTTTCAGTATAATAAAAGCCATCTTACTCATCTACGTAGTCCATCCCTCTATAATTCGACCACATTCTAAAAAATAAAAGGTTTTTGTTAGTTTCACAATTTTACCATAACTTGATTTAATCTGCTGGACATTTCAGAACGCCTTACCTGTCGCTCACATCACCATAATGTTGCTAAATAAATAAAAATGCAATAGAAATTAGAAATCAATATGTCTGAAACTAGTTTTAAAAAGTGTTGATAGTACTACTCACAGGCCTGCGATGGTGAATGTAGGTGACTTCCTCTGAAAAAGAACCAGTTAAAATCACCAGTGTGATATGACATTGTAACTATAAACATTCATGTTTTGAGTTGATTTTCTTGTAGTAAGGATTACCCTCCTCCTCCTCCCTGTAATATGTCCTATCGGATTGAGGTTGGGTTCTTCTGTGTTTAACCATGGCTTCTCTCAGCTTCTTCTCATAAAGAGCTCTGGTGGAATCTGTTGAAGACAACAAAACAGCAGGAAGACAATTAAAAGAATAGAAAATCCAGGTTTATAGATAAAGGAGTAGTTCACTTTAAAAAAAAAAAACTTTTGCTGATAATTTACTCACCCTCATGTCATCCAAGATATCCATGTCATTCTTTCTTCAGTCAAAAGGAAATTAAGGTTTTTGATGAAAACATTCCAGGATTTCTCTCCATATAATGCACTTTACTGGGCACCAAACGGCTCTCCTGTTGGAACTCATTCATCAAAATGAACAAATCTTTTTTCTAGTCATTTGGTTCATTCAACGAACGAAATGAACGAATTGACTCAGAAAAAGATTTGATCATTTTGATGAACGAGTTTGAACCTTTTTACAGTCTATGGTTCGAACAGGAGAGTCACGAACGTCCATCACAGAACAGAGCAAGGCGAGCATTTGAGCTTATAAAACTTAAACTTTGTTATTTATGTTTTAAATGACCGATCGTTTCGCTTGATTAGACCCTTATTCATCATCTGGAATCGTTAAAAGCCCTTTGAACAGATCGCACAGAAACTGTCTTTTGGACCTTGAGCCGTTTGGTTCCCACTGAAGTGCATTATATAGAGAAAATCCTGGAATGTTTTCATCAAAAACCTTCATTTCTTTTCAACTGAAGAAAGAAAGACATGGACATCTTGGATGACATAGGGGTGAGTATATCAGCAAATGTTTTTAAAAGTTAACTACTCCTTTAACTATTTTTGTTAAAAAAAAATTTCTAACTTGAAATGAAATAAATATTAGCTGAAAAATTAACATTTCAGCTAGTTGTCAAAGCAATACAAATGAATACAGAACAAAATGAGTAAAATAAAAACGAAAACCGACCGCAACAATCCCATTCCGAATAAAGAGAGTATTTTAAATCTCGTGGAGTTACACTTACCGACCACAGGACCATGTTTTATTCCATAATCATCCAGCATATATCGGATCTCGTCGTTGGATTTACTGCTCAACATTGTCATAACTTACACTGAATGACAGTAGCTGTGGTTCAATATGAAACACTTCTGTGAAACCGAAAATGAAATATGTTACAGAAAGAATAATGTTACTAACAGTGGCAACAACCCCTTATTGAGATGTCGGTTGATTTACCTTGACTGGAACAATATTTGAAACATTGTTTTGTATCTTATGCTAACATTATTATATATTTAATGTCCACGTTATTAGGTATTGAATCTATTAGTGTTGCATTAAAAGACCACTACTCATTTTACATTTGTTTAGAAAGTTAACGTTAGCGGTAGCTAACGTTACCTTAAAATGAACTAACGCGATGTTATTTTTAAGATCATACTTAAAAAAAAATAATATTAAAAAAACGACTTAATTATGTATTAAATGTCTCATTCCATATATAGCATCTGCAGTGGCTTGACTCGTGACTATTTTAGGGCAGTGACGTGAAATCTAAAGTTATGAATTGCACACTAACCTTCTTTGCAATGGTTAGACTCGCACTGAACATGTGACAAACTAATATAATAACGTTACTTAAGCACATGAAATAGACATTGTGGTTGCCGTTCAAATCACGCTGAAGAATCTGTGGTTATGTTAACGCGCCGCGGTCGCCTACAACAAAGCCAGATCCGTTAGAATTGTAAACAATGTGACGCACTTCCGCAAATCAACCAATTGTGATCACTCTCATTGGATGACAAGAATAGATGGATTGATGGATTTATTTATAAAATCCATATTATTTAGCTACCCCTAATTCCTTCAACCAGTTAAACTTTCTAAAAATGTTATCCATTCTATACAGCGAAAAAAACATTTAAACATTGCTGTCTTGTGTTAGTATGCATATAATAAAAAAAATAATAATAAAAATAGAAAAATAATTATAAAAAATAATTATAAAAAAAAAAATTAACCCCATACATTATTTAATTGTTTAATCGTTTTTTTATTTCTAATAAACATTATTATAAACACAATAATATGTTATTCTATTCTGTGTGATCTGTGGAATGTGTACTAACACTAACACAAGATGGCAGTACTGACTATGAGTCAGTACATAGCTAGGTTCATCATTCATAAGTCCATCAAGGTCAGCCAAGAACCTTGGAGTTGTGATTGATGATCAGTTAAACGTCACAGACCACATTGCTAGAACTGCCTGATTCACACCCTCCTGAATCAGGCCCTTCCTATCAGAGCATGCTAAACAACTCCTTGTCCAAGCACTTGTTCTATCCAGACTGGACAATTGTAATACTTTCCTGGCTGGCAGGTCATCCAGCATGCACTATAAAACCTCTGCAATTGATCCAAAAATGCTGCAGCAAGAGGGGTCTTTAACGAGCCGAAGAGACGCATGTCACTCCTCTCCTCACAAAACTGCACTGGTTGCCAGTTGCCGCTCACATCAAATTCAAGGCACTGGCTTTTGCCAACAGAACAACCACTGGCTCTGGTCTATTTCAGACTTAAGAGCCATCCAGAAATTTCCCTTACTGACATTGGTAGGTCACATTTGATAATGTTATTTATTCAAAATAAGTATACCTACTTGCGATTTCAGCCTTATTGTGGGTATGAGGTTAAATGACAAACTGGTATTATTACTGGCAATGTTTTGTTACAGCATTATACAACATGCTTAGAAAAATGTTTAGTTTCACAAAATGTATTAATCTAAGTAACAACATAGAAAACTCACCCACCTTCAACACATCCCTCTCCAATCAGAGACGTTTGTAAACTCGGCAGGTTTTTTTTTTTTTTTTTTTAAATGAGAATGTAACACACAAGGGTCCAAACCAAGTTGAAATGTCACTCACACCATATTTTATTCAGGCCTCCTGATCCAAGGTCATCCGTAATCACGGTGTTTCCTCGGGTGACTGATTACAGGAGCAGCCAGCAGAGCTGAATCACAGACCAGCCTCGTTTACTGACTCCATGCGTCCTTTAAAGCCCTTCAATTTCTCTTGACTTCCTGGGGGATAGTCGTTGTTGTGCAAGGCACATTCGCCGACCACTGCGAATAAACAGAACTCCTAGAGTCATATCCTATTAGACCAAAGGAGTTCCCATAAGCCTGAGCAAGAACACACTATTAGCATTCCACATTGGGCCCCAACCTCCAGCTGTAGAGGCAAAATGAACAATGTTGCAGGCAGCAAGTCAATACGCTCTCACACAACCTTTATAATGACAATTGAAGGAAGAGCACGAGGAATTGTAAAAAAAAACAAAACAAAGCTCTCTCTCTCCCACTGTAAAGGTCATGCTGTCATGGCCAGAGTTGGCTTGTTTTGGTTCAGTGTTGTGGGAAGAACATAGGGGTTTATGAAGGAATGTTTTAGCATTTGTGCCAGAGTGCAAAGATGATGTAAAATATATGTGTGGGAAACTCCAATATAAATGATTAATGTGACAAAATTCAGATTAGATTTTATGACAATTAGAAAGTTCTTGATGTTACAGGGAGGAATACATTAGCCATTTTGCTAACAGAGAAGTAAAGGCCTCTTTGGTTCTTTGAAGCAAAAGTACAGATGGTTTACAAAAGAGCCACAGAACTCAAAATGTCTTTAATACAAAGCCCCTAAACTCTGGCCCCTTGGGATCCCTTCAACCCTAATCAGACACGACTACACAAGCTAAAGATCTCCAGGATTACAAGAAAGCTACAGGCAGTTGAGTCAGTTTGATCAGGGTTTGAGCTAAACTCTAGGTAAATGGATCTCGAGGGCCACCCCTGCCCTCCAGGGATATGGTGATGGAAAAAAAATATGAAATTGGGGGAAATATTATTGCTGCCTTCGGAAATAGCTCACTGCATTAAAACTTTGACTTGAGAGGGTGTTCATGTCCAATTTTTTTGAACAAAGAAACTACAATTTACGGTAATTACGATTGCACGAGAAGTCTTTAGCGTTCCGTAGAGAAACTTTACATTTGCTCGCAAAATGCTTTCCGAGAGGCAGTTAGGTTTAGGGTAGGACCTTCATGCTTCTTTGTTCTTTCTAACCTAAAATAGTACATTTTCAAACAATTCACATTGTATGAATTTAAATGAAATCACCACTTCATAGTTATTTTCCCTGTGAGATTGGGTTGGTCGTTTCAGACGCGTTCTGTGAAGGATCCGTCAAAAGATTTGTCATTCTCACAAGAGAAAAACCTGAGCACAAGGTACGGCTACCAACATACTTGGTAATTAAATCAAAGAACTTGTATTTTTTTTTTGTCATATTTATGACCTAGCATGAATGCACCACCATTCTTAGACTGTGTGAACTCACTATTTCCTCAGTTTGAAAACTGCTGCAGAATTAAAGTTTCAGTGATGCCACAGAAAAATCTTTTGACGTTCCAATGATGTCACAGATGTGTGGAGCCCCTAAAGCTGATCTTACAAACCCATATGATCATTTTAAACAAATTCATATGAATTAGCCACCAAATGTAAAATAGTCAAATAGAAATAAAGCCATGAAACAGTCTGGGAACCTCTGATTTAGAGGAAAGACTAGAACTACTGAGAACATCGCAGTATTATTAGCATAAATAAACATGTGCAGCTTAATTTAAGAGATACGCATCTTTTTTTACATGTACTGAACAAAAACTAAATCAGACGTGGATTTTGGAAAATAAACAAATTGCAAAAGGTTCTGTTTCGTGCCACCAAGAGAAGTACATTTTTAACATGCTTGACACTCTTCAAGCAGATAATTTAAACAAATTAGTGAGGCTCTATGTATACTTTAAAATGAAATTAGACCGGGCGAACTATATGGCCTGAGATATCAAACTAGTAATTGCTGGCAACAGAAACTGTGATATAATTATACTGTAACCCAGTTTTCTGAATTATGAGCCAATGTGGATTATAAAGTATACTGATCATAATGTACTGCATGTTCTGGTCACATTTTACAATCTTTGAACATTTTCATTCAGCACATCAGTTTTTTTCAACTAAAATGATCAGTCTGTTTATGTTCAACATGTGCCTTATATAAAATTGTTCTTGATGTTTCAATCCTCTAGAAAGAACAGAATAATTCACAATGTAAAATGTTTCAGTTAAAACATTCATTTGTCCTCTAAAGAACACACCGTGTCCAGCAGGTTCTGAGTCCTAAAAACAACCCAAACTTCCTCAAGAGGAGTCTGTGATGTTCTTTGCGACAGGTGCCGGTCTCCATTCAGGTTGATAGAAGTGTATGTTGAACATACGTGCCCAGTTGGCAAAGACGCGTTTCTCTGTGATGAAACGATGGTGGCTGCCATGCCGGTCCTGCTCGTGGGTGACATACATGGTGCATTCATCCGGCCCTGCAGGCTCGTAGTAGTGATACGGCACTGAGGGCTTGGGAGACCTGAGAAGACGTGCATAATTGAATCTGTCATAAACCGCCAAAATGCAATGAGTTTTGAATTAAATCATGTTCCAGCATCATGATGAATATCAAGCAGAAAGTCTCACTTGCAGAAATCAGGAGGAATCATGCCATAGACGTCGATTCTGTCACAAACCTCCAGAGCGATTGCCATGGTGAACCAACCCGTGCTCAGCCATGAATTGGACCTTTTCCTGAGTAAAAAAAAAAAAAAAGACATCTATGTAGCTATGATTATATATATATACATATATATATATAAGCTACTCAACATTTTCACTGGCCACAATTTTGACATCGATACCATGGGGAAAAACTGCAATATAGATATTTTTATTATTAACTCATAATTTGGCAGCTTTGAGACCTGATGCTTGGATCCACTATACTGTTACACATGCATTTCATTCTCAGCTGTTTATGCTCACTTATTTACATGAACAGTCACATACCAAGACTAGCATTATTGGCATTATTTTGTCTGTATTTGACTGTTTTAGCACAATAATATTTTTTATGCGCAATACGCACAATCACGGTGAAATTTAAGCCCTGAAACACCAACAATATTCAAATGATGCAAATTAAGTGAGTGAGGGAAGGCGGGTTTGTGTGTCAACTCGCTATCCGAGAGATGAGAGAGCGAGAAAGCCAGCTGGCATCTTGTATTTATTATGCAAAAAAAAGTTATCGAGCGTCCTTACACCTTCACTGGAAATACCGCCATGCATAGAGCCCATTGAAAAATGTAAATATTAAATAAAATTCAACCTGCCAAAGACGTGGCTAGTATGAGTGACTGCGTTACACACCACTGCTGAAATCCACACGCATTTGGCGGGTGTTAATGTCAAACCCTGTGTAAGGCACACACAAAAATGCAATGGATGCTGTCTTTATGGAAACAAGTTTAGTTTTTTGAGGAAAAACATCTTGAGCATCCTGTTTTAGTTTAGGAGATGGATTGAGATAAGAGTGATATTATTAGATAAAAGAGATAAAAAAAAGCCAAGAGTTTTAGAACATGTGAGTGTTTTGCCCTGAGCAGTTTGAATTGGGTACATCCCAGCTGGCAGCTGTCTCCAGCTGGCACTGATCCGTTTCTAACCCTTAATCTGCACTGATGCCAAGCCGTGTGCCCAGTGGGCCAGCGATAATAACCCTCCAGCAGGCACTGGTGGTCTGCACTTAATCGACAAACCCTACCGCGGTGAATTAGTAGTTCCACTTCCAACTTCATCTCTTTAAAAGATCAATGAGTAATGGTCAATGAGCAATGCTACAGTCAGTTATTTTACCATGTCGAAATATCTGTTTTTGTCTGTGTGATTCTGCCCACTGCCATGAATTTACCCAATATAATAGTATTCCGACTCCCAGGGTTGCCAGTTGGTGGAAAACACATCATATAGACCATTTTGCAAGATGTAAACAACACTGGTCCAGAAACACTTCCTGTTTCAGTTTGTAACTATTTTCTTTATTTCACATGTAAAGAAAACATCTTAAAGATGTTGTTTAACTTTTTGATCTGTTGGTTGTATTTTATCCCAGCTTTTGTGTAGAAAACAGGAAGTGAAACAGGAAGTGCTTCTGGACCAGTGTTGTTTACATCTTGCAAAATGGTCTAGCAAACAAACTGGGTCTGATATCACAGATTCTACCCGATTCTAAGCTTGGACATGACCAGAGGCATATTAGTCAATTAAAAAAAATTTATCCAGACTTGCTATTTTGAATTACCAAATGCAATAATAATATATTTGATCCCATATTTTGCTGTGATGTACTTCCACACAGAAATAAATTCTCATAACATAAAATATATGACAGAATTTTGTAGCAAATGGTAAAAAAATCAAGAGACATGATAACATTTAATCCACTCATATTCATTCATATTAGTCATTTACATTTAATTTGCTAATTTGGTTTCACAAATACAATAATACCCTAGTCGATTGACTATTTTGCTGAGATATACTTCCACATATAACAAAGGAATTCGAAAACAAATTGTATAGTTTCAACAGTGTTATGCAGTAAGTGGTACAAAATCAAGAGATATAACTTTTCCTGCTTTGATGGCACTAACACAAAGAAACATTTTTATCCTCACCTGTCTTTTCCTGTTTCCTTCTTAAAAAGCTCATCAAAATGCAACATCTTCAACCGTGAGATGATATACACCTGTAGTTTAGGCATCACCTGCTTCATCAGGCGCAGGTTGTTGTAGACGAGGCCTTTACCGTCTCGTCGCATGTAGTTTCCGGGCCCCCAGAAGACAAAGACGGTGTCCTGGCTGGAGGTGAGCAGCTCAAGGCGGTTTCGTAGCACACGTTGCACGCTGGAATGCGCGACCACACGCAGGCTCGTCCGCTGGCCCACGTCACTCTGGTAGCCTTTTGTCGGGGCGTCGTTCATTCGGATGACGCACTCCTTACTATCAATCTCTGCACCTCGATCACTTCCTGTCATGTGACCAGAGCTGGTCACTAAGGCACAACTTCTGCAATGCATCCTAAGAGGCTGAGGAAGGAGACAATGAGGAGAAGTTTGAGTTGTCATGAACACAATATAATATATTCAAGTTGGTTTCATATACTTTTGAAAAACTCTTTCACAAAAAGTTTGATCAATAACTAAAACATTTCAAGTGCATCTTACATCAGCATCTTGATATCCCACACATGTGAGGTGGATGGATTATCTCAGCAAAGGAGAAGTGCTCACTAACACAGATTTAGACAGATATTTACAGATTGTGTACATAGAAAAAGTCTTAGATCTTGGAGTTCAGCTCATGAAAAATGGGGGCAAAAACAAAAGTGTTGCGTTTATAATTTTGTTAAGTGTATATTTACTTTAAACAAATTTACAGATTTTTTTTTCTTCAATTTTCAAAATTCTAAGTTAAAAAGAAAAAATCAGATTTTGAGATATAAATATGTTTTCTGAATCAAGTCTTTATCTAGCTCCATTTACTAAACAATAACTGCCGTTTCATAAAAAAGGTCAAAATATTTATTTTAAATAAAAGGATCTAAAAAAAAAGTCAAGCGACAACAAAATGGCATCCTGCTTGATGGATATAGCAGACGGACTTTTATCTGGAAGACATCATTTGAAATAAATGGAATTGCAAAATTGCTTCACTGCTTATATTTTCAAAGAAATTACAATAAAAGATTTAGCCAAACTACACAGAACAACATGTCTTTTTTTTAAGACTTTCAGACTTATAGTGAACTTTTTTCTTTTTACCTCCAGACAGTTAAATTACCAAGATATTTTTTAAATATCAAAATGACTAATTTAGAAATTGAAAATATTTTATATTATTTTTAAAAGCCACTATTATGAAATGCTACAAATATGAAAGCCAAAAAATAGAAAACGATAAACCTATGGTGAGTGAATGATTTACATGCGTCTAAATGAGATCACTGGCAAATGAATGCATGGAAACACATTCAAAGGGCAGAACAGATCAAAGGGCCTGGTCCATACTTCATTGTTATAGCTACATTATTGAATCCCTCCAGTATAATAAACACTAAACCATTGAACAAACCCACGAGAAAAGATTCGGGGGAAAACATTCTGAACCTCATTTAAGAGAGAGTCTATCTAGAGCCTACAAAGTCTACTTAAAAACTACAACCGCATACAGCTCAAAACATGTTCAACATGAATCCAGATTCCATTTAATTAACCAAAAATCTGGTATTTTTAACAATATTACAGCAAATACAAACAGTATACCTAATTTCCAAACATGCTAAATATAATGCACAGCACTATGTAAAATAAGCTTAATGCATATTATAGTTGAGCTACTTACATGACCTCAAGACAAAAGGGGCGATTTCATTATGTAATGTTACAGACCTGTCACTATGTAAGATGATGCATTTGAAGTAGTACGCCCTCAAGACAGCTCTTTATCTTTGTCTGTTAGCTGTAGAGACTCTATTAGATTTCTTCTGCTGTGATAAACAGGGTCGTTTCCAAGGAGATTATAGCCCAGTGGAGAGAACACAAATCAGGCCCAGTAAATAACCATCCACACTTATTATTCCCTCATTAACATCCTAATTCTTAAGCTCTCTCCAGTGGGACATTTGATCATAATTACTCTAAAAGCAATCTCCCTCTCTCTTTCTGAGAAACTTTCGGAGGAAAAACGGTTCGATTCAGGCCGATTCGGATGATATAAAATATTCTGGACCATATCGATAAAATAGTTATTAAAGTTATACCTGATAACTGATGGCCGACTCTTTATTTACTAAGTAATCATTTGAAATACTACACGTGAATATAGGCAACACAACATTATAATGTTTAGTATAAATAATTTATATTACTTCTGAGATTTGCTATACAGATTGCAATCGAAATTTTAATAGATAAAGATGAATTATGTTTACTAACCACTTCTTTGTCTCAAAGTGACTAAACTTTCCATTCTAGATCTAACAATAAAAAAAGATCAATCTTAGTTCATTTTATGACGAACTTTCAACATGAACTAACCATCTAACAAACTTTTGACTTAATGTAACCTTGGTCAATGTAATTTTGAAAATGAACTGAACTGCTTTTAAGGATGTAGGATATTTTTGCTGATGTCACTAACAAAGGATAATGAGGGTTAAACAATGTAACCAAACATATAGTTTGGAAATAATTAGTAGTGATGATTCTTATCTTAGTGATGTGTCTGGCATTATCATATAACACATGTGTGCTACTTCTTTGAAGTTGAGATTCTCTGAGGATTGCTTGAGAACTCCCAGCTGAAATAAAGAGCATCTGAAGGATATTTACTGTAGTCTGTCTGTCATTTAAGCTGCACAGCAAGAACAAGTAAGTTAGAATTATTAGCACCCAGCCGACGTCGACAGGAGACGCGCTAGGGTATAGGGTAGGTTTAGTACTCAGCCACAAGACTTGGCCGACTAGAGTGAGTATTATTGTAGGATAGTCATGTTCAGGAAAAAATCCATCACAAGGCTAATATAGGCAGGGCATTCAGTTACTTATGAAAGGAAAAAAATAAGATGTCAGTGTATTTCATTAGACTTTAACTTTGCCAGCTATAAAAAAAAAACAACTAGCATTTCCTAACGTTTTACCACTGCTTTTTAGGGACAGTTGATATGCATGGGCCACTGGCCAATAGAGTGCCGAAGTTACGACGTCACTCTGTAGGCCAAAACGCAGAGGTGAGTTAGCAGTTAGCACTACCGGTTCCCTCGCTCCAAAATCTATGGGATTTTTTAACCCTTTAAGACCGACGGGAGCGTCGGCGCTCCGGTTTGCGTGTGTCTGTTTAACAGCCTATAGAAACTGAAACCAAGTGGCTAGCTCAATCATTCTTTTTGCATACAAAACCAGAGATGTAAAATTGTCAGATCAAGCCTCCAACATGCGCATGTTGCGTTGTTTTCACCCTCTAATGAGTCTGTACAAAATGCGCAAAATGCGTTTCTCAAAAAAATCACAAAAATGCATTGCACGTCTTTGCACACATGATCTGTAGATCTGCGATTGATAGTAACGCCTTCCGATGGCGCATTGAGGTATCACGTTCGGTGCACATGGCAGATCAAGCCTCAACATGCTCATGTTGCGCGGTTTCCACCCTCTAATGAGTCTGTAATAATGCGCGTTTCCAAAAAAACACACAAAAATGCATTGCACGTCTTTGCACACATGTGCTATAGATCCGCAATTGATAGTAGCTGCGTCTTCCGATGACGGATCCATGGACTGATCACGACATCACTTCCTGTGCACTTTGACCCCAGCTTGTGTCGCATGTAGTGACGTCAGAAGCAGCGTCTTTTGGCCATGCGTTTGACTGAATATATAATAGGTTTGACTCGCACTTGACTCCCATCTGCTATATGTTCCTTCTTATCATTATTGTCTTTTTACCATTGCTTCATTCTATCATTTCTTTCTCGTTTATACACTCGCAAATACAAGCACATTCACACACACACGCACCCCCCCCCCCACACACACACACACACACACACACACGTGTGCGCATGCGCGCAACGTTATGTCAAAATGAAAGTACACGGACGCACCGAATTCCTTCTGCTCATCGCCTTTATTTATTTATTTTATATTTATTTTATTATTAATTGTTCTGACAGGGTCTATTTAATTTATATTCTAACCAATTCAATGTTTAATCAATGTTCAAAAGCAAAATGTTATCTGTTTGACCACAAATGTAATTGAATATTTTACATATGGCATTTTACTCCCCTTTTTTAAATGAGTGTATCTTAAAAACTAAGTGATGTAAACAGTTCAAATCAATTCTGTATAGTTTTAAACTGTTTTATGCACATTTTTCTCATTGACAAGTTTGAGGTTTACATTTATCATTTTTTTGTATTGAATAAAATATGGAGATTTTTTTTCAAAAAAATTGTTTTTCTTTTTGTTTATTGCATTTTTGAGATATTTATCTAGGTACTATTGATTTATTACAAACATAGCCTTCAAGTAGAGAAAGTAAGGATTATTTTGATGTATGGCATGTGAAAATGCTCAAAAGAATGACAGCACAGCATGTAAAAATAGAAAGATATACTCTGGTGGAACTGTTCTATGGCAGGTCATAAAGGGTTAATGGGTTTTTGCTAAATCGCCTGAAATAAGGTCTGTGGCGAACAAAGCCTCTAAATATTTTCACGTTTTGATCAATGACATAGAACACACAGTTATAACCTGCTTGTGTTTTTAAAAAAACTTTATATAGGCTTGAAAATGTCTACATTTTGGATTAACTTGTAGAGATTATCTTGATAGACAAAACGTGTCACAACTCTTGGTTAAACACAGATCTTATTTTTTGCGACTTTCCAAAAGTCTATGGGGAAAATGCATAGCTTTTCAATTGAGGGAACCCATGCGCCGTCGTGCTGCACTCACTCCCCTTCCTTCTTCTCACAGCCAACCACACCCATTTAAGTTTCATTTTTCAAAAAGATTGTGATCTACACTTGAGCTGAAAGAAAGGGGTTTCATGGCACTTTAAAGCTGACTTAAGTCATTCGCTAAAATGCCAAAAGTAGGTTGACATTGGATCATAGCCATCACACCATTCAAAATGAGCTTTTCTCATCAGACAGATCCTCTGCATGTTTTCTGGCTACTCTTCAGGGTGAAATGAAATCGAAAAACCATTTCCTTCCACTGATAAATGCTTGTGATAAAGACTTGTTGGCCATGTTCATTTAGCTATGTTCTACACTGGCAATTCATTTTCACTAACACGAGCAAATCTTCCGCTTCTGACTTTTACAAAATTACTTCCACACAGTATCCATTAAAATCTGTCTCTAAATCCTGGAGCTCTTATTAGCTCGAGTTCTCTTTCGACTAATGAGAGCCTGTAGACTTGAGAGCTGTGTCTGTCAGTGAGAAGTATGACAGAGATGCCTCATGACGATGAGATCAACATGCTTTGATAAGCACAGGTCAGGGTCAAATCTAAATATGACACAGATGTCCAAAATAAAAAAAGATTTTCACTAACAACAACAACAGCTGTTTTATATTAGGATCGGATGCTTTATATTTCATCACACCCATGTACGTTCTATCATAATTTTCTAAACCACTGAGACCAGAAACTGTCTGGTTACTGATATTCTTCTAAATATCTGAAAATCGGCTGAAAGGATTCGAAAATGGTAAAACCCAAATGTTTAACTCTGGGGGAGTTATTTCCAAAAAAATGAGCCTATATCCAAAAAAAGTGGAGTATCCCTTTAACACCCACGGAGTAGGCTAAATAGCAATACAAGTTAGGACAGTGTTAAACCAAAACCTCAGTGACAAAATACAGATCAGGGAGTGAAAGAAAAGACAGAGGGAAAAAGAGAGAGAGAGGGGCAGATTTACATCCTTGATAGTTCTGGTGATTATGACGCCTTAAGATGAGGCCAAAGCTTGACAAACACCTGCTTGCAGCTTTCCATTTCATTATCTGATATGGGGTGATGGTAGAAATCATAGGATAGTGTAATTTAAAAGGCTTTAAAAGCCTGCACCTGATTTATCATGAAAAACTGCAGAGACAGAAGACCGAATGACGAAAATGACGAAAAGAAAGAAAAATGGTCAAGTCTTCTGAATATTATTGTGCACTGCATATCATAAATGTCAGTGCCAATATAATAATGCTTATCTGAATGAGGATATTATTTGACAACAAAGGAAAAATCCAACTGCATCAAAACAGTTTGATAAAAAAAAATGTAAGGATACTGCACAGTGCCATTATTCTTCACGTTTAAGTTATCGTCCAAATGTCTTTAAGTTTCCACAGCAAAATTTTAAATAAAGACAAAGACGTTTTTGCGCAAAGGTAAAGAATAGGAGACCACAGCCTGGTCTAAGACTATGGATTTAAAGAAAAATGTAAAATTTTCCAGATGTTGACATTTATTTAAAAAAAAAAATGTTGGAAATCTTCTCCATATAAAATTGAGGATATAGAAAAGAACAGACTGGGGTGACTCTATCTATAGTCATCAAATGCAACATCCAAAGGAAAAAAAATAAACTGTTAAAGCCCCAGGAAAAAGATAATATCTATGAACTAAACTATCTAACTACCAGATTAATCATTTTAGTGCTAGAATTTTACAGACCTAAAATAATTAAGTCACCTTATGATCAATGATGCTGCTGTAACCTTCTAAGTAGGATGTTTGCTGACTGAGAACGTTCATCTGATGTCCATCTGATTGAATCTGATCTTCAGGTGTTTCGGATGAACTGCTGTTGTACAGGAATAATAAGCTTGTAAGCACAGTCACAAAACCAATGAATATGATCCCATGACGCTGAAACAAGAGGGGAAAACAAAATTCATAAAGTATGCTCAGATTATCCTCCATCTATGGTTCTGCTGATATATGCATGCATCAGTAAATAAAAAGGAATATTTTGAGGCATGAATGAAATGTTGGGTGAATATCCGTATCAAATGAAAACTCTCAGTATATTCAGTGCCAAGAAGACAACTGAAATGACTAGCCAGTAGTTGTAAAATCAACCATGTAATGTAATGATGGGTATCGTTTAGGAAACAAAAAAGCTACACTGCAAGACACATAATTAAATGATAAACAACTGCCCAAAAATGTATAAAAAAAAATAAATGAATAAATTATATATATATATATATATATATATATATATATATATATATATATATATATATATATATATATATATATATATATATATAGCTATATATATACGACAGTCCATTAAAAAATGCATAAATAATAAAGAACAGGAATTTAGGGTTCAATTTTATCTTCCGAAACAACACTGTAAAAAATAAAAACATACAAACGTGCTCACCAAACATTTATTTAATCAAATGAACTATGTGGGCACTTTAACAAGTAACTTACTAACAATAATTTACTATGGCAGCCAACGTTTCCACCAAAATAGTATCAGGCAAGTCTTGCCATTGACACAACTGATGTATAAAAAAATAAACAAGACAACAATAACTGTGATAAATACGCCACTCTAACGGAAACTATGTACCATGGTAAATGTTTGTAAAGGGCAGCTAAAGTTACTGTAAATAATGTCAGAGAGAGTTTGCGCTATACCGTCCGCGTCTTCATATTGTGAAGTGTATAATTCGGTCCGTTTAGTCCAGGCGTGTTATTCAGCCTCGCCGACAGCAGCTTTACAAACCCACAGTTCTGCTCGCTCACACATGTTTTTCTTCACACTGAAGCTCGAACAGTCCAACCTCCACTGAACTCAGATCTACTCGTCTGCGTCCGTCCACACCGTGCCTACGCGTGGTCTTAAAGAACGCCGAGTCAAAATCCCTTGCAAAACATTAAAAGTTATTGACGGACCAAAATTATTAACTATTGATTAATATTTAAAATGTTTCAAATTGGATTAAAATAATTTAAAACCATTTAGGAACATTGTTTTGTTAGTTAAAAAAAAAAAAAAAAACGCCAACAATTAACGTTAATCACAACTCCCCCACTTTAAGCTGTATTGCTAAAGCAGAACTGTATTATCTCATGGATATATTGGATTTTCACTGCACTTCCGTTTTAAAAACGTCAGGAAATAAGGGCCATGGATCACAACTCCTCCACTTTAGACTAATATAGGCTATATGTATTATCTCATTAGTAGGCCGTAGGCCTAGGCTATTGAATTTTCACTGTACTTACATGTTTTTAAAAGTTTACTTAAAGCCACTTAATATAAAGTGGGACCATGTACGGTCTGTAAGGAATGATTTCTGTGATGATACTACTGTAATTCAATTTTCCATTATGTCCTTAATGAGATGGTTTGATATAGGCCTACGTTAATGATCCTCAGTACTGGGTAGATGATATCATGTAATTTGTCGTCATTTGATATTTCTGTCTGGGTCTGGCTGACACATCATGAATGATTTTTAGTGTGACTCATAAATCATAAAGAAACATGCAGCATTAAGTTCAGATGTGTATAATTTTTGTTAAAACAAAATAAAATACCATCTTACTCTTTGAAACTTTGGAGAGGACACTAAATATCAAACAGTGACACTGAAACCTTCGGTATATGAACATCAATAGGAGCATTAAAAAAACACCATATTTTTATCAACTGTTACAGACGGTAGACGCCATGTAAGGTTTTTGATGCATTTGCTTTATTTACGATTTATTACAGTGCATTAATTGATGAGAAATTCTGGGTTGCAATACATCAAACTCAAATCCAATTCCCTTCGGTCTGCAGTGAGATGTGACTTAAGAAACCATCATAATCCATCATTTTTTTTATTATAGGGGCACTGTACCTGACATGTTAAACAATGCATTTGATTTCTAAAATTGTCCCATGCCAAATGACAAATCAGAATCATTATTTTGGTAATCTAACAGTCAGCTCTCAGTCTCACATGCATTGTCACTATATGGATCTTCATCTGATGTCACAAGGTCACCAACACCATTAACTTCATGGCTTATGAGAGGTGGCGCAGGTGTCTTAATGTGAACTGATTTCAGCATATAGAAAACCGCCTATCCCAAACCGCCGGCATATGGCCTGGATGTAAAAGATACCATCTTCTCTTCTAAAAATGGCATGCGATTCTCATAGGAGCAGAGATTTGCTGGAAGCTGCCTGTAATTTCATCCGGAACTATAGGCTGAAATAGAAATACATAATTTTTTTTTATTTCATATATTTTTTTAAATCTCACATCCTTTCTCAGTCCTTCACTTTTCAGATTTATAACTGCTCTCAACCTTGTGATTAAGTAAAAATGAGACATGTTGATTTATGATATGTCTTGCTGTGATGTGCTTCAGTTTCGTTTTAGTTACTTTTTGCAAAGAATTGTGTTGAATCTGTGTTGCACATGATAAATTACTGAAGAAAAAGCCCTTAGTTATGCTACAGAATGCTAGTTTATAATCTCCATGCTTTCTCAATAATATCAATGTATAAACCAATACTTAAAATAAAAAAAAAGAATGAATACCCAACTTTTATTAAAGCAAACATTTGTGCAAGTTTTAGAGTTAGGTAAATATCCTTTATATTATTCTCTAATTTCGTGTTTTCTAAATGTTGCAGTAACAGAAAGTTCAAACATGCATTAATCCAACTTAGTCAAGTAAGGGATTGGTTATTCTTTTATAGGGATTGGCACTTTTATTCATTATTTTCTTGATCCAAGAAAAATTTCACAATGAATACTCTGGCTTGCATGTGAAAACAAATTAATCAAAAAGAAAGCCTATGATCTTCTAGGATGAAATTTGCTCATTTCCTTCATTAAGCATGGATGAAAATTAGAAAAGGGCAAAGGCATCTGATGGGTATTGATTCAGTGTTTGTTGTCATTGGAGACAAATGAGAATTAGATTTTGCTTGTCTCATTAGTATATTTGATTAAATCACTCTTTGAGGCTGAGGATGTGGGGACAGGAAGATAGTTGGTGATGCATTTGGCATAAAATTAAAGCTTATCTGAATTCAATAGTCTTACCTCTCTGATGAGGTCACAAACCGCTGCTCTTCAAGTGGATGGACGGATACATTTTCAGAATGATCACATAAAGTTATCCCTTTAATCCTGTATCCCTTTAAAATGCAGCAATTAACATTTTAATAGAACATCTAAATTAGGCCTAGATGTTATTTTGATTAGTTGTCTATTAATTGTGGGAGAATAGTGAACTTTATTTTAAACATGTTTTTATCCAAACATCAATTTATCCTTTATCCACATTATTCTGCAGCTCTAACTCTATACTATATTATACCACTATACTGTGGCCCAGAAAATGTTCAGGAATATCCATGAATATCTATGTGCAAGCTATTTTAAGATCCCCAAGCAGATGGAGCCAACCAAAACCCAACAAGTGTCTGGCCTTTTTACGTGGCACCCTGAACAGATGAACCGTCTCATTATGAGACAGTGGTGATCACACAGAGACACACTTTGTGAATGTTAATATATTCATAGCAGACAGTGAAGAAAGGCACACACCCAGAGTTTCACATGGTGAGCAATCCTAAGATTTTGTTTATCTAAGGGCACCTCCGAATAAAAAGAATGGAGCAGGTGTCTTTCCTAATGAATCCAAAGTTTTGTAGCCAAGTGTGGACAGTGTCTGGTCTCAATTTATCCAAACCATTTTATTACTGCTATGCTGATAACTGATCGCTCCAGGGGAAGGAATACCTCAAATTTCAATCAGGCTCTCAGATCAAAATGAATAGAAGATGTTCCAGCTGGATACTAAATTACTTAAGATCTATTATGAAATTAGAGCAGTCATTTTCCTAAAGGAAGTATAGTCTTCAGTAGCTCACTTTTGGTCAAGAGGGAGGAAAGGAAAAGTATATGTCTGGAAAATAATATGTAAGAGCATTACATGAACGTTATGCCATGAAAACAAAGGGGAGAAAAAACACCATAGGAAGTCACAACAAAAGCAACAAAATAAAACCATTATGACTGCTTTAAAATAATAATTATACTTTTTTAAGCAAGGACACATTACAGTAAAGATATTTATAATGCTACAGAAAAATACAGCCTATTTAAATTAAATGTTGTATATTCATCAAAGAATCCTGAAGAAAAGGTGTTTACAAAAATATTAAGTATTGATAATATTGATGATAATAAGAAATTAGCATATTAGAATGATTTCTGAAGGATCATGTGAATGAAAACTGGAGTATTGATGCTGAAAAACCACACGAAGTTACATTTTTTAAAAATATTAAAATGCAAAATAGTTATTTTAAAATGTAATAATATTCCACAATATTATAGTGATTTTACTGTATTTTTGATCAAATAAATGCAGCCTTGTTGAGACTTCTTGCAAAAGCATTAATTTAAATGGGCCTATACAATGGTTACACATATCCTAAACTTTAAAAACAACATTTCATTAAGTACAAAGTGAGTATTTGGTGAGAGTACGCTAAAAAGAGGCTAGCAAACGTCTTCATCTAAAGAGTAATCATATATATATAGCAACATTAAGGCTTTTCATATTGAACTTTACAATAAAAATAATATTAGCGTAATTATTTTAGTCTTTACAAAACAAGATATTACAAGAATACCACCACATTCACACAGACTGATACATTTTAAAAGTTGGCATATGAAACGGAAGATGCGACAGTCTGTTATTCTCTATTCTAACGTATATCAAAGTGAAATTGCTTCTCGAAGTCGAACTAGAAAAAATCTTAGTGTGGGAATTGATTGGATCGTTGGATGCTTGTGGTTTCCTATCTGTGATGTCATGTGAGTGACAGTTTGCCACTAAACGCCTCATCAGAGATAAGAAGAGATGTTGCAAGAGGAGGGGAAGTTATTTTGATTAAAGATTATGAGGGTACATGAATTTAACGAAAAAGATAATGTGCATGTTTTGCCCATTGTGTTCTTTTGTCAGTTATTCCCAAGAGCTGTATCTTCGCTATGTACAGTATCCTGTTTTGGCTTTGGCTCTTATCTGAAGCTGTGCCTGTAGTGCCAATGATATCACATGCACAATCAGTCCATTTATTCTAGCCCAACAGCATGCAATGGTTGGTGTCTATTCTTAGTTTGTTGCTCAGCAGTGTTTGCTTTCAGTGTTGGATGTTTATATTATAAATTGAAGTATAAACCTGCATCTTTAAAAGACTGGACAGAAAATTGAACACAGGATAAATAAGGATTGCTTGATTGCTTGAGACTGTTGCTTGATTCATCCAAATTTCCATTGTTTGCTCATGTTTCCATTTGAAAGAGGTTTCTGTCTTGGTCTGAGTATTTAGAGAGAAGTTGCAGGGGGCTCAAGGCACGGTTTGTAGACATTGTGCAATTAATTTAATTAATAAAATGGTTTCTTTGCATGTTGACCCTGGTGACAGGTATATAGATCTACCTATAGTTCTACCATTAGACACACACACACACACACACACACACACACACACACACACACACACACACACAAAGATTTCAATTAAATTAGAGACAATATACTTTACAGTTTCTTTGTTCCTATTGGTCCACAATACCTTAATCATTTTGTCCTGCAGACTTTCAGGATCAATTAGTTGCTGCTGCTCCCATTTGCAAGAAAATGAAAGATCATTATTGCTTATTAGACCAGTTGGAGTCTTAATGGATTTTTGATTGTCTAGTCAAAGGGTTTCTGAAAGAACGCATTGCATTTGCATGCATCTTTGGAACTCTGCACTACTAAGAATTAAAATATTCACAGTAAGAGACAAAAAAAAAGAAAAAGTTGGATTCTGTTAAGAACTGTATTTTACCAAACCTTTAATCATTAAGTATTTTCACTGCATTACTGTATGCAATGAATCAGAATTTGAACTTTCGGGTTGCCTAAACCAGGGGGTTTCTATCCTGAGGGCTGCACTGCATATTTTATATGTTTTCCTTATTTAACACTTGTTTCAGATCAGACATGTAACATGTTCATCAATTTACATTGGCATCTATCACATTCACAACACATTACTGCCATCAGGTGGTGAAATGCAAAAGCAGCCACAGTAATTTAATACAATGGCTTTCCACAGCTTGTGGTTGATAATTTGTTTGCGTTTTATTTATTTATTTTTTGACAAATTTTATGTTAAATTGTATATCTTAATATAATCAAACAGTTTATATACATATATTTTGGTTCTTAAATAAGTTTTTTTTAAGATGAAACAATGCATCCAAACCAGAAACCTTTGTGACCTTTACTACATGATTTATATCTAATTTACATGGTCACCAATCATTGTGGTTGCCACCAGGCCATATTGTGCATAAATACTCACAGAATACTGTGAAAATTGTGTCGAGCGGAACAGGGCGATTTGAAAACACTGGCACACACTGTTTTCAGCTGATACTTTGTTCTCATGTAGTCGCTGAAGTGTTTGACATGAGAGTATTACTATGTGTCCTGCCTCCTGGGGTTTGATTGGGTGTTGGGAGACGATGGTACTCAGCGATTGGACAACTGAGGCGTCACTCATGCAATAGACCGCCTCTGCGTGCGCATTGTCTCACTGCTGATGGCGCTGTAAACACAGTGACGCGGCGTTGCGTGGCCCAGAAAATCACAGAATAGCGTTATATATGTGGACGACTAGTGTTAGAGACGCTATTCACGTCCACAGCTTCATATGCAATCACATAAACAAAAGACACGCGAGGACTGCTCGTCGGAGGTGCTATGGCAAGAAAAAGTGCAATTCCTCCTTCATACTATGGTAAGAGATCAGCTGTTTGTGAATCGCTTTAAATCAAGTTTTTTTCTGTGAGACCAGTGACAAAGGGAACTGACCTAGCGGTGCTGGTGTCAACTCGATTCTTTAAGTGTTCGGCTGTTTTCTCTCGCGCAGTTGATATTTTAAGAATCTACACAGCACAAAAGCTAGCCTGATATGTTTTCGTTCTTATCTGAGTTACTTTGTTTTTGCGAAGCTGGGTGACGGGTAGACAAAACGCAGATTCGGATTCTGAATTCGGAGAGGATTTAATTGTTACGTCATTGAAGTTAACTGGAAAGTAACCAAGAGCAAGAATTGAAATAATAGAAAACATATGTGTTAACTCCACAGGGTTTTCCTTATTAAGATGGGTTTTTCATTTTGCTGTGTGGGTTGGTCCTCATGTAACGGTACAAAATGTGGACAGACCTTAAAATAACTGTTTGCTATTTATTTACTGAAGTTTGATAGCAAGCATACACGTAGACGTCTATTTGATGTGCTTGTTTACATCTTGAAGACGTATTTTTAATGTTTCCTGTCAGATGTCAAATAGACGTTTAGAAATTTCTTTAAGATGTTTTGATTTAGAATGTATGTAAAACGTCTATCAGATGTTAGTAAACAGCAGTTGCTTTCCAGATAAAGTGAAATTTAACAGACATCTTGCATGACTGCTATCTGTTTAACGATTCACTCAATATTGAAAATTATGGCATTTGAACACATAAACAATTGAATGCCACTTTTAAGAAATATGATAAAATTATCCTACACAACTGAAATGAAGAGTAGCTATAACAGTAACTATTTTAGCATCCACACCAACATGTGATAATGTTCTGTGTATTTTAAGCACACATGTGTCATCTGTCGCTTTAAAGTCAGTTTGATTCTGATTAGCTGTCATAATTTATTGAAAAAAATGGTTTTGAATGTGATTATCTGTGTGGTTATCGTTATAGCTTTGGTTTGGACTTCCCTATTCTCTTAGCATTAGTATAAGAACAATTATTAAAACTTTTATAGTTACAGTTATCGTTCTTGGACTGCCTTTATACAACTGTTTTATTCTTCATGGAGTGGGTTTCCACCATCACATGACCAGTTACTTTGCTGCTTTAAAAGCTCCAGCTCTTTAAATTAGACTAGATTCTGATTGCCTGTCATTTTATTTTATCATTCATGAGCTGAAAAAAAGAGTGTCAAAGTGATCTTAATTATATTGTTCCTCTCTATCAATAACGTTCACTGACAGTGATAAAATTCTTGGAATCACTGTTTGTAGTCGACACATCATCATACTAATCATTTCTTTAGACTGGATCCAAAAATGTGTTATACACAAATATGAATCTTTTCGTTATGAGACAAAAAAAACAAAAAAAACAGATGAACAAAACAACCAAAGTGGCAGAAGTTAATAAACAAATTTCATGCTCCATGAAGTGGCAAGTATGCAGTCCAAAACCACTGGTATGCAGATCTTTAAAAGCCAGCAAAATGTAAATAGTCGGTCTGGAGCCAGTCAGATTTAGTCATCACAGACCTTACACATTCTTCTGGAAACCAGTCATTTGCAATCCCCCATGAGCATGAGCTCCCCCCCCAGCCATTTAACACTACTGTGCTAAATTATTTTCAGTGGCAATCTATCTAATTATAACACACAATCATGCCGAAAGGATGCATCTGCTACGCCTACAAACCCACTCAGCATAACCATCCAAATAGAGTTGTAATTATTATCATGTGATGTACTGCATTTTAAACTCTCTTTTTAAAGCCTTGATGCCTCACCATGGCAGTTCTGTAGAAGTGTCAAAGAGCGAAGTTTTCTTTGTCACGTAAATTGTGCGGGGAGCAGCTGTTTCTTTGACTCGCTTGGGCTGGGTCAAGCTCTTTGGCCTTTGCTACATGTATTGTTAAGTTCCCACGAGCCACTTATCAATCACATCTATTGTCAGCTAGAACTGGGAAGTAGTCTATGGAGAGATATCCAAATCAAAATAAATTGTTGTTCCAAACCCATAAGACTTTCATTCATCTTCAGAACACAAATGAAGATATTTTAAATCAAATCTGAAAATTTTTTGTCCCTCCATTGACAATAGTAAAACTAATTCATATGAATTCAGTGGTAAACTGCTCAATTCATATGGATTAGTTTTACAATCTCTTATGCTCAACTTTTTGAAGCATCAAAGTGTCAGTTGTGTAGCGGTCAATGGAGGGACAGAAATCACTCAGATTTCATTAAAAATATATATTCATTTGTGTTCTGAAGATGAATGAATGTCTTATGGGTTTGGAACAACAATTTATTTTCCATAGACTACTTCCCATAGCTGGATATAGTATTGGTGTTCAGATGCCCTGTTGCAATAAACCCTTTATTAATATTTTTGCTGTCGACAGATAATTCTGGTTAAATACAATTGAGCTAATGTATCTTTCAAGCTCCTAAGAAGTTGAGAAACCGAATTGCATTGGGTTCATGGGTACATTTTAAAAAGCCTCCTTCAGGATGTGGAAGGATCTCATTAACAGTTCCTCAACAGGACGATCTTCCCTTAAGGACCGAAAGCAAATTATATTCCTGCTTCAGAGGTTGCTACACGAGGTACATTTAAAGATGTTTGCAATTGTGTAGCTAATAGAGAGGACAGTCAGTGCATTTATGAGGGGGACCAGAAAGTCTCTCGTTATCTCTTAAGAGCTTTTAACACAGAAGATTCTCTCTACTGCCTGTAGTTCAAAGCAGCTCTGTGGCACATGCCACAGTCCACCATAGAGTTCAGAATGAGCTCTCTACTGTTCATCCGGGACATTAACAATGAGAGATTCTACTGAAGCTCCATGCTAAGGGATGAATGGCTCATAATGGG
The DNA here is from genome assembly GCF_016745375.1 of Pimephales promelas. The sequence goes on from NW_024121099.1 coordinate 43,550,838, forward strand.
TCTTGGAAGTTGTATAGGTTCCACTAATTGAACCTAAATGAAAGTCTGGACCTCTATGAAAGACTATACAAAATGCATCTTCTTTGGGGCTTGACTCTTGATCCAAGCTGATTTTGAATTCAACTTGCAAAAAAAAGAAAAGAAAAATTAACTATGGCGGAATTCACTCATTCATGTCAATCCAATCTTTTTTAAGAGGCTTCAAAACACTTGCACAAAGTACATAGACCACTTTTATGGCAATTTTGCGCACTTTTTGAAGCTTAAAAGCCCAATTTATTGTAATTCCATGGAAGGAATGATCAGTCTTCAGAATTTCTTTTTTATATAGAAGATGTAAATGCAGGATTAGAAAGACTTCAGTTTTCAATGTCTCCTAAAAGTTCTACGGTTTTTTGTAGACTATTTGTTCTTTGTCTCAGGAAGAAATTGTGGCAGGACTGCAATTGGTTGCACTGCAAAAAAAAAGTTGCTGAAAAAAATGCACATTGATTAACCACCACTTGTCTGTTCTGGATTTCTGTTTTACATTTGCACTCGTTACTGTGAACTTGTTTCAATTGATTAACTTTGCAACATTGACACTGTTAGCCTACTGAACGGAATTGAGCTGAATTAAATGACACTATTGTGGCCTCTGTAGGGCTGCTGCTATAAAGCTGAAATGAAAGTCGTTTCATAATTGATGAATTATGCAATATTTCAGCAGCCAATATTTTTGCCACCTAATTGGCTTTATGCACAGCTGCACTACTTCCTGAACTTAAGCCAGCTCCTTGTTTCCTCTCTGCAATTATTGGCCGAACTTGATTAATTCAGGTGTGTCTGATTATTGTTGCCATGACTACTGAGGTCAGGCACACCTGGATTAATAACTTTGTCCAATAATGGCAGACATGAAACAAGAGGTGCGTTCCATGCGGCCGTAAGTGGACTGTGAAGTGGACTTCACAGGGTATTTCGCCATCTTAAGTGAGATTCCAATTTGAAGGGAACAAACATGTTCAGTTCGAAGGGCACTGCAAACGGCATAGGGAATAAGGGAACATCGATACATCACTTCACAGGAAGTCAGTGAAGTCCACTTCAACTGATATACCGTGTTCAGGGAGTAGGGAGCAGTGAACACTGCGTAGGGACTAGGGTTGGGTATCGAGAATCGAGTATCGATTGGAACCGGGACTAACTTTTCATTTTTCCCGGAATCGTTCAAAAGTTAAAATTTCGATTCCTAGTTTCGATATTCACAGTCCGCCGAGCGGAAGAAGAAACCGCTGAACAACACCAAAGAAGAAGCGTCTTCCGGAAGTGTTGGCATAGCCGCGCGAGTCGAACATGAGCTTACGTCGGTGGTCCAAAATGTGGCTTCACTTTTCTAAAAATAACGAAATCTCGGCAAAATGCTAAATTTGTGACAAAAGGAGTATTTGTGACAGAAGGAGTATTTCCTTCAGAAAGGATTATTTCCTTCAGAAATACCATTGGTTAGCAAGGTTAGCTAAACTCTTTTGACCCTGCCTCTTAAAAGAATCGGAATCGAGAATCGTTAGGAACCGGAATCGAAACAAGGAATCTGAATCAGAATCATTCAAATTCGAACGATACCCAACCCTAGTAGGGACCCTGTCGAATGGAACGCACCTAAGGAGCTGGCTTAAGTTCAGGAAGTAGTGCAGCTGTGCATAAAGCCAATTGGGCTTGAACGGAGAAACACACTTTTGTAACCTCATAAACGCAGTAATTTATGTTTAAATGATGAATGTAAACAGTTGAAAAAGAAAACGCACGTGTAGCAGTAAATTGGATCTGTGTATTCTTTCTTAAAGTGACAGCAGCCTAATAAACCTGCTGCTATCTGTGTCAATGTTAATCAAACAACAAAGAGACAAAGAGAAAATCTCTCGCTGCTCTTGACTGAATCACTTTTGTAAGTTTAATAAGAATACATTTATATTTAATGTGCACTGTGAAGATTTTGCAGTGTTTTTTTTGTACATTTAAGTAATTTCAATTTATGTGTTTTCTTATTTTATTTCTAGTGCTTGAAGTTTTTCAGGTAGGTTTATTTCAGTTAAGTGTCTATTCTGGATTTGCCCTGTTGCTTAATTAGTTTCTCTGTTCTTGTTTTATCACTGTTTTCTTGTTTGCAACAAGCTTAAGGCTAGTATTGGGGTTTTTGTGATATTAAAATCAGTGATGAGAATTATGAAATTTCAATGGTATAATTTTTTATATATGCAAGCATATATAAGCATAAATAACTATATAGTGATATTGTGAAAACAAAATAACTAATATTATTATGATACAAGACTTTGATCGTACCGGCCACCCCTATGCCCCTGGTTGTAAAGGCTTGAATCACATTTCAGACAGTATCCAGGAGACTCATTCACACTCACACGGTCAGTGTCTGTGCTGTCCACCTGGTGCTCAAGGCTAAAGCTGGTGTCTTTGAGAGATCTGCAAACAGTTTTACTCATTTGAACAGGCACTGGCAGGCCTTTATGCATTACATCTACATGTGACCAATTTTAATGCACTTTAGAGGAATTTTGCCTAATAAACAAACAGCAATGTGACTTTCAACTTTAGTACTTGTCGTTTTAAATAAAGGTGCCAGAATTACCTCCAATTACATGTATTATCATCACACAATAAATGATCAGAGTAGAAACAGCTGAAGTGCTGTCTCTGTTATTATTAAGTAACAGCTTTTATTTGAAAATTAGACATATCTGAAATTATACATAGTAATGAAGCAGTCACATGAAAAGTAAAGCGTTTAAACTTCAATCCTCTTATTTGAGTACAGGCCAGTGATAACCAGCATGTATCAGCAAAACACGAGTCCAAAGGGAGGGGAGTCTCACGTCACGAATCTGCTCTGTCTGTCACTCGCTTCACTTTGCCTGTCCATCTGTCCCTGAAGGTTTGCGTGTCTGTCACCCGCTTTCTGTGATGACATCCAAGTTAATCTTGAGTCAGAGAAAATATTTTCTATGTATATTGTAGTACCCATAGATCAGAGATAACAATAAGTGTTGTATAAAATAGTGTGACCATTAAATAATATTAATGTATTATTCTGTATTTTTACAGATTTAATGACGGCAAACGCAGCACTCAAAAATGAATGACATTTGCAATGTTATTGATCAATCACTCATCTTAACATTTGCACATAATGTTAAAAATTTTGTTAATTATTTATCCATTTGTGCATTTAATTTTTAGCAGTTTAATTATTTTAAAATGGCCACGTTCAGCCGATTCATTTTAAGGTCGTGATTGAGATGGAGCATGTAAGGGACTTGTTTGTGACTTGATGCCAACTCCATGTTCTGGTAGGAAAAGGAAAACGTAACCACACAGTGTTTCCATTCGACCAAATTCACACTGTCTGCACCTGCACGCCTTCCCAGGCTGTTCCTTATGGAGAAGCACTGAAAGAGGCTTGTGTTATGTAGCAAGGCACGCAAAACACTGCTCTCAGTGTGTGCATATAGAAAAAAAATCTGTGGAAATAGAGGATGAGAGGAAGAGCTATGGAAACAGAGATGAGCAGTTCAAGGAAGGAATTACTGTACCCCGCTATATCTGAAGCCAAAAACTATTTGGATTGTGCTTTCTAAAGAGTAACAGTTGCTTTTTGTGCCAGTGAATTCTCATCTCAGCTATAAACGAGGAAGAGAGCGTAAAACAAGATAAATCTCTGACAAGAGTGAATGTTTTGGGAAATGTGATTCCAAGAAGAGGATCTCGCTGTACAGGCTTTTAACTGGAACAAGGAAATGTGTAATTTATGAGTGCTTGTGTGTATTCAATTCTATTCAATTCAACTGTGGAGTAACTTGTTATACATACATATATTATACACACACACGCATGCGATATATATACATACATGTTAGACGACAAATAGGTCACAGCAGATGATCCACATTCCGATCCAGAAGTGTGGTACTGCAACGCTGTTTGCTAATCGCCACAACAGGAAAAAGAGCAGAAGAAGAGACGATCATCAACGGCGCCGAAAAACGATCGAGTAGTTTTCGAAAGGGGTGTTTCTATTATGCTGGTGAGCTCACTATTTAGTGCTCTACTACTTAGGGAATAGGGAGTAGTGGTTTGAGTGGAGATTTCGGACACACACTCTAAAAAACGATTCGTTGGCTGAACAACCATTACTTATAAAAGTAATTGGATCAAACATAAAAAATTAAGTATTCATAACTTTTCAACGTTTACTTAAAATATATAGTGTGTGTAACACAAAAATATAAGTTACTAGGTGCACTTAAATGTATGTATAAATAAAATGAAAAATACATAAGGCATGTCAACTTGCGTCAAAATTAAGTAAATCTAGCATATCATTTTAAGTACTATATGAGCCACGTGATATGCAATTTCCCGTGATGCCTATCCAGACAAAAATTTTAAGCCATTTTATTTCACAGCACATGTGAAGACGTTGAGAAGAGGTAAGCTTATTTTTTGTACTTAGGCCTACACATGATCATTTATTGCATTTTTGGTCAAGAAATTTACTTTTAACTGAATTTCAGAATTGCTACAAATTGTGCATCAACAATTAGAAAAGTGTTACTTACGAATGTAAACGTTTGTAGTCTACATGTTAATGAAGGAAACAAGTGTTTTGCACGCGAGTATTTGAAGAGTATATTGTGTTTTTTCAAAATATATGGCCATGATGTTGGCTTATGCATTAATGGTGTGTTCACACAGAACGTGAATTTAATTACTTGCGATAGCAGATTACATTCATAGTCAATGCAAAGACGCGAAGACGCATCATTCGCGCCGGGCGTCGCGAATTGGGTGACTCGTTTGCCGCGAAAGTCTTCCTCGGTAGAAAAATTTGAACTTGAGCGGGCTGCGGAAGATTCAAGCATCTAACTAGACGCGACGTGTTTGACGCGTTCGGTTACCAATTCGGACGGCTCTTTCTCCCCCACGGATAGCCTAGATTATAGGCCTACTTTGTTAGCGAGTTGTTTTTGGATAAAACAAATGTACCTTGCATATTTACAAATTCCCATATTCTCTATCTATACATGGATTGTGGGGAAGGGGGCTTTGGGCACGGGTTAACGTTAACATAAATATTACATTCAAAAACACATTGCCTACAGCTCCGTGTGCACAATTTATCATTAAATAATGGCAATCTTGATTCTAGCACAATATTATTCCTAAATGACAGCGACATTCAGTAAATTAAACCTTCAAAATTATTATCAAAATAAGTAAATACCCTTTAAACAAAAGTTTAGCTTCAAATAAAGATTGTAGATCTTTACTGTAGTTACTGAAGAGATTCGTTCAAAACCTCTGGACAAAAGTCATTAATTAACTTCTGTTTTGTTTAAATTAATAGATATTAATAGACAAATTTTTATATTTATAGGCATTTAATAATGGACTAATTTGTTACATTTAATTGTTTTTATTGATTTTTGAAAAAAATAAATATATAGGCCTATATATCTTCTGCCCACCAAGCCTTCATTTCTTTGATCCAAGAAAAAACTGTAATATTGTGACTATTATTATTATTTTTTTAACAACTATTTTCTATTTTAATATATTTTAAGATGCAATTTAAAAGTTTTGGGTAAAAAATAAATAATAAAGTGAAATGCTTTATTGTGTGTGATTTGCATGTTTAATTTATTTTAAGACATGTAAGCTGAAGATCTAAAATAAGTTAAAATGGTTGGTTCAACTGATTTAATTGTCTTATTTTTTATATATAAATGAGCTTAAATGTTAAGTAAACAGAACTAAGATTTGTTTTGATCTCACATGGCCTGCACTGTGTTGGATTTACTTAAAAGATATATGCACCATTTTTGCGTCATACTTTTTAAGTAATCCGTAATCATTTAATTAAGTAAATTTTTAACTTGGTATAATTTTACATAAAATAAACTTAAATATTTGAGTTCACGTGACATTCTTTACTTAAAAATATATGTAACGTGATGCATACATTTTTAAGTAAAGAATGTTGCGTGAACTCAAATAATTAAGTACATATAACAAAGATTTTCTTGTTAATTTTAAGTAAAATTATTCCAAGTTGGGATTACTTAAAAAGTATGATGCAAAAATGGTGCATATATATTTTAAGTAAATCCAACACATCATTTTTTAGAGTGCAGCGAGTGTCACTGTCTGTGCCTGTCTCACTCGGTGGGAATTTAGCCTACATAAGGATTGACACCAGCCGTACCTTAGCCACAGTTCAGCTGATACAATTATTATGTCACGCAAACTGATTAAAACATTCAGTCTGTTAAACGCCGATTATGAATGAAACGGAGAAGATGAGATGAAACTGTCTGGGGCTCCTGTTATGTGAGATGTGTCTCAGGAGACGTCCTGATTGCCGAGTCAAGTTTATTGCCATTCTTCTCGTTACAGTCAATTGAACAACATAATAACAGCTTGAAGGATTTGGTGGTGGTGGTTGTATTTTGTATTCAGCAGTTAGACGAGACCAATAAATCTGTAAATTTAGTTATTTGAGCTGACATTTTGTAGGAAGCTTTCATTTATTCTCAACTTATCCTAATGAAACCTTTTTCCCCTAAATTCTGATGATAATTAGAAGAGAGCTTTTTTTCCCTAAATTAGCTGTCTCTATCCATATTTGAGACATTTAATTGTTAGGTATTTGAGGGGCATATATTGAGAGCGTTCAAACTTCTGAAACCTAAAGTGAGATGCTACACCCAAGCATGCGACAGGGCAAGCAATGCTGACATTGTTTTTTCCCATAATACCTCAGGGGCATTTTCCTGGCCTGTTTATCCACTGCTGCGTGACTAGACTACAGTGTCTTATCAATTTCTCATTCCCCTCTCTCTCTCTCTCTGTTCGTCTTTATTTCTCTCAAGCATCCCTGTACTCTTTATATCTCTTTATTTTTCTCATTGTCTCTTTTGGTTTCTCTTTTGTCCATCACTCACTTTATTCATATATTCACAATACTGTTATTAGTATATGTTTATATGTTAATATTTATTCTGACTAAACCTATCTTTGTCTTTATATTTTTTAAAAGTGCTATTCTTATGTGTGTATTTGGAGCCAAGGTAACTTTCTTATTTGGACAAGCACACTTGGCAATTAAAGGAGTGATGAAAACATTCCAGGATTTTCTCCATATAATTCACTTCATTGGGAACCAAACGGTTCAAGGTCCAAATGAGAGATTCAGTGCAGCTTCAAAGGGCTTTAAATGACACCAGACGATGAATAAGTGTCTTATCTAGGACCCTTCGATTCATGACTCAAAAAAAGATTTGTTTTGAAGTTTGATCAGGAGAGTCACAAACACTCATCACAGAACAGAGCAAGGCGAGCATTTGTGCTTATAAAACTTAATTAAAAAAAAAATTAAATGACCGTTTCGCTTGATAAGACCCTTATTCATCGTCTGGCGTCGTTTAAAGCCGTTTGAAGCTGCACTGAAACTCTCATTTGGACCTTGAACCGTTTGGTTCCCAATGAATGCAGAAAATCCTAGAACGTTTTCATCAAAAACCTTAATTTCTTTTCGACTGAAAGACATGGACATCTTGGATGACATAGGGGTGAGTAAATTATCAGCAAAAGTTTTTTTTTTTTTAAAGTGAACTACTTTCCTGCAAAATGACTGGATAACAGATAACTGGATACATCATGATAATGTTGCCATGAAGTAAAATGACTCCTACTGTGATGTAAGTCATATTGTACGGTAAAATTTTGCTGTCATATTTTGTCCCTGGAAGGAATGGTCATTCCTTAAATTCACATTGTTAAAAGCTCAGGATGTAGTTCAGCCCTTGTAATAATAGAGACCGAAAAGTGGAGCTGACTAATGCTTATTGGAGCTCATCCAAAATCTGGTGTGCGTTGTACTTTCTTCTTCTTTACTGAGGTCAGGAGGTCCAGAATGTTTTTGCAAATGGTGGTTGTTGTGTGAATGTGAAAGATCTTCTGTGGTTTCTCTGAGATGTGGTAACAGAGCTGTTATGTTGCCATCTAGCCTGTTTGTCTATTGATAATGAATACAGTGAGCCTTACCCACTTGTGGGCAGAACAAATCTCTGTCACATATTTACTGTACCTATTCATGTCTGTAAGGAAAATTAAGACAAATATTGGGCGCAACCACCCACTTCCCGTCTATGTTGAGAAGAATATAAATATAGCTCAGGGAGCACTTTTACAGACGACGGGGTTTGTAGTTTACACATCAGACGTATCACTCATTTCTACTGTCTTCTGCATTACCTTTTTTTTTTTATCGAGTGTAAAAATAATTGTATGCATTTTACTAGTTGACCTTTTGGTGGTTTCAGTTTTTTGAGAAATGCGATTCCAAATAGAGAATCTCTCATCCCTTTGACTGAAACTATTGAATAAATATTCAATATAATATGATGCAACTATTCACCAAGAGTATATTTAAATACTAAATTAGTCAATTTGGCTATTTTTGAAAAAAACAAAACAAAATTAAACACAAAAATACATATTGATAGCAGTGGGAAAAGCTATATGTAATTTATAGTGCATTTAACATTTCGTTATAAATATTTTCCCACACATTGTATAGCATACTATCATAAACAAACTTCATTTTATACATTGATAGAATAAAACAAATGATATGCTACACGTTCTTTATTTATCCAATTAACTGAATAAATAATAGCCAGACTCATGAGTAATCAATTCCCAATGATTGCTAGTATGTCTTTCCCTCTACTCAGCCACTGATGCCATCCTAAACATCCTAAACAATCAAAAACTGCTTAAACCACTCTGGTTTGCTGGTCTTTTGACTGGTTTTATAGGGGTTTAGGAGACTTTTTGAAGACCAGTTTAAACCAGCTAAGACTGTTTTTTTTTTTTTTTGTCTTGCAAGATGGCATCATTGCCTGATTCCCCCAACTCAGGCTAGGCATCTATCATCATACAGTATGTGACACCTGACGTCTTTACACTCAGCTTGGTCAGTTATACTGGCACAGATACTAGCAGACCTACATGTTTGTCCTGTGTTGTCAACCTGCTTTAGTCTATTCATTTTATTAATTAATTGTGTTGGCAATTCCACTGAACAGATGTGACGGTATGTTTGGTGATGTACAAGCTCCACTTTGAGTCTGTGTGTGCGCAAAGCTTTGAGCAGGTGGCTGCCATGCTGTTGTCTCATTGTGTTTGGTGTGTCAGTAGATGCATCATGCAACCAATCTGAGCCGCGAGACACCAGTGCTGTTTCCTTTGTGAGTGTGCGAGAGAGAGAGAGAGAGGATAAGGAATGAGTGAAGGAGTAGAGAGTGGATAGTGTGAGAGAGAGAGGCAGATGGAAGCGACGCAAACGCCCACCAGCCTGATTTCTCCTCCACCTCTTTTCGCAAACACAGCTTAGTGTGTAATGATTAACCGATCGCAAAAAAAGATGAGAAGATACCGCCTCAGCCCTCATAGGAAGTGACACGCACACAGTAACATTATATAAACACAGTGTCTTCGCTCAGAGAACAGTGAACATGACTGGACCAAAAGGAGGATACTACAAAGCAGAATTAGGTAGGAACTTATTGCAAATACTTTGAAGAAGGTAAATGCTTTGTTTCAAAATTAGCGGTATCTGCTGTGTTTCAAACTGTGGCAGGTTTGCCTGTGCTTTGTTATGGCACTCCTAAGGCATTGTGGGGCTGTTCAGACCTTGGCTACTTGATTGAGTGTTTTTCTTTTTTAAATGAATAGGGTGGTGACAAGATGAGCATTGTTTTACGTTGTTGCCTTGCTTGTTCTGAAATCAGTTGGTTTGTTTGCTCTTTGTCCTGGTCAATCATAAGCCTATACATGGTTCAAGCTTCCTGATGAGAATAGCAAATAGATTAAAGGCTTTTGGGGTGCTTGAGGTTTTGCAATCTTTATTTTCACTGTTTAAATGTGATTTTGACACCTTGCTCTTGTGTTACAGGGGAGCCACACAAATTTGACCCCTCATTCACAGGACCCGTTCACAATAGGTAGAGTAAATCTTGTTTCTTTTTTTGCTTTTTGGATTTTATTTGAAGCTGAGCACAAAAGCCTATATGAGCATTTATCATTTTTATGTGACTTCATGTAAACTTATACTTATTATTATTCAGTATTGGTATTTTATTTTATAAATTATTTTGTGTGCATAATATATAAATGTGTGTGTAATATATATATATATATATATATATGAAGAGTTCAGATGCAAAAGCCTCTAAATGCCATTTGAAATTTTCTTCTTTAATGATGATTTTTATCAAACTTGTATATTTAAGTTCAGTAATTTCACTTAAATAACAATGAATAGGTAATTATTATCATTGCCATTTAAGTGAAATCACTGAACTTAAATATACAAGCTTGATAAAAATGATTTTTGCATCTGAACTCTTCATATATATATATATATATATATATATATATATATATATATATATATTAGGGCTGTCAAGCGATTAGTCACATCCAAAATAAAAGTTTGTGTTTAAATAATATATGTGGGTTTACTGTATAATTATTTTGTATATATGTAAATACACACATGCATGTATATTACGAAAAAAATATATATTTATTTTATTATTTAGATATAATATAAATTATACATAAATCTATATACAGTATATACATGAAAATATTTCTTAAATATATATAAGCATGTGTGTGTATTTATATATAAAATAATTATACACAGTGCACCCACATATATTATGTATACAAAAACTTTTATTTTGGATGCGATTAATCGTTTGACAGCCCTAATATACTGTATATGTATATATCATTTTTTTTTTTTAATTTTATATTTATATATTTAAAAAAAAAAATTACTTTTATTTTTCCCTTAATGAACATTTAAGAACAGTTTTAAACATAGAACAAATGCTTGCATATGTATATGGTGACTTCATACTCGCTTCTCATATACTTCCTGTTATTGACTTCCTGCTATAAGCATACAACCGAATATCAAAAGTAACCCAAAAATACTGTTGGTATTTATAGAAGTTAATAAAGCCATTATTTAGTCATTTATGAATCATTAAGACCTCTTTTAAGACACATTTTTCTGCAGAGTTTTAACAAATATATATATACCTATATTTAGCTAACTTCTGGAAATATTTAGCAGAAATAATGCCCTCAAAACCACAGCTAGGACAGAAACAAACATGCACACCCTAAAAATGTCGTCCTTTTCTCTATCCCTGTTTTGCATGTGCCTAATATTGATTAAAAAATATTGACTTCATTCATGGACCTGTCGCTCCGCTGGCCTGTTTCTTGCTCTAATCCAGAGCTGCTGGTGGATCAATAGTTAGTTCAGCAGTGATAGTGGACGGGACCACCGGAGCAGAGAAATCAATGACCGTTGCTCAAATGTCTTGGGTTGCTATGCATAATTAACATGCATACTAAATAAGATTCAAAAGATTGTGATGTAATTCTGCTATTATTGGACAACAAGCCATGGGTTTTGTTTTATTTTTGTTGCTCTCAATACAAAGTGTGCAGCTCAGCGTGTTTATAATAGGGTTTTCCTGTGCTTAGCGCATATTTTTAAGGCCTGGCTACTGCTAATTAGTGTTGACTGATGTAAAACGCTTAAGCTCTGTTGGGTTAGTACAGCATGTGTTTGCTGTGATCAGGTGTGGTGCACTCCATGTCACAGCTGATGAGACCCAGTTGTTTATTATGTTATTACTGAGAGTCACAACGATAAAGTTATTTTTTGTATTATTAGATTTATTTGTTTATGGTTTGATAAACCAAGACACTTAGTAGCACTTTAAGTTAGTTTGGGTGAGGAACATTTGATAATCTTCTCCTCCAGTGCACAGAACTGCTGTAACTGGATCATTGAGAACTGGATCAGTTCGATTCGAATTCTTTTTAATTGAATCTTTTCAATCAACCTCAGAATGATTCATTGTCATTATTATTATTGACTCGGTCTGGTGACTCACAGCAGCTCACTGGAAGGCATGATTAATGTCCGGTCTGTTCCTCACACAAAGTTATCTGACTTGCAATACAGTGATATAGTCATATGAGCTACTTTTATGGTGGGGTTGTTTTGTCATTTTTAGGTTGATTGGTCATAATGACCTTTCATTATATTAAAAAGAGTTGCACATAGACTTCTAAAACACAAATAACAGCATTTGGGTAATGTTAACAAAGCTTTTTTTATTCTTAGTTGGCCAACTTTTCCATAAGTCCATTTACAAAATATCACCACAAATGTCACCCAAGCTGCATTACATTAAATGTCACTTACTCCCAACATGTCAAATCCAAACCTTTGTGTGAAAGTGGCCTGGCGCAACCACCCACTTCCCGTCTGTGTTGAGCAGAATATAAATATAGCTCAGGGAACACTTTTACAGACGACACTGATGGGACTGTGGGTTTGTAGTTTAGACATCAGACGTATCACTCCTTTCTACTGTCCTCCACATTACAGTGAGTTCGTAAGATTTGGTTTAGTATACTACAATACATAGGATGTCCCAGTTAGCATATGTATACTCTTCACTATGTGCTTTACTGGTGGTCCATTCTTTTGAGTGTGTGTTATTAGGAAACATTACCACAACACAACGTTGCGTATTAGTTCTCTCCTTTTAGCATATTGTTTATATTAGCATCTAGCTAACTCGTTAGCTTAAAATTCATGGTTTCACTTTATTTGGATGGTCTCTTTAAAGAAATAGTTCACTTTTAAAGTATTTTTTGATATGTTTTAGCTTACCGCTCAAGGGCATCCAAGATGTAGGTGTCTTTGTTTTCACAGTATTTTCAATTTTGATATTTTTTTAGGTCAAACCGTTCTTGTCTGTCAGTCATATAATGGAGGTATATGAGGTCCTTCTAAAAGAGCATGCACAGAGAAGTCCAAATTAAACATGATTTAATGACTCGTAAATGTAAGTACACATTGATGGCCTAAGACAAGAAACACGCGGTTTATGTGAGAAAACGAACAGTATTTATATCGTTTTTACCTCTTGTTACCACCAGTCTTGTAACAAGTAGTGTGGATGGATGCTAATATAGCAGCCCTCTGCACTACTTTACATTAATTGCATAATACTATTTCGGATGGACGATATGTGAATGGGGATTTAGCTCTTAGTTGCCCTGCTGTGACCTCAGACTCCTTTTCTCAGTCTGCAAAGCTGCTATATAGACCAGTTGTTTTCAATTAGTTGGTTGGCACTCAAAAATGGGTCACAAGTCTTTTCTGTTGGCGTTACAGTCAGCATGGAAAAACAATGGCAAATACAGTATGTGCTCTGTGTTTATATAGTTACTTTTTTCGTACATTGTGGTAGTGAATTATTTTGTTCATGAATTGAGGGTTCACAATATTTATAAGAGTTTAATTGACCAACATTGTATATGATTCATTATCTTGTTCAAATAATTATTAAATGCTAGTATGAATGTAAATATACTGTGATTCATTCACATTCTCTCTTTCTCACATTCCCACTGCAGGGGCTGCACAGATGTACTTTGCTGTGTGATCTTCGTCATCGTCATCCTCGGATACATCGTTCTGGGAACAGTGGGTGAGTTACACTCATTAACGTGCGCTTCAGCAGAGAGGGTTGCATAATGCGGCTCATGAATCCAGTGCTATTAAGCAGCCAAATAGAAGCGGCGGGGAAGCTTCAGTCCTAACCCCCCTCACCGTATGTGGCTGTTTTTTAAGGACAGTCATTTAGTCCATTCTCAGAAAAACCAAGAGGACTCACACAAACCCATTCATTCACTGTGACATTTGATTGCATTCATGGTTTAAATGTGGAATCTGTGGTTAAAACTGTCAGAGGCTCTTCTCCTCTGCCGTTTCTGGGAGACTCACAGCTTGCTGACTGTTAGATCTGTCTGTTTTGGAAAATTTCTGCCAGGGTTAAATATATATATATATATATATATATATATATATATATACACACAATACACACACACACACACACACACACACACACACACACAGTATAATATACAGTCATGGTCAGAATTAATGGCACCCCTGGTAAATATGATCAAACCTTGCTGTAAAAAAAACAATCTGCATCGTTTATTGTAAATCTGCATATATATATATATATATATATATACATGCACAGACACACACACACACACACACACACACACACACACAGTGGTGGGTTTTTTAGAATTTTGGAATAGGATCATGTGACACTGAAGACTGGAGTAATGACTGCTGAAACTTTAGCTTTAGCCATCACAGGAATATATATATATATATATATATATATATATATATATATATATATTAAACAATTATTTTATACATGTATGTGTAAAATAATGTAAACTGATATCTTTTTACTGGCACACTGCAGCAAAATATATAAATGACTGGCTTAAAACCATCTTTTTGGTGAAAATAATAACGTTCCTAAGACTTTTGCACAGTACTTTATATATTTTTGTATGCACAATGAGTCGGTATTTGACAACAGTCGGTATGATCCACACAGAGATCTGATGTCACCTGAAGTCCATCTGGGCTTACTTGGAAAAAAATGAGACAGACTCAATCCAGAAGAACTGCAGCAACGTCTCCAAGATGCTTGAAGAAACCTTGCTGCAAAGCTACAGAACTGTGTTTTAGCCACTTGCTGTAAAGTGAGGATGCTTTCAAAAATAATGTCTTAAATAGATTTTATTTATCAATTAACTTGATTAAATCAAATCAGTATTTGGTGTGACCACCCTTTGTGTTTAAAACAGTTTTTGTCCAGGTTTTGCACATCGTTTTTCAGGTAGCTTTGCAGGAAGGTTTCTTCAGTTCTTCTAGACTCAAGCAGCTTGAGTGCTGCTGCTGTGTTTACAGTAAATGGGACAAACCAAAGAGCAAAACATTCTGAAATTGAGGTTAATTTTTCATTCAAATTATGATATTAATTCTTTAGTCTGTACATTTTGTGTCTATGGAGTGTTTGCTGTTTCTCCCAGTGCATTTTCTTTCTCACACTGATCTCATTCCACTCCTCTCTGATGTCTTATTGGTTTAATCCTGACTAGGCAAAATTAATACGACTGGCTTTTCTGTAGCCCTTTGAAGTGCACTGACATCTCATGTGACCCTTTTAGACTTGAGGTAACATTCCATGACCCCTAAAGCTCAAATTCTCTTTTCCATGCAGACTTAAGTGGAGAGAATTAAATCATTGGGCACAATCATTCTCCACAGAGCTGCAGTGTTAGATTCACTGTGGATTTGAATCGCTCATGTTAAATTACATAAAGAGCTTCTTATGCTCTAAATTAAATATGGAGTTTCACTTTATTTTTAGTTTGTTTTTCATGCATCTTTTCTTGTTTGTCCTCTTTGCCTGTGCCTGTTCCTTCTCAACAGGAGCAGTGGGTGTAGTATTAGTGCCATAAAATACTGACGTTGAATTTTAAAATTATAGCAATTATTTGAAATGCATTATGTTTGAAATGCAACTTTGGTGAACTTATTTGAGGAACATGTTTCAGCTGACATGGCTTTTGTTATGTTTTTTAAGCTTGGATGCATGGAGACCCCCGGAAAGTGGTCTACCCGACAGACAGCTATGGGCAGTTCTGTGGACAGCAGGAAACGCCTAATGCGTGAGTATGAGTGCGAGAGGAGTTAAAGCCATTATATTTAAATGAAAAAAAAAAAAATTAAGAGTATTTAAAAGTAGTCTCACACTTATATTATATTATATTATATTATATTATATTATATTATATTATATTATATTATATTATATTATATTATATTATATTATATTATATTATATTATTAATTTTTAAGACATTCAGGTTTCAAAGATGGATTGAAACAACTTCTGTTTCTCCCCCACAGAAATAAAGCCATATTATTTTACTTCAATATTTTACAATGTGCCAATCCTACAGTCCTCATTAACCTCCAGTGCCCTACAACTCAGGTAATACAGACACTTTTGCAAACTATCTGTCATTCTTTCTAAGATTGCTCTGTTTTTTAGCACATGCCTTGTTTTATTTGGAGCTGATGTTTCTTTTCCTCTCTTGTTCACCTCAGCTGTGTGTATCCAAGTGCCCAGATAGATTTGCCACATACATTGACATGCAATACAACTATAGACGCAATAAGAGCTACTGGGAATACTACAAGCAATTCTGCAAGCCGGACTTCAACAATCCTGATAAGGTACCACGTGAACCAACATCTACACTGGCTTTTGATGACTTTTGATGTTTGAAAATTCTTGAAAAAAAATTGTGGGATTTTATTTTATTTTTTCCCCAGGCCATTGAAATGAATAAAATCAATGTCATAGATATTTCTATAGTGATATATATGCTATGTATTTATATATTTTTCATATTATTCTCTGCTCTGAAATAATTATTGGTCTAGAATTTGCTCTTGTGTAGAATTAAACTAGTAGAATCTTTCTAATAGTTTGTTCTTTTCGATGCATCGTTGATTTATTTGCAAGTTTATCTGAATTTAAGTGATCATTAATTGAATAATACTACTTATCCAGTAATCACAAATCACTGGAAAAGTCATGGAAGTTTATTAGTTAAAAAGATGGTGGGCACCCTGTTATCTCTAGATTATCTTTTATGCTTATTGTCGGATAGATTAGTACTTGTGATGACGATGGTTCATCTTAGCAAGCTGATGCATGAGCTGTATCGCAGGCGCCACATTTCCTTCGCGCGTCAGTGCATAAATCTACCAACGCGAAACGTCAATGATCCAATTCTGCTGTGTCACTGGATTTTCACACATGAACATTTAGAAGCTCACATGGTGACAGTTTTTGAGGCAGGCCTGGTATACTGGAGATATTGTAGCGAGAAGAATGCTGTATAAGGTTTATTTACTTTTTTCCCCTCTTCTTTTTCCATTTGGCAGCCGGTTTCTCAGGTGCTTCGGGATGAAGATTGTCCCTCAATGATTGTGCCAAGCAGGCCATGTGAGTTTTTTTTTTTTGGAATACATAGTCAAAACTATGCCTTCTGTCCTAAAATGTCTTAGTGCTGATGTGCATTTACATTTAATGGTCTGAAATTTTGCACCAATAATGTGCAAGTGCTATTCCAGGAGAGTCTTGAAAGTTTGAGTTGTGATTGTGTGAACTAGTGCCGGAACAAAGAAAACCCAATATATATGTGTAAACGTGGGCTAAATGAATTCATGTGAAATCTTGTTCATGTGTAATTAAAATTAAGTTGCTAATGACACTGACGTATGTGCGGCAGGAGATCAAGAGTTTCAGTTCAGGCCGCTGGATCTCTTTGAAACCGTCATAACTGCTTCGATGTAATATAAGCGATAGAAAAAGAGAAAATGTCACTGGCAAAGCTGAGAAAGGTTGCTGTGTCCTCTCCATATCGGCAGACGAGGCACAGAATGCTATAAAACCCTTGGATAGGAGCAGCTGCTTATCACTTAAGAATTCAGGCCTTGAAGTCAGGGAGGAAAAAGTGCAGACAGACACAAAGCATGTCTTCAACAACTTTTGAATACTATATATTGTAGGGGATTTTACAGTTAAAGACCTATGAACCAGATATGATAATTGAAGACCCAGAATAAATTGAAGACAAATTCCACTGAAGAATATTTAGCAGTTTCTTCTGCAGAAGTCATGCCGTACATTCATATTTCACAGCAATTATACCTTTCACCAAGGTCAAAGATACTTCATTACTTCAAGTTAAATGATTCTGATTGGCTAAGAAAATGGACTGAATGGAATGGAACTTCATTACATGGACTGATCGACAGAAGCATATCTTCAGTGATCTCGCGGCTTGCGGCGGCTGACACCCGGACCCTGAATTTAGGCACGACGTGACCTTCTGAGGTCACAGAACTGTGTTTCTAGGCGCCAGCATTCCATCGCCCCAAAGTGCCAGACAGAATATTAGCATACACACACAGATACACAGCTTCTTCAAGTTTTAAGTTGTTCGAGCTCTAACTATAAACAGGAAAGTTTCCCAAAACATACAAATTTCTTTCAGTAAGAGGTTCAGACAAAATTCACCATTATTCAACATTAGTTTTAATATAGAAAAGTAAAGTAAATACTTTAACTTAGAAGTGGGCACGTAGTTGACAGGCTGAAGTGACCCTGTCTTAGTCATGTGTTTTAACACATATCACATATATTAATATAATATAAACGCATAGATTTATTCTTTACTTTCTATCAGTTCTCCAAAGGTGCTTTCCCGATTTCATCACCAGAAACGGGACGTTAACTGTTGCCAACCAAACAAGCTTCAAAGATGGACATGGTAAAACCAGAAGTGTCATCGATCTGAGAGAAGCAGCAAAGTAAGTTTCACTTAGCATCACTCATTAAAGGCTATAGCCTTCTATTCATAGATATACATAATAAAGGCTAGATGTCTCGTCACGCTGCTGGCCAGTGGAGGTCGACGTCCGCTCCTGGCGGCCATCTTGTCACAGGCAGTTCACTTACTCATAACATTGTGTTTAATGGTGCTTGTACTTTTTAAATAACCATAACTTGCTTAAATTTCTACCCATTTTCAAATGGCTTGGTTTGTTATAAACATCAGAGATGTAGTTATGAATAGTATGTGTATAAATAAATAATCATCCAGAATTATAGCCAGGTTAATAACGTTTGTAAGAAACCAAACCGTTAAATCCGTCAAGATTTCAACGAGGTAAGAGTATGTGTGTTCGTGGTGATTACTCTCACATCAGGTACCTCAGAGCCCGCCAGAAAGCTTGCCTGTGACAAGATGGCCGACGGTGATAGAGACTCCACTGTACCTTTATTGTGGATATCGATGCTTCTACTAGCCTGTTTAATAGCTATTGGACTGATCCTGCACTGTCTGTCTGGCTACAAAATTGCTCTTATTTGGTGTAACGTGAGTAGGAAGACTAGTTAGGCATGTCAAAACAGCCATGCTGTGACATATGAGCTTAGTTTAGTTACGACAGTATTTCTCAAATATCCACCTTAATTACACGCACCATTTTGTTGTCAAATTTAGTTACACACTGACTGGTGAGTATATCATTGACTTGCGTTGTTGTATTACATATTTAACTGCTAGTTTCATGTCTCTCGTATTTCTCCATGGTCTCCTTCTCACATACTCCACATTTTATATCTATTTATATATTCATAAGGTTAAGTAGCTGTGTTACAAGTGGGATAATATAGAGCTAGTTGGTCATTAACACAAAATAAACCCCTTCACTTTACTTCAGGGTCCTAATCACCCTGTTATGGTTTATAAGTGTCAGATTTTAAGTGAGTGTACACTACTGTTCAAAAGTTTGGGGTCTGTGAGATTTTTTTTTTTATATTTTTGAACGTTATCTTTATATGACCAAGGCTGCATTTATTTAGTCAGAAATACTGTAAAAATATTGGTATTTTGTTAAAAATGTGTCATTTAAATAACTATTTTCTATTTTAGTGTGTGTGCGTCGCGTGCGTCTGTGTCATATTTATAAACTGAATTTCCCCCAGTGTAAAAAAAAAAAAAATTACTGACCCCAAACTTTTGAATGGAAGTGTTTACTATTGCATCTTGATATTAAAAATATCTGCTTTTGACGCTGTAGATACAGCAGGTAAACAAATAATAGTTATTTTTAACATTTGTTCCTAAATATACTGTCTTTCCATCCAGGCAAGAGAGGACAGTTTTATCTGGGTATGACATTAGGCCTTACAAAGGTCAGAGAGAATCTGGCCTTTTAAGCCACACAAACAAGTCAAGCTGTGCATGTTTGCATGAGTTGCTGCTGCCATAATAGCACTAATGTGAATGCCTGGGGTGAAAGGTCACATGGGGTACATTCTTTTTTTAGCAGGCAGGTCTCTCGTAACTAATAGACATTGTTTACACAGGATGCGTTCTTACGTCTTCAGCCACTGCATTGCATCTTGCTACATGGTAAAATTTGTTAAAATATTTCCATTTAGCTGTTTTTGAATGCAGGACTGTGTCTTGTAAACAGGCTTTGACCAATTATACTTTTGGATTGAGTTTCGCTCACAATAACGAGCACTTTAATGCTGTGATCTGCTGATGCTTTTTACAACTCTTTACCTGATTTCAGAAATCCAAGGTTTTTGCTTCCTGTGTGTCTTTTGTAACATGCTCAATGCTTTTTTTTTTGTAGCAAAGTCACGGCCATGCAGCAAGGAACAGAAAGGTCTTAATTTCTTGTCAGCTTTGAAACTTGACCTTGTCCTTCGCTTATCTACAAACTAACCTCCCTCATCACACATTCTGCACCTGCAGCATCTCAAAGAATCTGTAGAACAGAACAAACACATCTGTTTTTCACCTCATCAGAACTGAGGTCACTGACAAAATCCCACTGCCTTTCAGATGTCTGTCTGCTGAAAGAGCATTTAAGAAATATATGCCGTATGATTGCCGTATGTATGATCGTTTTGCACAGGAACCAGATTGATCCTGTTTTTGGCCATGCAAAATTGAGCGTAGGAGTTTGAAATGCAGTTGACGCTGTTAAAATTGGGACTGTTAATTTCTTCCATTGACCTATAGATTCTCTGCTCTAGAGAAACACTCTTTTCATTAGCATTACTTGGAGAACTTCATCTCTGTTATCCAGTGTTTGGAAGTAACTAACTAACCCTAACTATATTTTCCAGTATCATGACAAGCAACTTTTTCCAGCAAGTAGTGGTATAACATGACAAAATGCTGCTGCTTTTTTTTTTTTCTCAAATTCCGGTTTACAGCCGAATGAACTTTCACACTCTCTCATATCATATGAATCTTTCACATGATTCTTTGAGTCCAGTTGTCTGCACAGCTTTTTTTGTAGCAATATACAGTTGGTGTTTTTATTATACAACATAGCTAGCTAGCTAAGTGTAGACGACTGCATTTATTTATTTTAAAAAATAAAGAGTAGTTTTAATGTAGTTTAACTAAACTACTTTAAATTTAGAAGCTTGTAGCATACAAGTAGCAAATTGCTTGCACAACACTTCTGCTGTCTTTTTAAAAACACCTCACTTCTGCACAAATAAATGAGCATCACATAACTGTATGAAATATGTATCTAGCTTACAGGTAGTAAAATCAAATCCATTGAATACACTACCATTTAAAAGTTTGGGTCAACTTTTTTGAAAAATGCTCACCAAGGCTACATTTATTTGATTAAAATACAGTAAAACAGTAATATTGTGAAATATTAGTACAATTTAAAATAACTGTTTTCTGCTTGCAAAATATATTTTCAAATGTAATTTATTCCTTTGATTGCAAAGCAAAATTTTCTGCATTATTACTCCAGTCTTTAGTGTCACATGATCCAACAAAAATCATTATAATATGCTGGATTAGTGCACAGTTGTGTTAAAAAACAGCTTAATATTCTTTTTTTGTGTGTGGAAAATGTGATCCTTTTTTAGGATTCTTTGATAAGTAGGAAGTTCAAAAGAACAGCATTTATTTAAAATAAAAAATATTCCTATATATACATATAACAGTACACTGTAAATGTATTTACCATCACATTTGATTAGTTTAATGCATCCTGAAATAAAATATTAATTTCTTTTTCTTCTTTAAAAAAGATACTTCACAAATACTTCTCTCACCATAGACTTGCATAGACTATACTATGTTTATTTGTATTTTAACCTGAATGAAAATGAGACTGTGATGTTAGAAATAAAGTCTGGAGACAAAAAAAAAAAAAAATCTGTTAAAGATGGAGAAAATTAGATGTGACCAATGACCTTTTTTAGACAGAACGGCTTATTGCACAGACTGTACTTCTGGCCCTCGCAGCATCATTTTCAGTTGTGTCAGATAAAATAAACAAAGTCTTAACCCTTGTCCTCCACCGTGCATGAAAAAAACATGGCTTTTTCATGAATGGAGAGCAATAGAACAAAACTGATGTCTTCTTACACTGGTAACACTTGTGTGAAACATCACTGTTGATCTGTAGTGTGTCACTGCTTCTTAGTCCTCATATACTGCTCTGTACAGTTGAATGTGCAGTTTGTATCGTTTTTGATGGTTGTCTTGCTCTTTTACAGTGGCATCACCAGCCTGTTGGATGCAAAGGAGTTCGGCACCAAGATCTTTGAGGATTACGCCAGCTCGTGGTTTTGGATCCTAATGTATGTACCGCATTAGTGTTTAACCTTTAAACTCAATACAATAGATGAATATGTTGGAGCTGATCTGTTTTATGGGTGTTTTCAGTGGTTTGGTGATTAGCATGCTGGTCAGTCTGATCTTTATTCTGCTGCTGAGGTTCACCGCTGGCTTTCTCTTCTGGATGGTCATCTTCGGGGTCATCGTGGCTGTGGGCTATGGTTGGTAATGACTACAGAACCCCATAGACCAAGACTAAACTGTCATATACTAGACCTCAATGTTTTACAATAACCTCTTAAAGGGATAGTCAAATGTCTTGACTGCCGTTCTTCAGTGGAACTGGACAGAAAATCACTCTTTTAAAACTTCAAAAAGTCCTTTTTGAAATCTTAATATGTTTTCCAAAGTTGAACATAAGTTTAATTGACAGAATTTTTTTTTTGTTGTTGAACTATTCTTTTAACACTAAATGATTTGTTAGATAAGTTGGTTTTTGAATTTCTCTACATGAGTATGAGTTCACCCACTGTGTCCTGACTTGTCACTTACAGGAATATGGCATTGTTACTGGGAGTACAGTTCACTCAAGGGAAAGCCTGACTCTGATATCACCATCTCAGACATTGGATTCCAGACTGACTTCCGGGTTTACCTGCAGCTGAGTCAGACCTGGCTCATATTCAGTGAGATTTCTTCATGTTTGTAGTGCAGTTTAAATCAAATGATAAATCTCAAACCAAGCAATGCACCTGCACTGTCAAGTTGAAGGTTATGAAAAGTTGAGTTTGATGGAAAAATGACAGCTTGATCATTTACCGCAGTGATCTCCTTGGCTGTCACTGAAGCTATCGTCATCTTAGTGCTGATATTCCTGCGGAACAGAGTTCGTATTGCCATCGCTCTACTGAAGGAGGGCAGCAAGTTAGTTTCTTTCTCTTTCTTTTGTTTAATGCTGGTGCATGTAAATGGAAAGAATAAAAAAACACCTAAAAAACAAAGTTTTTTACTTTTTCACGTCTCTCTCTTTCCTACAGGGCGATTGGCTGCATTATGTCGACACTATTCTATCCCATCATCACCTTTCTGCTGCTGGCTCTCTGCATCGCATACTGGGCCGTTACAGCTGTGTATCCAAATCTCAAATTAATTGAATGCTGGATTAAAATTGTATGCATATAATCTTATATTAATATGTTTGTATGCTCGATTTTGGGGAGAGACTGATTTGTTGGAGCAATTTTTATTTTAGCAGTTCCATTTACTGAAACTTACTGGCTAGTTTGTATTTTAGTCTCCTTAACCATAACTTCCTTCAGGTTCCTGGCATCCTCTGGCGATGCAGTCTATAAAGTAATGTCAACACTACCCGGTTGCAAGTATACCAATCTCACCTGTGATCCAGAGGTAAGCACTAAACCTATTGTAAACTGTAACTGTCTACTCAACTATGATTGAGTACGGAGTCCATTTATCTAGTAACTGTGTCATATTGGTGAATGTTTGTGTCTCTTTGATGTGTTTCAGACCTTCAGTCAATCAAACGTAACTACACTGTGTCCGGGCTCCCAGTGCACGTTTGCTTTTTACGGTGGGGAGAGTGTGTATCACCGTTATATCTTTGTTCTTCAGCTTTGCAATTTACTGGTTTTCCTCTGGCTGGTGAATTTCACCATCGCTTTGGGCCAGTGCACCCTCGCTGGGGCTTTTGCCTCATATTACTGGGCCTTGAGGAAGCCAGAAGACATCCCACCTTGCCCCTTGGCTTCATCCTTTGGCAGGGCTCTAAGGTATCCTGCCATCCGTGCTTTTAAAGCTTGTAGGTGATTGATTATGAGTGGAGGGCTGTTGGACTGAAATTAAATGTTCATTATAATCACATTACAATGCTATTCCAGGTATCACACAGGCTCTCTTGCATTTGGAGCTTTGATTCTGTCCGTCGTACAGTTTATCAGGATTATTCTGGAGTATCTCGACCACAAACTGAAAGGTATAATATTCCATTAAAATAGGGCGTGTTCACACTTGGCGGTTTTGGTTTGATTAAAACTAACTCTAGTGCGATTGCTCTGTTAGTGCGGTTCATTTGAATAAGTGTTAACGCTGCCATCCGAACCCTAGCTTACCGAGAACGCTGAAAAGATGGGTCTCAATCCGCTTCCAAACGAACTCTGGTGTGGTTCGATTGAAATATAAACCTAACAAAACAAAAACTGGAAGATGAGACCCTAAAAAGACAGAATGCTCACACATACCTGTTTTTTTCTCTCATCATAGTCACATAGTCTCCTCACAGCAGATCTTTGTTTGTGTGTGACGGAGGGATTCCTGGCACTGTTTAGACTCCTTTACACATTTTATAAGCTCTTCACGAGTTCTCAGCTGGTCAAAATCCCATAATATGTAGTCTATGTTCATACAGTGAGCACATTTATCCTAGCTAGCACATAGCGTTATAGATGTTCGGTTCCGTCCTAAAATAGGCAATACAGGGGTATGCAAGATACACTCACACAAAACTAATCAACCAATCAGGTTGTGAACGCATCACTATGCCTTTCGATTCGGTGATAAAAATGCTGAACGCTAACCGGACCAAGACTAAATGTTTTTTTTTGGGGGGGGGGGCCTAGATCAAACAAACCAAACTACAAGTGTGAACTCACTGGTTCACTGACTCATTTATCACTTAGAAATGTTCAAAGAGGTTTTAAAATGTTGTAAAACTACTGTTCAAAAGTTTGGATTCAATACTATTTTAATTGAAAGAAATTCAGATATTTATTCACCAGTAATGCATTCAATTAATCAAAAGGAAAAACATTTGTATTTAAAAAAAGCTCCTTTACATGTTAGGGGTAAACCGTTAAAGACCCAGATATAACCAGATATGATGAATGAAGTCCGGAAATCAGAATTATAAAAAATTAAAGAAAGATTTACTGACGATAGTTTGCAGTTTCATCAGCAGAAGTCTAAGCTATGTCCTTACTTCGTCCTTGCTTCAGGTTGCAGTTTCTGATTGGCTAAGAACACATAGTCAAAGTAATTTTCCTCACATATACAGATAGACTGAAGCATAGATTATGCAGCTGACACTCAGACCCTGAAGTTTAAGCACGTCATGACCTTCAACATGTCGAAAAAAAACAAAAAAAACAAGTCAAGACAATATCCCGTAATAATGCCAGTGGTTCCTAACACACACACCGACACACAGCTTTTCCCAGGTTGGATTTGGCCAGGCTCTAACTATAAACAGGAGAGTCGTCTAAAAACATCAAGATAATGCATTCTTTCTCTCAAGGATAGCTAGACTTTAGTCTTACTGGAAAGTAAGGCTTTAACAAAGAAATTGTCCCTTAAACTTGAGGGGGCTTCACTGACCCCTTTATGTTTCAACACTTTGAAGACCTTTCTCAAACACAAACAAGTCCCTATTTCATTTCTGGAAGCTAAATGAACAACTTCTATAACAAAGTAAAAAAAATCTCACAAGCCTAGTAAGTAATTCAACTAATTTGATTTTTAGAAGGAAAAATATTGATTTAATGCCTTTATTATAATCACTCATTCATTACTTATACATTGAGTTGAAGGAGGTGGATTGGAATCCACTGCTGCTTCAAAATATTCATCAAAGAATCCTGAATAAATATGTAACATGATTTCCAAAATTGTTTTCAACATTGATAATTATAAGAAATGTTTATTGAACACCAAATCAGTATAGTGGAATGATTTTTGAAGGATCATGTGACTGAAAATTCAGCTTTACGTCACAGGAATGAAAAATGTATGTTAAAATGTATTCAAACAGAAAACAATTATTTATATTGTACTAATACTTCATAATATGACTGTTTTACTGCCTTAATGAGCATACAAGACTTATTTCATAAACATAAAAAAAATCTTATGACTGAAGTTTTGAACGGTAGACTGTATCAGTATAGAATACGTTATGAATGATGCTCCTCTTCCTTCTGTCTTTGTCTCAGGTGCTCACAATGCATGTGCACGCTTCCTGCTGTGCTGCCTCAAATGCTGTTTCTGGTGCCTTGAGCACTTCATTAAGTTCATGAACAGGAATGCTTACATTATGGTGAGTCACCCCACTTTTTCAAGGTACAGGCTTTTCATAACATTATCATATAAATATATAACTGCAAATAAAAGAAAAGCAATGTCAAACCTTGTGGACACAGACAGACTAATAGGTCTGTCGTTTATGGTTGCTCATCCTTTTATTTCTCAGATATCAATATATGGGAAGAATTTCTGTGCCTCAGCACGAGAGGCTTTCTTCCTGTTAATGAGGAACGTTATGAGGTAAGACTCTGCACAGATGAGACAAGGTGTGAACCTGCAAGGACTTTCTCTTACACACATCTGTTATTGTGACATTTCCAAAATGTTATTGTTGATATTTTTTTTCTTGCTACGGTGTTATCAAAGGATTATCATTCAAATGTTGCCTCCATACCATAAAATAAAGCATAATTGTGAAGCATAATTTCAACAATTTTTGATTAACATAAGTCAGACATCGAAAAAAATTGTCATACAACTCGTATTCAGATAAATATTATCAATTAAATTGTGAATTGTTTAAATATTCCATTAAATTAGTTCTCTAATTTATGTAGGATTACTAAATATACAGAATCTGTTTATTGTGTTTTATTATGATCTATTAAATTTTTTATGTTTGTTTAGAGTTGCTGTTCTGGACAAGGTGACTGACTTCCTGTTGTTCTTGGGAAAACTGCTGATCTCAGGGAGTGTGGGTGAGTCAACGTTCATCTGTGTCATACAGACGGGGAAACATTAAGACTAGTAGAGTCTGAGGGCTTTAAACAAACACACACACACACTGCGTAGACCTACTGCCTACATACACACATAAATGAAACATTGTTTGCAGGCTCGTTTTGTTCGCTGATGTTGTGAATGTTTTTCGCAGGTGTCCTTGCGTTCTTTTTCTTCACTCGCCAAATACCAGTGATCCAGGAAGAGGTGCCATCATTAAATTATTATTGGGTCCCTCTACTGGTGAGTGAATGCATCACAGCTTGCTTATGTTAAATTATGCTTTTATTTGTTGTAAAAGTGATTTCTCCGATTTCATTCTTCTGCAATCTTTAAGATTTAAATATTAATAGATTCATATTTGTAAAATATTTATTTTTTAAATTTTTAATATGCACTGCCTGGCCAAAAAAGTCAGTGTTTGGATTGAAATAGGCAAATGCTTAAAGGGATACTCCACTTTTTTTTGGAAATAGGCTCATTTTACCACTCCCCCAGAGTTAAACAGTTGAGTTTTACCATTTTCAAATCCATTTAGCCGATTTTATCAGTAACTAGACAGTTTCTGGTTTCATTGACTTCTGATATTCTTCTAAATATCAAACAATCGGCTGAATACATTCGAAAACGGTAAAACCCAACTGTTTAATTCTGGGGGAGTGGTAAAATGAGCCTATTTGCAAAAAAAGTGGAGTATCCCTTTAAGAGTCTATGATTGGATTCTTATTGCAGTGATTATTATGTTTCTAGCATGTTATATTTTTGGCAACAATTCTTCTAACCTAATTGATGGAGTGTGTAGCTTTTCATTTCTTAAACAACCATGTAGAAAGACGCATCACAGCCATATTCCAGGAGAACAATGTCAATATTCATCGGGCTCAAATTATGAAATAATAGTTGGGAGGGAGCATGAAGAATCACTTTTACACATGAATTGGCACCTCTGAGTCCAGACTTTAAATTCATTGAAAGTCTTTTGAGATGTGCTGGAGGAGACTTTACAAAGTGATTGACTCTAGCATTGACACAATACAAGATCTTGACCAAAAATGTATGCAACTCTTGATAGAAATAAATGTTGTTTTGAATGGTGCATATATTTTTGGTCAAGATCTTGTATTGACAATGCAAGAGTCAAGCACTCTGCAAAGTCTACTATTTGTATATATTTGTTAGTTTAGTTTATTAATAAATACATTTATTTTAAAGAAATTCTCATTGATCAAAGAGGGTATGGGAACCCTCACCTTTAAAGACGGCATGAAACTAAATTCATGATGACCTTTTATTCCATATTGTGAAGTAGGCATACACAAGTTAAACATCTTCTCAAACAAGAACAAATGGGAGGCGGGACTTTGTCCATTGGAAAGTAATGTTTTCATTTTGATTTCATTGTGACTAATTTCTCTCGTAATCTTTTTTCCCTCCACAGACTGTGATATTTGGATCCTATATGATTGCACACGGATTCTTTAACGTCTATGCCATGTGTGTAGATACATTGTTCCTCTGCTTCTGTAAGTACACCTTATTAAATCTGCAATATTCCCATGCTGGTATGCGTGTTTGGTAATAAATTCTGTTTTCAAATTAAATACATACACATTATTCTTCCTTTACTTTCCTCTTCTTTTTCTGTGCATGACTTTTATCTTTTCTGTTTCTTTATTTCTAATCCTAATGTGATCTTTATGTATTTATTCTCTTCACATCTTCTTGAACTGCAAGACTAATCACTAACTCTTATTTCTTTGACCCCTTTTTTCCTTGCAACACTGTGTCTTTTCTCCTTCCCTCTTCCATTCTTCCGTCGTCTGATTTTTCCGGGGACACCCTTCAGGTGAAGATCTCGAAAGGAACGATGGCAGTCCTTCCAAACCGTATTACATGCCTCGAGGCCTGCACAGCATACTTAACAAAAATGATCAAGCAGGCAAAAAGTATGCTGTGTCCTGAAACTGTTACCTCAGTGGGACGTGAGGAACTGCGTTAGTACTGTAGCACGCTGCATCTCTCCACAGCAGAGCAAGGCATTCTGGGATATGGAATCAGGAGCCGATAGCATTTATAGAAGCGGTCTCCTCTCTGCTGATTCTGACTGGTTCTTGCTCTACTTTGTCCTCCTATTTCCCTTCCATTTCTCTTTGCTGATATTCTGTCCATCATTGCCTTACACATTGTTTGTCTTCTGGAAGCAAAGTAACCGGATTAAAGTCTGATGATATTCTGGTTGCCAATTATGAAAGCAAACTATTCTATATATTTATTCTCTAATGAGAAAAGATCTTGAATCTTGCAGTATCCTTCTCTTTCTATACAACTCTTTGTTTTCATGTCATTTCTGGTTTATAAGATCATGCAGTATATATAGGATGTGCATGTGGACGGATTGATTCTCAGTCCATGTGCCACATAATTTAATATTAACTTTATCATAATCGAATGGCAAATGTTATTGTATTGGAGGATTCATAATAGATACAGTGTATTTTCTCTTTTAACAACCATGTTTTGATATAATCTATGAATTGCCAGGTGTTCTGATGGCAGTATTTAGTAAATGTGCCTAGTTTAAAAGGAGGAGTACTGCTCTTCTTTGTTTTTTGCAATCAGTCTGAAAGTTTTTCCAGTTCAATTTATAAAAGGAACATAAAAGCCATTTTTGTAATTTTGTAATATGTAGACAGGTTTGATGCTGCATCAACTCTGAGGAGTTCAGTACAAGTTGTCTTTTAATGGGGAAAGTTTTGTAAAAATAGAATGTTTTTTTTTTCAATTAGAATAAAGTAATTAAATATTATTATTATTATTGGTTTGATTCTTTCTTTTTATCATCAATTTTGTTGACATTCTAAGTTTAATAAAAAAAAAAAGATTATATTTATATTAGTGCTGTTAAAATTAGTGTGAACGGCTGCGATTCATTTTTTTTTTTTTTCAGTTTAATGCATTAAAAATATTTAAAGTTCTATTAAGTTTTATAAACCATCAAAATATGAGAAAATAATTATTTATTAATTATTACTGTGGTCAGAATTAATGGCACCCCTGGTAAATATGATCAAAAATGTCTGTAAAAAATAAATATGCAGTATTTATCCTTTTGATTTTTCATTAAAAAAAACTTTTCATTTTCACTTTTGAAATAAAAGAATTGAAATTGGGGTGGAAATCACATTATGAAATAAATGTTTTTATCCAAAACACGTTGGCTGATTGATTGATTGATAGCACGATGAAAAAAATTAACTGTAAAATGTCTTTGAAGGATATTCCCATTAATATTTAAAATTTTTAGCACACCAAGGTGACTAGGAACATGAAAGTGTCCAGCCATGACTTCATGTTTCACAGGAATTTAAATATGAGGAAACACAAAGGCCAAATCCTCTTAATCATTCATCACATTGAGTAAAACCAAAGAATGTGCATCAAAAGATTGTTGAACATCACAAAATAGAAAGTGGCTGTAAGAAAATAGCTAAAGAATTGAAAATCCCATGCATTTGTTTATCATTTCTTTGTATGACAAGCCTGCACAATTTGGCATGTTTCATTGCTTTATCAAAAATAAAACAATTTGACTGTGCAATATGGTTACAAAATCTTTACCCTTTATAAAAATATTAGTAAAAATGTGTTAAAGATGTAAATATTCCTTCCTAGGCCGAACATCACTTTTGTCCACCACTGTATGTATACTTTTTCTGATATGCAGTATAACTTTCTCCAGTTGTTAAGTTTTCCTTGTATCCCAATATCCAGCATTGCCTCTGATTGCAGACAAAATCACATTAACGATTGTTTGGCATTAACGTTGCTTATGCTTCTGTTCTCAGTGCTTGATCTGGAGAAGAACGACGGCTCAGCAAGCCGCCCGTATTACATGGGCGGCAGCCTGCGAGCCATCCTCAACAAGAAGAACCACAAGAGACCAGAGGACAAAAAGAAAGGTAGAAAATAAACGCAGCAACCAACAAAAAGGCACTGACATGAAAAACGGACGTTTCCTGACCATCAGCATCCTAAATGGACTTCTTCAGGCAATATTCAGTCATGTCCGTAGGCAGCTTCCGTGTTATAAATCTTATTAGAAGCCCAAAAACATAAATACAACAGTCTTCAAACTGATCTGCATCTTATTATAAAAGTATATATAATTGACGGTAACCATCTAAATCATCAGATTATTTCCTGTTTGTAGGTGTGTTTGTGTCTATGCATTTCACTAGGGGTGTAACAATATATCGTGCCACAATATATCGCAATAGAAAGTTCCCCCAAAATAAAAATTACTGTGCGAGAAAAAAAATCAATTTTTTCAGAGTTTTAGTGTCAGTACTACATTAAACTACTATACACAATGTTGATTAAAATGTATAATAATGCAATGGGGGAATTTTTGTGGATCCTGATAATGCCAAATGTCTGGTGTTACCAGTAAAAAGTGGCCGACGTTATTTTAAAATGTATCTAGTCAGTGACCGAGTACAAGCATATTCGTCTAAAATAATTCTGTATTTTCAGCTTCAGAATCATGAATATTTTTATTCTGGTGTCACCATTGTCCTTGGGTTACAAGCACCTAGTCCAAACCTATTCATTTAAACCCACAATGTAATATCAAAGTTAGCATTTAAATTAACAGTACATTTTTTCATAACCTTTTATCATATGTCTTGGAGTATCGCAATAATATCGTATCGCGATATGTATCGAATCGTGACATGAGGGTATCGTTACACCCCTAATTTTCATAGATTTTAATGTTTTTTTGTTTGTTTTTACTGATTCTTGTCTTTTACATGACCATTGCATTCTGTTAGCACCCGTTTGGGGTGAAACTGCCACTTTTCTCATATTGAGAAACTGACCGGTAACGCATTTAATTGCTCCTCACTAAATGAACTTTTTTAAGTTACTGTTTGCAGTTCAGCTGAAGTGCCTTACTCCAACATGCCGTTAACATCTCTTTTAACCTCAACCACATGTTGATTTGAGCCCTTTTCTGCTGTGCAGAGCTTTAAATTATTTATTCCTTCATTACTGCTCTTATTCATCCATCCAACTGCATTTCTCGTCAGATCCATTGCTCTCTAGCAGCAGGAGGTTACACCCCTCGCTCCTTCAGAGATTTCATTGTGTCCATTCACACTTCATTTTAGCCAAGGACTTGAATTTATGTTCATAACACCTTTATATGAATGCGTACAGAATATTGGTTGTTATAGTAAGGTGGACTAATTGCTCATATTTTGATGAAGTTATGCGATTACAAACCATTTGAAGTTTTACCTCCTTTTTTTATACAATGCTCATCATTTGAAAGGGATGTTTCTTCTAATATGTATTCCGTACCATTTTTATGTTAAGAACACTTGAATGTGAACACTACAACAATGAGTGCTTGTGCTGAAATTAAAATCAGCTCTCATAATTAATTTAAATTGCATTATTCTTTAGTTTAACCCTTATCTTATTAGTATTTCACTTTATTTAATTCTCTTGTTTTACAGTGTGGTAAACATTTTTATTATTTTTGTGACTTTATATTATGCTAATTTACAATGCATAATAACAATGTATGATGTAATCCAAATGCATGCAAGGATCAATTTGGAAATAAAGTATTTCATATAGACACAAGTTATTTTTACTTAAACCGTATGTGATGGGAACAAAATACACATTAATAAATTAAAACAAACTAATGAATACATGTAATAGAAATGTATTAGTTGCATAAATATTGTTATATTAATTGGCACAACATTTACTACTGAATTGTTAAATGTTTAGCTGCTGCTGGTCAGTAGTTGTTGGGACAGTAATGGCTGATAGAGTAGAGATGTTGGTGTGTGAACTGAAGATAAAAGAGAAACAGAGCCATTAACATAGGAACAAATTTATGTCATCTTGACACACCTTTTCCCAGACATGTTTACAAGTCTTTGAGGTCCAAGTCAATTCTCAAGTCTTTGAGGTCCAAGCTTCTAAGTCCAAGTCAAGTTTCAACTCTTTGAGGTCCAAGTCAAGTGTCAAGTCTTTGACCCAATCGTTAAATCAGTTAGTTGTTGACTCAAGAACAGCTGCGATCGGTTTGGTCGAATCGGTCTGATTCTCATATGAATCTTTCAATGCGCTTTCAGAACCAATTTGGCAGGTTCATTGGAAATCTGCTCCCTCGTGAATTGAACATTGTGTCTTGGATTGGTATTGTGTGGTGATTTCTGCAGTTTGAAATAAGGAGGAAAGATATGTTTTCATCAAATCATCAAATTCTTCCAGTATCTCTGCTATATCAGAACAGTTTTCTACACTAAAGACTGATAAAGTACTCTTTAAATAGTACTTGGCTAATTGTACTACATTTCCTTAAATCTCACCATCGATGCAGATGCTGTGTAAGGCTGTAAGCGTGGATGTGTTTGTATAAATCAGTTCATTTAGGTTGGGAACCACCCGGAGTGACGACAGACCTCCTGCCGTTATTCCTGAATGAGAGGGAGAGATGTTCTTCTTCTGACGGGCACGACAGTTTTGAAACCAGACCTGACCAGATAGAAATTTGAAGAAATTATTTAGACAACATACGCATTCTCTTCTGCGAATGGTAAAACAACTTTACAAATTTATAACGGCTCAATTTAGGCACTTTAGATATTGCTAAAGAAATGTAACCTGAATGACGCGTCGACTAAGCCCAGTCTGTTCAGCAAGCCTCTGAAGTGTCTGTGCGTCTGGGTTATTGTCCTGAGCAAACTGAGCCTGCATAACCTGCAAACATAGACATAGAATAGTGTCAGCGGGATCAGAGTCAGTAAGGGAGTGGGAAAACTGTGCAGAGGACAAGCAGGGATCGATTATTTCTTTTATTGAACTCATTTGGGACACATTCAGTTCACAGCGAGAGTGATGATTTACCCGTAGCTGGTCGGAAGTGAAACTGGTACGTGCTCTTTTTGACAGCTTTTGGTTTATTTCACAACCTGTAGGCAATACATAAAAGGTAATTATTTTATTTATTATTGTAATTATTTTTTCAGACAGAGCCTGCTACAAACTAGAAAACAAGACCAGCAGCCCATCTATCAAAACTAAACAACTGCTTTTTTCCCCTAAGATATCTTGGTTTGTATTATTTTTACCCAAACTATGTAAATAATAGTTTAACCCTGTAAAGCCTGACATGAAATAATAGTCTAATGATTTTTTTAATTGAACAGTTTAGAGAACCTTTAGACAAAAAAAAAAAAAGAGTTTGGATACTATGTTGTTAAGTGTCTTATTTGTTACATCAGGCTTTCATGGCTCATAGTATGATATATGAGAATATGGAGCTCATACTTAATTCAGAGACCTAAACTGAGCAAAAATATGCGATTTGCTCATACAGTATGTGGCTAAATAAGCTGAAATGTTTAGTAAGGTAAATCAATTGGATCTTCATAACAGTAAAGCAGACTATTAAATGAAATCCGTATAAATATCAGTTGTTGTCACTCTGTGGATCCTAATAATATTTCTTAGAATAATTATATTGTTTTATGATCAAAACTTAAATATTGTGGGGGACAAAGCATATAATGCAATGCAATACAATGAGCGACATACAAACATTTTTGCAAAAGCCTGATGTACAGCATCATATTTGATATACTTGCATTTTAACATGATTTTTCCAAAAAGTTGCTTCAGTCCAGCAAGTAGATATATATATATATATATCATGTATTCTTATGTTCACATTATAAAAATCTCACAGCAAAAAGATGTGTACCACAACCTGAATTTGGACCTTTTTTTTTTTAATTATACCAAAAGGTCTTAAGAATACAGAAGGTTGTATACAACAGTTTTTTCAGCAACATTTTGATCATGTTGATAATTTAGAGGCCTTAGAAATGTGCGTATCAAATTTATTGGCTTTTAAAGTATGTCCCCTGTATGCATGCATGACTCTCACCTTTTTCAGAGGACCCTTTGAGTTTGTCCAGCATGCTGTCGTAATGAATTCGACACAACAATTTTTGCCCAACCAATGCAAACTCCTCGCCTGTGGACAGCTGCCTCTTACAGGAGAAGCACGAGAAGCATGCCAGGTGGTAAACGTTTCCCTTCGCCCTGTGTACCCAGTCCGAAGATTGAACTGTTTCCCCACAGCACGAGCACCATGTCCGATACCTTCTGTCAAACATCCATAATTATGTTTGGATTAGGTTAAATGCATACTGAAACGTCTTGTAAGCATATATCATGCTGTACATCTTCAGAAGAAATACCTGAAGTAATCTAGTTTGCAGAAGACCTCTCGCCCTCTAACATAGCAGGTTGTGTTTCCGCTGAGAGTGGTTTGGCATAAACTGCATGAAAGGCATCGCACATGCCAGCACAAGTCATTTACCTGCGTTCAATAATTACCAGGTGTAAGAAATTATATTAAATTAGAATCATGCAGCCAAATTGTCTATGAATAAATATTTTAAAGGAAAAAAATCCTCCTCACCTTAAGTAGATACCTGTCTAGGATGTCATCTCTACACCCCGTGCAAACTACTTTGCCTTGAAAAGCATCAGAAGCCATTGCTTGGGGTAAAGCAGACGGAGAAGCAGGATCTAATCGGTCATTCACAAGTTCTGATGAAATCTGTAGAAACAGAAATTATACATTCAAACATTGCTTTAAAATGTGTTGAATCTTGTATAATTTAAGTTTAATACGTATTAACTTATTTTGATGAGTGTGCAATGTAAAACATGTTTTCATAACTCATAATTGATCTGTTACAGTCTAGGGGGAGAGCGGGGCACAACGTAACGCTTTTTGACTTTCTCAGTTTGTGTAAATCTACTTAGTATTATTTTTTTTCCACATTAATTTCCCACATGTCTAGTACAATTATGTGGTTTTGTTTTATTAATACAGTGTATACTTTTTACTTGATTTACCCCGAAAGAATGGAAGTGAAATGTGGCTACATGCCCCATAGGCACATTATAACATCACCATGACAGCTTAAAATGCTATCTGTTCAAATAAAAAAATATACAAGTCAAACCAAAATATTTTCTTAATAAAATACAATTATTAACTTTTTCATATAAAATAATGGCATTTTCTAATAATTAAAAATAAACTCATTTTTTGAGATTGACAATAAACACATGAAAAACAGCATAGTTCAAAACAAAATAATAATTAATTTCTGAACATTGACTCTCAGTCTTTATTTGCATGTTTCTCATGTTTTCTCAACAAAAGTGTAGAATATAATATCATAGTTCTTATAGGGGCATATTGTAACGCAAGTGGTTTCAACATGCCCCAACTGCAAAACTGTGGTTTAAACTATGCGAGTGTCTTCTGCTAGTTAGCAAGGCATTAAACAACTATATCAACTGTTAAACAACAGATTGGAGATTAAAATAATATCAGATTTGTCTAATTTTAAATAAACACAAAAACAGAGATGGAAAATTAAATTTAGTAAGAAATGTACTTTTGCCATGGTTAAATGTTCAGTCTTACAAAGATCTCTGAATTTTGGCGCATTTTTTTCTATACATAAGTTACTACATAGTGTTTGAAATGGCAACTAGTAAATACACCAAGTTTCGTCATGCTGGTGTGGAAGTATTTATGTTACAATTAACCCACGTTACGTTGTGCCCGGTTGTGCCCCGCACTCCCCTACAGTTTGTTCAACACAATTGAAAGTTATATTTAAACTATGCACTTCTTTGAATGCGAATATCAAATATAGGCGCCTATATGGTTAAATAACATTTTCTATCAATATTCCAGTAATAAATAAATCGCATTTCCGCCGCCAAATTATTAATCGCGGTCGGTATTCGGCAAAGCACAGGTAGGTTATTTTCCTTTTTTGACGGTTTTTTATGTTGTTATTGTTGTAGTATTCATATCACACGTATATGATAGAACTGTGTTTTTAATTTTAATTTGTAAATTTTAAAAGTAGTCTATATTAAGTATTTAGCCAAGGACGCCAACGGTTTGCGAGAGATGATCCTCAATGTTGGACCACAAAATTGGCTATATGACCCTCCTCAACAATACAATTTCAGCTAGTAAGTTAGCCTATTACTGACTGGTCTATAGATGGCTTCGGTTTCTGGTCAAGCAAAAAATATATAAAAAATATTTACCATGCAAACGTCACTTGTAACTTCTCTGCACTTGTTGGTAAAATCCTCACTGCGACCCGTAGACATGACTGTGGTGAATGCTCTCCGGATTTCCGAAGTCCCCATCGAAACAGCCTTTAAATGTAAGCGCTCCATCCCATAAACATCACCCAATCTTCTCTTCCCCATGACAACCACAACCAATAGCCAGCCAAAACAGCATTTAGACTTTAAGAATTTCAGTCATTATTAAACCACGTCCGACTGTTAGAAGCTAATGGTTATCTGTGCATGTATTATGTACTTGAAATCAGCATTAGGCGTTCGGAAACGGTTCACACATAATGCCTTAACCCCAAACGTATCAATTACGAATGCCAGTCAAAACCTCTGAAGAATCAGAGGAAGAAGAGAATTGATTTATTTAATAACAGCAATTAAAAGCCACACGTTTGGCACAAATGCTCAACCAGAGCGACCCAAAGGTGAAGAGGTCTCATTAAACTCTTGACACTTAATTGCTGCGATTTCAAGGCGGGTTCTTTTCTTCTTCTGGTATAATTTAGGGGAAATGATGGAAATATTTCTAACGAACTGTGCACTGAACGCATCACACCGGGACAAAAAAAAAAAAAATCAATTCATCATTATGGCATGTAAAGCGCTTTCACTGTATTTATTTGTTCATGGTAGTTGTTCCAGAATTAAACAATGTGTTGGCCTAAATCAATTTCCGGTAATTGAAAATTAGAGTTTTAATTTTAATTATTCAATTTTAAAGTCTTGTCAAATTGACTGTGCTGCAAAACCTACACAGTTTGGATGTTTTAAAATATGTTCCTTTATCTTATTAATAGGCTACTTAATGGCTTAAAGGATAATAATGTAAAATATTAATAGTATAATATAGGCTAGCAGCCTAATATTGTCGATGGCCTAATGAGGATTAGGCTTTGTTCGTTAATTATCAAATAGCCTATGTATAATAGATTATGGGGTCTCTTTTTAATCATTTTAACCAAATTTCAGCAATTATGCCTAAAGGCTGATATCTGTTTAATTAACTGTGTAGGCTAGATGATGAAAACTATAATAATAAAAAATATTTTTAACTTGATTTTGACATTGGGATCTGTTGTTTATTAATTTTGTTTGAAAGGCATGCAGCCTAATGTTCATTGTTTTAAGTTATGGAGTTTTTGGGAGGTTTCAGTGCGGTGATTTTTTTTTAACGTATTTAATTGTTAAAAATAGCTATTATTTATATAAATTTTTAACAAAGTGCAACAATGTAAATTCTCGTCGTGCACTCTGATGAGGCCTTCAGCCTGCATGTTTTGAGTGATGAACTGTAGGACTGCATGTCTGTCTGTCCAATCAGGGAGTTGTGGAAAAATGCCCTAATCAGGAAGTGATTGCCTTCTCCACAATCACAGCACAAATGTCCAATCTAACACTGATTGCACTTGCTGCAGTGCCACCCACTACACATCCAAACACTGCGACAATCCCATGCCATCCGACACACACACACACACGTTGTTGTGTTTTCAGATGTTGAGTTTTCATGTTTTATGGGGACTATCTGTAGACATAATGATTTTTATACTGTACAAACTGTATACTATTACACTAACCCTAGCCCTAAACCCATCACAGAAAACTTTCTGCACGTTTTTATTTTCAAAAATAATAATTTAGTCTTATTTATAAGCTGTTTTCCTTATGGGGACCAAAAGATGTCCACACGGACAAGGATTTCGGATAATGCCATCTTTGTAGGGATATTTTGTCCTCATAACGTATAGGATTTCCATGGACCACACACACACTCTCACACAGTGTTGGGTTTCTTTTATGAGGACTCTCCGTGATGATTTTTATACTGTGCAAACTGTATATTCTATCCCCTATCTAGTACTTCTATCTAGTAAGTAAAGTTGATTCACTTTTTTGTCACACAAATTAAGTTTGTGTGTGTGTATTTGTGTGTGTGTGTGTGTGTTTCCAAGAATGAAAGGCCGAAATTATGTCACTGCATTGAAATATCAGCAATATAAAATATCTATCTTTGGTTCAGTGATTCCTTCAGTTTGTACAGACAATCTCCAGTGAAAACACTAGAGGGCATCAATGTACAGCCTTAAGGCTTATTGGAACCTGACCTACATTAACTATCCCCACGTTTAATAAAATAAAATCTACAAAACCATAACATCTGACAAAAACAATATGTTACAGCTACATAATACATAACATAACCATCATTTTTTGTTTTTTATTTTTCCATTTTAATCTAATAAGACCTGTATTTTTATTGACACTTCAGATATTTATCCATGTCCATTTGACTTTTAGACGTATAAATATGAACTTGTTTAAGTAATGTCGTATAAAAACAAAGCACAAAGAATGCGTAGAGTTATTGGCATCATCACGTGATTCACCATGGCAACGCAGGCTGTCATCAGTTCCTCGCGAGGAAAGGTGTTGAGTATTCAGAGCTGGGCAGACGGGATGCACACATAGTTTTAATGTCCCCTGGATTCAAGAAAACTCTAGAATTATCGCTTGTTTGCTCTATTCATATCAAAGATCACCACGCGCCGACAAAATGAGTCATCTGAACCCAGGGTGAGTAACTAAGCTAGACTAAGTTGCAGTGTTGACTGAAATGTTACGTTACTATATTAAATGCTATAACTAGCTGTCCTGTCAGACTGCCATTTGCATTACCAAGCAGTATGCATTATAATGATTAATTTTCAACTTTATTTCTATGGCAAGACACTATATGACCAAACGATCTTGTTACTGTGGAGATAAAACAACAGCAATAGATCAACCATCCGCAAAGGACAGGCAATATTGTTCATGCAAGACTTGAATTGAATGTTGAACTGAAATTAATTTTGTTTATTTGTTGAACATACCTCAAATATATAGCTGTCATACTAAATGTATGTCTGACATGTTAAATAAGACACAATTAATTAGATTTAAGTCAACTTAAATGTTTCCTATGGCTGTCTTGCACAATCATGTTTAATTTCTGAACTATTTTAGAGGGAGAAATGAATTCAATCAATGGGGGGCCATGGATTAAGTGTGCTATCCATCCACACTCAATTCCAATAGAAACCAGACACTGGTAATGGTATCTACTTGGCCTGAGGATTGATGTACAGGTTGTGTTGTCTTCTTTACAAACGCTCGGGGAAATCAAATCTGTATCGGAAAAAGCCAGGCAGACAAACAGTCGAGCATTTCCAAGACTACACTTGACACAGATGTAGAGTGTTCACCTCAAGCTGAAATCCTTGGCACTGCTGGCCTTGAGGATCACTGAATCATTCCATCAGCCTGGTCAGGCCCGTCCTTACATTACAACTCCATGACGCCTGGGATGAGTTATAGGAATGTTTTAATGTAGGCCTACAGACTGTTTTTTTATACATTGTTTATAATGTATTTGTCTTTGTAGTCTTATTTCAGCTTACAATAGCTTAACTGACAAACATCTGACTGGATACTTCAACAATGTGAGAATACGGAGACATCTTCAGAAGGTTGGGCTGGTAAGATAGTCAAGCTAGAAAAGAATGATGTTATGTATTTTCATTGGGATTAACCTAGAGATTTGATAATTCTGAGAAGTTAAAATATTTACAAACTAACATCTCTCATATATGAATCAATCTCTGTTTATGTAAGTTAATTAGCATTCTCATAATGATCACTTTATATATAACCTGTTAAAGGATGAAAGGAAAAGCACTTTTATGTTATACAAGATCAGATGCTTCAGTCATTAAATGCAGGTGCATGTGCTTCAGATCTCCCGGAGCGGACGGATTGTTCCTGATAAGGAGTACAGGCACAAGCTGATCCAGCGAGCACATCAGAGACATGTGAGAGAGTGTCTGGCTCAGGCCATCTTTCACAAGGTGCTAGACATGGAGGTGAGAGCATTATGCAGACTACACCAGGAGCTCTATTAGGCTAGAATGTTGTGTTGTGTCATAAAGTAAGGGTAATGCTAATATCCTATTCACATATAGTAGTCTATACTGTATTCATCTTTTAATCAAGTTAAAAAGTGCTTAAGAATTAAACGTTTCTGAAGTATGGATATCAAATATGCAAATAGATCCTGTACTAAGGCAAAAAAGTATTTTATATATTTAATTTTTTCCTCTGTTTATCTAGCGCCTTCATCAATCCGAGATCAAGAGAAAACTTGAGGAATTTGCACGAAGGGAACGAATCCAC
The DNA here is from genome assembly GCF_016745375.1 of Pimephales promelas. The sequence goes on from NW_024121099.1 coordinate 43,592,325, forward strand.
AAAATAAAGGTTTGTCATGTTTACAAAACTCCTTGGCCTTGGTGACTTGGTAATAAAGCACATTTTGTGATTCAACCTTTTGCGCTTTATGCTAGGCTGAGCGCTCCAAGAGATATGAAGATGAACCAATGCTAATGCTGTCACCTCGGCCACCCACGGGGCCGAAGATCTCTCACGTACGGCATTCTGGGCCGGAGGGAGAGCATTCCGAGTCAACAGAATCTGTGAGTGGCCCATATCAGTTAATAATGGCTAAAATAGCTGTACAAACTAGCCATTTCCTCACAGTTTACATAGCAAACAATTAACAGGTACCACCTAAGCGCACTTCAATTCTGTATTACAGATGACTGTTCTAGTGATGTGCTGTTAATTCATATCCTGCCTCTTCTATTAAAAGATATAATAATTGTATAATCTGCTTAATGTTTATTCTACATAGTTACCTAGCTAGTCTAATGGTTGCTTAATTTTAGATTCAGATCATTTGTTTGCTCATTAGGCTCTGACATGTTTAACAGAAGGTGATATGAAGCGGTGTGGTGGTTCCCATCATGGATGTTTGCCTGTTGACGTTTTAGGCACCTTGAGAGTTACTGCTCCAGCAGATTGATGACACATGAGCTTTTTTGTTTGCTCTGGTTTCTCTAGATACCTTTTTTCAAACCCACATGTTAAGATCTCAGTTTAACTAGTTTACGTTCAAGTTATTCAAAAACACTCTGTTTAGTTCCTGTCTCTATTAAACCCCTTCTTCCGAAAAGCGCAGTGTGCTCCGATTGGTCGGCTATGATTGGACAACCGCTTCGAGTGTGTTTCGGAAATGTCCCTTACCATAACCAAGAGTTTCAACTAAGTAACTCAGCCAGGCGTGCTACTTTTTGTGTGTATGTCTTGGGCGGGAATTATTTAAATGACTTGTATGTTCCCAGAAGAAAACTCAAGGCTGCAATCAATGTGGTTCAGGGAGTTCAGAAACAGTGCTATATACTGTGTGTATTTATATATATATATATATATATATATATATATATATAAATGCATAACAAGAGTTTATTCTTTTTATTCTTTTCTACTATTCATCATATTTAATATTTGGTAAGTGTGTTGTCTTACTCCTGTAGCCGAGTTCCTCAAGGCCCAACACGGCTCCGGGGAAGATGCAGAGGCCTGTCCGTCTCAAGCCCCTGAACAGTAACAGTGCCACGGCCTCTCTGGAGAGAACCTCCCCTCGACACAGACCCCTGGACCGGGACTCCTCTAACGACACAGATCAGCTCCTCAGTTATACGGTGAGACCATCGTCAGCTCCTGATACTTACATGCTTGCTTACAAAACCCCATATCATGTGTCGCGTACAAATACAGTGCAAATCACGCTCGGCCAACTAATTGTACTCATTTGAATACAGCTCTGCTGAAGTATCAAAGACCAGCGTTTTGTGTGTCTTCTTGTAGGAATGAGAAATCACAAATTAGATGTCTTTAATATCGCTATTGTTACTTCTAGAGAGAAATAAGAATAAATGGTGAGCAAAAGTTTCTTAGATTTATCTTCAGAGGAAAAAAGCCCAAATAATCTCACATGTTTTTCTCCTAGTGTTTGAGAAAAGATCTCAACAGAGATACCAAAGTCTGTGAAATCAAAAGTCAGAGATATAAATGTTACTCATTAAATTATCCAAATTATCAAAGCTATGATATTAACATTAATTTTAAAACATTAAATTTATATTTAAACATAAAATGATTACTTTAATACTTTAAAACTTTTATTCAACAAGGACACATTAAAGTGATCAATAGTGACAGTAAAAACATTTATAATAATATAATTATAATCTATCATTAATTCAAAACAAATTAATAAAACTGTTAGACAGCACAACTATTTTTGACCAAAAAATGAGAGTTGAGAAAAATGAGCATATAAACTTTGGATATAAAAAAAACATATAAACTAAAGTCTATGAAAAAAAGTTAGCTATATTAATATTAAATATCAATATTTCTCATAATAATTTCAAGACCAAATGATCAAAGCTATGATATTTTTACTAAAAAATCAACAATTTTCTTATTTCTAATATAACTTCACAAGAACTCCACTTGGTCTCCAGGGCTGTAAACAAACAACTGCAGAGTAATAACATTTTTGTCTCTCTGGGTTGTTGTTATAGCTGGACAAAGACGCCATGAGACATTTGACCATGACAGACTGCTCTAGCACTGTCTCGCCGTACCGTCTTCCTGTCATTAACAACTATGTGACCCCTGTGCCGCCCCTCACGAAGAAAAAAGAGAGAGGGCCGAGAGCGAACGGTACACACAGGGGTCGAAAGTTAAGACCCACTACAGCACCAACTACAGAGGTCTATATGTTAAAGTTATTTACTGAGTATTCTGGGACATGAAGGTTGATATAGCCATTAAAATAAATCTTCGCTCACATATATTCTGCTATTACTCTTATCTACAGCCATCTTCTCTCCAGAGGACATCAGCCCAGAGTAAAGTGTCAGTAAGCATGGTATACTTTGGGAAGAGTGTTCACCTGTCCCATGATTTGATGGACCTCAGAGATGAGGTCAAGGTCTTCCAGCAGCACTGTGGAGGAGAGAACCTCTGTGTCTACAAAGGGATGTTGAGCGAGGGAGGTAGGTCCCTGTACACGTGTGCTTTGTAATTGATATCTTAAGGACACCATGCATCACACTACTGATCTAAGGGCTTTTGATAATGAGTAGCACTTACCTGGCAGTGTTGCATTTATTAGAATATATTATGTGATTCTGCTCTTTGATTTCAAGATGCAGTCATCAAAAGCAAATCAAAGTGAACTTTCTTTGCCTATCCTGTATCTTTACTTGTAGAAGTTTTCCAATTTGTGTCAAGACGTCACCAAGGATTTCCATTCAGTCTTACATTCTTCCTGAATGGCCTGCAAGTGGAAAGGCTCAGCTCCTGCTGTGAGTTCAAACACAGGAAAGGCACTCGGCTCGGGGGCAGACATGGACACTTTGGATTTTGCGGGGTGGAGGGAGCCTCTCCTTGCTACAAGTAATAATACATTTCTATAATTATATTTTTGTGTTTAATGTTAAAATGAAATACTTTTAAAACTGCATTAGTTTAATAACACAATAAGTGAGGTAAAAAACATTTATATCACACACATACACATACTACTGTTTAAAAATTTGGGCTCAGTACGATTTTTAATTTGTATTTAATTTTTTTTATCCAACAAGGACGTGACAGTAAAGACATTTAGAACAATACAATTATTATTTACAATTTATTAAACATGTATCCACAAAATATTAAGTAGCACAACCTTTTTCAAAATTGATAATAAAATGTGTCCTCCTGAGCACCAAATATGCATATCAGAATGATTTCTGAAGGATCATCATGTGACACTGAAGACTCGAGTTATAGCTGCTGATAATTAATTTATAATCAAAGTAAATTGTAATAATGTAAAATTATATTTGATAAATATTCATTAAAATTGTAATAAAACAGTTAAACTGTAATAATATTTCACAATATATCTGTTGTTATAGACCATTTCACAAGATGTAAACAACACTGGTCCAGAAACACTTCCTGTTTCAGTTTGTAACTGTTTTCTTTATTTCACATGTAAAGAAAACATCTTAAAGATGTTTGTTTAACTTTTTGATTCAGTTTTAAATGTTCTGTTGGTTGTATTTTATCACAGCTTTTATGTAGTGTTAAAAAACTGAAACAGGAAGTGCTTCTGGACCAGTGTTGTTTACATCTTGTGAAATGGTCTATAGTATTTTTTTAATAAGCTGCAGTTTGGTTGAGGACAAGAGTCTTTTTTCAAAAACATTTAAAAAATCTTACAGAGCACAAACTTTCGAACAGTAGCATTATATATACCACACTCCCTATTTATCATTGTTGGTTCTGGCCATTGAAAAACCTACATTGGTCCATCACTAATAAAGATGCATTATGGTTTTGTGTGATGTACTTCATCAGGTGTATTATTGCCATGGGCTTGGATAAAAAACCAACCCCTCCTCAAAAAAGAGTGAAAGAGGAGCTGCCCACCTCTAAATCCCCAGATGCTAAGGAGGCCACAGATGTAGATGAAGACATACACACACATTCTAACGCTGTGCCTGACACACCTCTGGAAATGGAGACTGAGCCTAATGGAGAAACATCAGGGAAGAAAAAGACCAAAGATGGTACAAAGTTTAATTCCAAAAAAACTCAATCAAAAACAAATATATTTGTGAAATAAATTGTAGTGATGTAGGTACCGTTTTATTTTATTTTTACTTATTTTGTGAGGCTTTCTCTCCTCAAGACTCAACTAATTTCTGCAATTCCCCAGCTGTGATCCTTGGAGGCTCTTTGGCCACTCGAATTAGGCCTTTGTGTTTCTTCATATGTATACTCATGGCTGGATAATTTCATGTTCCTATCACCCTGGTGTGCAAAACAAAATTAATTTTATAAGATTTTCCCCCCACTTAATTTTTTTTTTACTTTAATAAAGGTTAGATCTTTGTAATTTTTTGAATGAAAAATATATAAAAGTATAAACAATACAGATTTATTTTCACAGCCTTCTTTAACCATATTTACCAACACAGTGCTAATAATTTTGATCAGGACTGTATACTGATACATACATAATACATACCAAGTAATTTTGGATACATTTTTATTTATTTAATATTTCATAGACCATATTTATGCTATGCTCGCATATAGACTATGAGGAAGACTTTGAGGCAGATGATGAAGGACCAGTTGAAGATGTTGATGAAGTAGAGGAAAAGACATCTGCTGCCAATGGTGGAGAAAAAGAGACCAGGGATGAAAATGACATAAATGAAGTGAAAAGCAACACTGACAGTGATGACACCAGTATGTCTAGTTAGCATTACTTTATGGTCACCTTTTTCAACAATATTTGTCTAATACATCTATCTGTTTGTGTTCTTCAACTCCTGATACTCAGAGATTATTTGTCTTCTTCCTTCAGTGGTCAAAAGGTCACCATCTGTCTCATCTGGACGATCGTCCAGCTTGTCCAGCAGTGACGGTGACAACAGTGAAAGAGAAATTGTGGAGGACACCAAAAATGTCAGCACTGCTAATGTTCCGGAGGAGAGCTTACATGCAGAGGAGGACCTCACCACAGCTGAGACCAAACCGGAGGAGACAGAGGTCACAGAGTCCAGCGACATTACATTACCTCAAGCTGCAGCGGAAGACTCTGGGACACAGGATAGTCCTGGGGATGGCATGGAGAAGAGCGACCTGGAAATGTCAGAAGACACAGACAAGAAAGAGGGAACTGAAGGTGAACAATCTGGGGAGGATGCCAAACCTGAAGATAAGCCACAAGAGATCGAGCCAGAGAGAGGTCAGTGTCTGCATGAAAACTAGTGCTGTGTGCCTGGCATCATCAGACATTTTGTGTTTATGCATGTTGGCTTTTTCAACATCAGAACTGGAGCAACATAAAAACAATAAACAAACAGTAAAAAAATTAAATAAAATCTTAGCATTTCGCAATTAAAGTCAAAATATTTCTATAATAAAGTTGATATATTTCTAGATTAAAGTCGAAATATTTCTAGATTAAAGTCAAAATATTTAGAGAATAAAGTCATCAAATTTCGAGAATAAAGTTGAAATATTTCGAGAATAAAGTCGTAATAATTTGAAAATAAAGTTATGAGAATACAGTGTTCTGTAGAAGTTTTTTGTAAAAAAAAAAAAAAGGAAAATGCGCTTCTGTTGGATCTAAATAGACGAGCACGAAGACTCTGCCGGAGTAGGTACCACAATCCTGGTCCAAACTTTATGTGGCACGTTGACTCGAAGCCTACGTGTCTTTTTGCTCGTCTATAGGCAACATCATCTGGGTCGAGAACACTTAAAAGTAACCGTACTGTCTCCCTCTTCACTGTAAAAACTTTCTGGATACATTTTAAGTGCATCATTTTGTAATTTGTATCCAATCATTTGGCCTGATCCCACGATATACTTTACTGATCCCAGAATATGCACCTGTAAAGTATATTCCGGCACAGTATATATTTTGTAACATCCTAAAACAAATGCTTATGGTTCAATTTATTTGATGGTGACGCAACACATGTTAGTAGATTGGCACCTGTAGGTAGAATTTACTTTTGTTGAAAGCCCAGATAAAAGAAAAAAGCTACTATTTTGCTTAGATCCATGTCCGAGACAGTCTGACTTTACGAGTGCATTTCCTTACACACATGCACACAAAAACTTCTATGGAAGACTTCTTGTAATTTTGGCTTTATTCTCAAAATATTACGACTTTATTGTCGTAATGTTTAGACTTTAATAACGGAATATTTTGACTTTAATATTGAAATATTTCGACTTTAATATCGTTAACATTTTTGCTAAATTTTTCAATAATACTCAAGCTTTAACTACAGAAAATTTTGAAAACACAACATTGCCTGAAATAGTTACCTGAGGAGAGGATAGTTAAGATGATGGCATGGTTTATTGCAAGTACATAACCCCACCAACACAGACTTGAGTTCTGATTGTGTTAAAAGCACACTTCTGTGTAATTGTCAAGAGAGTTTGTTTAACTCTAGGTGGTCTTGCAAACGTCATTGTATTGATTGGTTTTGTGTTTTCTATGTGGCATCAAATGTGTTTTTGATTGCATGTTATTTGTGTTGACGTAAGCATACTGCTCAGTATAAACCTCTGTCTTGACTTTCACAATCCATAAAGAATGTTTAGACTTCATTTTGAAATACTTCTTGGATTTCAAAATATTCCAAGTCACTGCAAAACAACCAAATCTATAAACAGCAGTATGCATTACTTGTTGGCTCTTGAGGATTTGCTAGTTTAATGAGTGGGAAAACAGAGCAGTGTTTTCTACTTGTGATTTTGTCTTTAAGTTTCTGATTTCAACATGTTTGAACCATTTAAATGTGCATATAACCATTTTTGATGTGTTTTCTATTACACATGACTAAATACAAGGTTTGGCTTAATTGGTACACTTCAAGATAAATTCAAGGTTGTGCAAAATCCATGTGTATTCCCATCAGAGATGGTTATGGATCCTATTTTCGGACATCTGTCCTGTGTGAAAGCATTTAAGTGATCGTTCCCTGCATACGGTGTTTCCGGTGTTTCCAAGTGTTTGCTGTGCTTTTGGTAATAAACCTTTGAGCAATTATTTCATTTACACAATTATTTTTGTGTTTCATTGCTTCTGTGTTTTATTTTTAAATACATTTTAAATGAAATTCATCCCACTGAGTGTGTGACTGTTATTAATTTATTTACTTGTTTATTTAACATTAACATTTTGCCATGGATGCCAAATTCACGTCTCATTTCCCGTGACTATAAACAGCCAAGTCAATGCAAGAAAAGTTGGCTGAGGCCATTTTAAAGGAATCTCAATGTAGTTCAGAGCCAGAGTTTAGTGATACAAGCACAGAGGAAGATGAAGGGGCCTCAGTGAAGACCCAACAGGACGCCCAAGGTAAAAAAGTTGCCGCCCTCTTTAATTGGGCAGTCTACAGATAATATATAAAGCTCAATGACGAATTACTTCATATGATTAAATCTGAAATGGTTTAATTGTAAATGCTCACTTTTACAGGAGCAGAAATGGAGAGTGAGGTGGCTTTGACCTCACCACAACCATCAAACACACTGGATGAAATTTCAGAGAAAGGTCAAGCCAACACACGAGAGTCTCTATGTGAGGAAACGGCACAAGAGCCTCATGTCCACATAGAAGAAGAAAGAAAAGAAATAGGAGAGACTCAGGAGGCAGCAGTAAGTTTAGACATAGAGGAAACGCAGAAGGACGAACAAAGTGCGAGGACAAATGAAGTTGAACAACCAGATAAAAGAGAGGAAGTAAAAACTGAGACTGAAGATATGCAGGGGAAAGATATGGATGAGAACAATACAAATGCAGAGGTTAATCCGGAGTTTAAAGAAGAAGAGAAAGACGTATTAGTACAGGAGCCAGAGAGGCATACTGAAATGCTGGACACTGGAAATACAGACACTGAGGTTCCAGAGATGGAGGAGATGGATTCGGTATCTCATACAGAGAATGATACACAAACAGGGGCAGGTGACACTCAGAGGCAGCCAGACGCTGATGACGCAGATCAGAACATAGAGAGAAGGAGCGACGGACAGCCAGACAGAGATGAAAGAGAAGACCTAGCAGATGAGGCTGGGGATGAAAGGTCAACTGGGGAAATGGTACAGGAGACAGGTGGCAAGGTGGGTGGTGGGGGCTCTGTTGGTGAGGAAGAAGATGGTGAAAAATCTAGTGAAGAGATAGAAGAGACAAAAATGCTAGAGGTTGAGGATACAAGTGAAGATCTGGGAATAGAGGAGAAACCCGGGGAAGAAGAAGAGATACAAGTTGGAGAGAAAGATAATGAGTTAGAAAGTGATCAAGATTCAAAAGCAGAAGATAAACAAAATAGGGACAGTACAGAAAAAGACAAGGATGGTGTGAATGATGAACATAAAGAAAGTGAAGATGGAAAACTGTCTATTGAGGTTATAAATAAACTTAATGAGTCACAGGAAACTCAAAGTGTTAGGGCAGAGGGTAATGAAAAAGAGGATGATGGTATGAATGATAAGCAAAAAGAACCAGAAGATGGAGAACAGGTTAAAAACATACTTAGTGATGGAGCTGAGGAAGAGGGGTACGAGAAACCAAACAGTGAGGTTGAGATTGGAGAAGAAATTAAGAAAGGGAAAGATGAAAAGATGGAAAATAGGTCTCAGGAAGAGGACGGGAAGGTGGATGAGATGGCAGCGGGAACAGATGGAAACTGTGTAGAGAATGAGGCAAAAGACAAAGAGCATGAGAATGAGTTAGAAACAGGAGAAAAGTTTATAGAAGAGCAAGAGAATGAGATGGCAGATACAAACGAGATTAGTGAGAATACATTGGAGGCAGGTGATGGAAAAGAGGCTGTTTCTGGTGAGAATACAAAATTAGAAGACAACTTTGAGGACAGAAATGAGGAATCAGGTTCACAGGAAGAACAAAAAGAAATGGGTTCCAGCGGGACGCTCGAGGATGAAACAGTGGCCAGTACCAAGGAAGAACTGGATGAACTTGCTGGGGTGAATAATGAACTGGTGGATAGGAACGTAGATGCTAAAAATGGAGAGGGACAAGATCTTGAAGGGTCTGATATGGTGGAAGAATATCTCCAAGAGGAAACGCGAGACAAATCAGAGGGTGAGACAACTGGTGATAGTACTCAAGAAGTTATAGATAACACTGAAAAGACAGAGACTGATAAAGATGTGAAAGAAGAAGAAAATGGTAATGACAAAGAGCAAGAGATAGAAAACAAGGTGAATGCTCAAGATCTTCCCTCAGAGAGAGAGTCTCAGTTGGGCAGTGAACAGGAGGACCAGGGCAGTGACAACCAAAGAGCTGACAAAGAGGATGACAAAGAATCAGAAACCTCTGCAACAACATTCATAGAAAACATAACTCCTCAGATAACACAGACGATGGCCAATAAGGATACAGAAAGTGAGATTGTCTCAGCCGAAGCTAAAGTCACAGAAGAGGAACCAGAACTGAAAGGTACAGACGACGAACTAATAAGTAGAGATGCTCCTGAAGGAGGGATGGATGGTGATCAAGTGCAACCTTTGGAGAAGCAAGGGAATCTTGTCAATGAAGAGAGTGGCTCATCAGTTTCCCATACGGTGGAATCAGAACCTGTGAAGAAAGTCAAAAAAGAGGACAAAGATCCAGTTCTGAGCATTAATTCAGATGATCTTGATGATCATTCAGCAGCTTTAACTAAAGTAGTTGGGGTGGATCTAGTGAGTAACTGGATTAACATACACCAAGAATCAAAGTATTTTCAGACATTCATCGAACCCCTCGATGAAGAGGGTCTCATCTCGGAAGAAACAGAGGAGAGACTAAACGGTGAAGTGTTAGATGTTACAGATACACCACCAAGTACTGATATTGGGGGCCTTGATGAAACACTCAAGAGTAGAGATGAAACTGCAACTCCCATAAGGAACAACCTCAATGAGAACACAGAGTCTATAGTTGAAAGCTTCAAAACAGTGACTAAAGTTGAGGCCATAGAGGCAGATGCTTACAGTAATCACTCTAATGACAGCATACATAGCTTAACCAAAGATGAAAATGTCCAGGAGGCTGGAGATACTAGAGGTTCTTTGGCCACTTCCTGGTCAAGACAGAGTAATAATGAAGACACCAATCAAAAAGACACTGCTAGACAAGAAACTTTGACGTCAGATGACGTCATAAACATGGGGATAACAGCAACATCTGAAGACATTCAAGAACAACAGAATGTACCTAGAAATGTCGACCTGAATGCAAAAGAGACTGACCAAAGTAATCAACAAAATATGACTGATGAAGCCAAACATTTAGACCAAACAGAGGAAGCAAGTAACAAAGAGAACTTGGAGAGTTCGGAAGACAATTTGAAACCTGAGCATGTACCTCAGTCAGAGCATATTGAGCCACAGAGTCCCACAATCACTGTAATTACAGACCGCACAATTGTCAATAAATCGGAGAATGGGAGCCAAGATGACACAGCAAGTGTAGACTACCATTCCAGACAGTCAGATGGAAGCAGGAACGTGAATGGAAACAGAAGAACTAAAGTAATTGATGGCCATTTCAAACAGACTCTAAGCACAGAGACCTTAAGTACTTTCCCATTGGATGATTCAAGATTTTTTGGGCCCACGGGATATCCTAGATTAACGACTGCTCACACGGAGAACAGCTATTAGTACAATAGTAAATCTTTCACCTAACCCAGGGGTGTCCAATCCTACTTCTGCTGGGCCACTGTCCTGCAGAGTTTAGGTCTAACCCCAATTAAACATATTTGAACCAGTTAATCAAGGATTACTAGAAACGTCCATCACAGGTGTATAGTGGTCAGTTTGAGCAAAACCCTCGAGAAGGATTGGATACCCCTGCCTCAACCCATGTTAATGGGTTTAAAATAATGGCACTTCCTTTTCCTTATCAGAGACCCATAGTGAGTCTTGTGTGCTTGGTAGGGAAGCTATCAACATCCCACTGAAAATAGACACCGTAGGACGCACGCTGCACAAATAATTTAATTATTCATGATGCGGAGCCCTCCAGTTGGTTAGGCTGCACTAGCAGTATATCGACCCACTTCAGACATGCATACCTTAACTAAGAAAAATTAACAAAAACCAAAAACCTGCACTTTCCTAATTAGTATCCGGAACACGTTAATTTGCTGTTGAACAGTTTTTCTGGAACTAGTTTAATGGTGTAGTACATGATCAGTTCACATACATTCCTATGATACATTAGAATGTTTCAACCCCAGAAGCAAGGCCAAATTGCTCTAATAGTACCTATGTTGTTAGGTGACATCATTCATTATCTGTTTTAGATAACCTGTCAAGCTCCTGTTTCACACATTGACTCATTTGTCAAAAAAGGTTAATGTTTTCTTTTGGAATTTGAATAAAATATTGACTCATTTGTCTTTACATTTAAACACCAAACACAATATAAAAAAACCCTTGTACAAAAGTTTTTGACAGTAGTTGTATGTATACTGAATGTAACACCACATTATGCATTATAATTATACAAAAGAAAAAATTACAAAAAAAATTCCTTGTGAGGTTTTGATGTTGATCAACATTTGTCTTGCCATTTGGTTGATTACGGTCATTTAGACATATCATGAATGCAAGTATTTGTTTGCGTGTGATGTTCTTCAGACAGTTTCTGCTTCTAGTTGCTGTCCTCAAAACTTCCATTGCTGCTGCATGAATGGAAACGCATGGTGCTCATGGGATCTGACACATATCCTGTGGGGAATAACACAGAACACAGTGACTGACACGCACTCAAAAGCAACCACCATTTGCTGAAAAACATCTTTGCAGCTCTGTGGAAAAGTCATTTTAACCTCAGAATGAATTTGCGTGGATTATATCAACATGATTGTTGCCATATTCCATGTATATTAAAATGCAAAAACAATGTTGCCCCACATTAAGCCGTTACATAAACAAATGAATCACACATTTGATAACTTCCAGTTGGACACAAACCGTTTCTGTCAATGGGTGGGAACTGCATGTTTCTCCTCAGCTCATCCAGTGACAAACCCTGTGAAGACCTCCGACCAGAGCTGTCAAAAGAAGAAAGGCTTGATTCAGCAATGAGATTAGTATCAGTTTACGCTAAAGATCACAGAACAATTACGATTCATCCGTGATATAAAATTTTAATGACGCTAAATGGGATACACTTCTGTTTCTGTGTTGTTGTCATATCAGCTCAATGAGGCCTTGCAGGGTTTGTCCTGCTCAGATGATCCTCTATTTTTTTTCGTTAGTCATTCGCAGTGTCACTTTAGCCTTATTTATTGCTCATACCACCAAACTGCTTACATTGCTATATCTAGTTTCATAAAACATATTGCAAAGATTATAACTAAATTAGACTCGAAAGTCCCATGTTGTTGTAATTTGTTGGCGGGATTGTTGACAGTTGCCAGGTTCCCCCACAACACACACATTCATCACCACCCATAAAGAATTGAGAGGTGACCACCAGCAAAGGATCTCAGTGTGAATGTCATGCAAGTTTCATTGCAGTCACTTTCTTTTGTTTTCATGACTCGGTTTCCAAGCAACAGCACTTCAGACTGTACAGAAGTGTTGTGGTTGGACATGACACTGACCAAACAAAAGAGCAACGTGACCTAACTCGTCCACTAATGCATGGGTAATGGCCTATATTTAGTTTTTATTTTAAATCAGTTTTTTTCAGGATTGTCTCATTGTGGTTTGGCAATAGGCCGGTGGCTGGGCTCTTCTTTTTGCAATATTATGGTCTCATTCTTGAATAGTATGGTAAATTTAGGGTGCTTGAGTGTTTGTATGTGTACTTCTGGGTCCAAAATGCATAGGCACGGGCGTTAAGGGCGTATTCCAACTCGAAACGCGAGCGGAGGGCAGCCACATGACTCCGTCCAGGACTGCCACGTGCTACCAGGCTGTCCATGGAGGATGAGGGTGAAAGAGAACCACTGCTGTTACTGGAGGCTGGAGACATAAGCTGAACACACATAGAAACATATATGAACATGTACTAGACAAATAGAATAGCACTGTATAGTGGATATATGGGTTATGTGCATGCAACCTACCTCCACGTTACACAGGCATTCCTCTAGTTTGGCAACCACCTCGGAAAACTCAGGTCTTTCCTGTCACAGAGAGTCAAAAATAGGGGATTTTCATCAGAGACGTTTGTTTAAAAGTACAGAAACTTATCTCTAGCTATCCAATCATCTGCTCTGCTGAAGAGCATAAATTACTGTTAAAAAGTTTGGGGTTAGTAGATTTTTTTCTTCGATTTCTACGATTTAGAAAGGATTCACTAAATTGATCAAAAGTGACATTGAGAGTAAGGACATTTACATTGATACAAAAATCTATTTCAAATAGATTCTGTTCTTTTGAACTATGTATTTATCAACTAATAAGTAGAAAACCGTTTCTGCAAAAAGTAGATTACCGTTTCTGCTAAAATATTAAAGCAGAACAACATTTTCCTGAGCAGTAATGATACTGAAAATTCAGCTTCACACAGGAATAATAAAAAATGTAATATATATATATATATATATATATATATATATATATATATATTTCATAATATTAATGTTTTTACTATGTGGAATGTTGGACATTTCATGCAGAGTCTGTATAGTTGGTTCTGATTCGCCTGCATTCCTGTGTTCTCCTGAGCTCCTGTGTGTTTTTTAGTTTTAATTTATTGTTAAATAAAGTGACTGTTACATATAGATTTTTCCTCACTACTGTCCTTGCTGCAACCAATACACACACACTATGTTATTTAGCTCTTTAATCAACACTACATGAATGCACAGTACAAGCTGTAAATATCCTGGCTCTTTTCAAGTGTTGCTCAGCAAAAGCTCTGTGCTCTACAGAGAATAGTGTCAAGCTGCACTTTGTTCCAGGGCACATTCTTAACAAGCACACTTGACACAGTTTCTGCCACACACCTGAGGGACCAGCTCTGAGAACATTGCAAAGATGCTGTTCTTGAGAAAACACCTGGCACAGCTTTGTTGTAGAGAAAAACATGGTATGTAGGCAAGCAGCTAATGCTCATTATTAACAGGAATAGAAATAAAACCTGTCCTGAACTGGACTATCTCCAGAGATAGCCCACTCTCTCATAATCAGTCAGAATACCTGAGATAGTCAGGTATTCTGACCGATTGAAACAGAGAGGTAGTTCATGAATGGATGTAATAGAATGGGTGTAATACATTATTTTAAAATACCAAATCACAGCTAAATAAAGTTCATAGTGAATGTGCATGCTCATGATAAACCTATTATATTTGAGCATAAACCTATTATATTTCTTTTCTGGACATAGTTATGCTAGATGTGGGTCCCTCACCTCTGGACAGGAATTCCAGCCCCTCATCAGCAGTGCTGAGATGGGTTTGGGGATTGAGTATCCAATCGGAGGACGGACATGATGATATGCCATATCTGCAGCGGCTGCAGCTGTAAAGAATTCACGCAGATGGGGGTGAGGTCTTTTTAATTCAAATGTAGTCACAATTAATTCTAATAACATTTAATTTAATAATTTAACTATAATTGAATAGTTTATAATTCATCTTGCTTTTCAAAGCCAGACAATTCAGGTAAGAATGAATTTCCAGTCCCCCCCCAAAAAAGTTCTTTCATGACAACTCTCGGAGTGAATGGCATGGGTATGACAATGTCGGTAACTAAACATAATTTTACTAGGACAACATGCTACAATGTTCACATGGGAGCCTATGACTGGTATGCTACTGTTTTTATTGGGCTATTGCTTGACACAATTATCACAATTTGGCAATTTAGCAATTTCCTCAGGAAAGCCATTTAATGACTGGTTGTCTAGAAAAATTAGCCCCTTTTCAGCGTTGCGCTCATGTCATTTGACTTCCGGTCTGTATCTCCACAGCGATCTTGCAGGTATGAATGAACTGCTCGTAAAACATTTCCCGGTTGACATTTGTTAAGACATCTACTTTACAATGATCATGATAAACATTACAATGTTCATGATAACTTTTGTTTACTCTACAATAACTAAATCCACTTCACCAGCTAATTACTCCTCGACAGCGAGTGACCGCAAAACCGGAAGTTCAAAGACAATATTCAAAAGATGACGGCGCCCACGTTTCTCTGGTGCATATTGACCTCTTCCCTCGGTTGAAAAACACTTATTGGTAGATGATATTATGCAGCATGAGGAATACATTTCGGTAAGTTGTACTGCCTCTTTCAACATTGTTCATTCGTGTTTATTTACTAGATGATCGGTTCACGTGCTGCTTGAGCTGGCTCTACAACGATCTGTCACGTCACATTTACAAGCGCCAAAACGGTATTTATTGTTTGAACATCTAAATAAAATAGACATTGACAGAATCTGCAAGCTGAGAATTTATCTCATATCAAAAGTAACCTTTTCTGTCACTGTCAATGTCCTTTGTGTCGCGATTTTTCTCTGCGTGAGAAAAATATTCTAGCAAGGTTACAAACAAACATTCTTCGAGTAACATTAATAGAATCCTTGTTCAAAGTTATCTGGTCTTTGATAATGTTCTCAAAACGTTAGCACAACATTTTTATTTCATTGTTTTGGAGTTCACCTAAAAATTTTTTAAAATGTTGCTATTTCTTTCAGAATGTTTTAGAGAGCATTCAAAAGTAACTTTCCCATAAACTTCAAAGAATAATAAAACCGATTTTTAACCTAGGAGAAAATTCAGAAATAATGTTTTCATAACTTAATGGATAACGTTTAAAAAAAACATTTTTGGATCCATTCTTAGCATTGTGGGTCAATATTAGCTATTACAGTAGTGAATAGAGAGGTGCAGTGCATGCCTGGTTTGAGATGTGCAAATGGAATCTCGCCCGTGAGCAACTCCCATAAGCAGAGGGCATAGCTGAACATGTCTGCTTTCACCGTGTAGCGTGTACACTGTGTAAACACCTCTGGGGCCATCCATCGCAGGTTCTGTACAGCATCACAGAGCAAAAAATGATGAACACAAAACAAAACGCCTCCTAACCCCAAAGGACAGGCACACATACCTCCCCAAAGACACACTGACGCACTTAATGTGACGTACAAGAGAGCCAAAACCGCAGTGTAAGCAGTATTAAAATTGTTTACAGAGGATTTGTAGGTGGCAATTAATGTATTACCTTGAGGTGTTAATTAATAAACAGAATTAACCAAGAACACAGAATGCCTGTACCCCAGGTTGTTTAGTCATATTGTCCTCATCCACTGACAAAAGGAAGCGAGACTCTGCAGAACAATACAGAAACATTTTCATTACATAAAAGAACATTTCATTTTTTTTATTACAAATTATAGTATCAGCATAACAATTTGAAAAAGTCTAACTGAAATGTTAACATGAATTTCATGTCTATGTATTTGGTTTGTCCCTCTTTTGCTCTAATGACCGCTGCACTAAAAACGCATGATCATGTTGATTGACGCAAGCATGATTTGAAAGGATCCAGAGAGCATCTTTTGAAAATCTGACCCTTTGCACAAAGGAGTTCACATGGTGAGTGTCGCAAATTTGATTAGCGACCAAGAAATTGAGCTTTCAGTTTCAAATTCGATTTTGAATCCAAGATTTTCAATGCTAACTCAACTCTTTTTGCTCTAACTAAATAAAGTGAGACCAAATCTTGGTTCAGGTGTCATGTTAAGTGTGTGTGGCTTTCCTTACCTCCAAAATCAGCCACCACAGCGTGTCCGTCCTCATAGAGCAGAATATTATGACTGAAAAGATATCACTAGTTGAAGGGAGGTTTAAAACAAATTGCTCAGAATACTGTTTGATCATCGCTGCCAGCATTTGCAGTCTAAAAATACATATCATCATGTAATAGGATGGTTTTAACAAACGGACTGAGAAACACCAAGGTTATTGAACGAAACGGGATGATGATGATGATGACTAACCTGTTGAGGTCTCTGTGAATGATTGGTTGGGTCAGATTGTGCAGATACTCCATGCCCTTGGCCACATCAATGGCAATGATGAGCTTGGACTGCAGATCAATGATTCTGGATGTAAAGACATTGTTAAGTGAACACCTCCTCCCCACCACTGATCAATGCACACTACCATCATTCCAACTCAAACAGATCAATGAGATGAAGATCACCTTAAACTGCATATGGAGCACTAAGAAGAAATCAGACGCTTATTGGCATTGATGCAAGTCTTAATGTACAAGCAGATCCTGGATTGCCTGAAATTTCTCTGAATAAATGGAGGTTGGAGCAGGCTTCACTCAAAGTTTATATCTCAAATTGTTTTAAGAGTGCTGGCCTAATAATGACAATGCATGTATGGAAGAGAGAGGCCGCACTTTGCATATACAGTTTTATTATACACAAACGCGTTTCGGCGCGTGCCTTCTTCAGTGTGCCACTGAAGAAGGCACGCGCCGAAACGCGTTTGTGTATAATAAAACTGTATATGCAAAGTGCGGCCTCTCTCTTCCATACTGAAATTTCTCTGGTCATATTCTAATCAGGGCTTTTATAATAATGTAATGTAAAAAAAAAAAAAAAGGAATAAATGTAATTATTACAAGTTTTGAATTCATGTAACACTGAAATTACTCTTCAGTGTCACATGATCCTTCAGAAACCATCCCAATACGCTAATAAGATTGTTTGATCAATAGAAAGTAATCATCAAACATCAACAGAATGCCGCTTCTGCGCTTCAACGGACAAAAACACACAAAATTATGTCGAAAATGTTATTGGCAAGTATTCTTGTAAGCAGAGTCTTAAAAAGAGTTAAATTTACATAAAGAGTTGTGAGAAAATAGGATGTGTCCTGCGTCATGTCTTAAAGTGACAGCAGCCTAATAAACCTGCTGCTGTCTGTGCCATTAACGTTAATCAAAGAACAAAAGACAAAGAGAAAAGCATTCACTTCTCTTGACTCTCACTTTTGTAGCTTTAATAAGGATTAATCTATATTATTTAATATATAATTTATGCAGTGAAGACTGTGCGATATTTGATTATTCAATTACTGTATATTTATTTACTTGTAAGACCTACCTTGAACTCTTAAAGCACTAACAGCTTAGTAAAAAGATGCTATTAAACATATTATTTTATTTTGTTTCTATATTATTTTAGAAATTCAATACATTACATTATAAAAAGATATTACAAACTTGAATGTTAGGTGCAATTAAGTGCAATTAATTAAAGAAAAAAGTGTGATTTATTAGTATTAACCATTTTAATATATATATATATATATATATATATATATGTAGAGTTCAGATGCAAAAGCCTCTAAGTGCCATTTGAAATTTTCTTCTAAAATGATCATTTTTATCAAGCTTGTATATTTAAGTTCAGTAATTTCACTTAAATGGCAATGAAGATTACCTATTAATTGCCATTTAAGTGAAATTACTGAACTTAAATATACAAGCTTGATAAAAAATGACCATTCTAGAAGAAAATTTCAAATGGCATTTAGAGGCTTTTGCATCTGAACTCTTCATATATATATATATATATATATATATATATATATATATTCTTAAAATTACCTCTTCTGCTCATGTAACAGAGAGAACAGTGATCCTCCGGACACATATTGCGTTACAATGGCAAACTGACTAGGGTCGTCCAGACATGCCCCCACAAACTGGATCACACAGGGGTGGTTGAGACGACACAGGATGGAAACCTCCCGACAGAACATATCAGTGTCTGATTTTGAGCAGTATGTGTTTGCACGGTACCTGTGGAAAGGGATGAATGTCATTCAGTTCGCTTTGTATATTCGATGTGGACAATTACGAAAAACAAGTAAAGAGCTCTTACCGTTTAATTGCAACTATCTTATTACGGCACCTTCCTTTGTAGACCTTTCCAAAGGAGCCTATGTTTAGAGTGTTTTAGTCATTATAGGGTTTTATGGGTACTCATGGAGAGCTAATATTTATTATTGAACTGGTATACCTGATCCAATAATCTCATTAAATTCCAGTTCAGAGAGTTGAAGTTGGAAGTTTGATGGAAGACTTGCTCTCAGGAGAAGTACATCTGCCTTCTCTGAAGAGAAAAGAGGGCAAACGGGAGTTTGTTTTAGTACAGTCACATCAATCGTTGTATGAAACTCTAATCATGTTTCCTTTAACTTGTTGTTGACATATGCCGATGAGTCATGAAAGATGGGTGATGTTATTTGTAAAATCTGTGGCAGATACAAATTAATGGCTTAAACTGTAGCAATCATGTAGCGGGAGTATATTTGAAGAGGGTTTCTGACTCATTGACTCTTGGAAGACTTTGGTGACTGTGGGTGGCAGTGTTTCAGGACATAAAAATAGTATCATAGCAACAGTGATTCTGTGAGTCAGCTCTAAGTGTGAGCATGTGTGTGTGTGTTTTACCTTTAGTCATACTTTTGATCTTTCCCAGGGGAGAGGGGACAGAAACATAAGACCCATCTGGAAAAAGACACAACTAACAAAAATGAACTTTTGTCTTTTCTTTCACTAAACTTCACAACAGCAACAGAATTGTACATATACACTAATTCACAGTACAAATCTGTCAGGCTACATGTGGAGAGTGTCTCATACCCCCTCCTGGTTGAGAATACTCATTGCAGGGTGAATCGTCCTGAGGCCGTTTGTAGTGTTTTAGCAGAGTAACAATGGCATCGTGGCCTAAAAAGAACATGCACATAGATCATAACATACCACACATGGAAATCAAGGCCTCTGTTTCAGTTGCCTTTCAAGAGCAATGTTCTTAATTTGTCATTTTAGACATACTTTGACTTATATAATTATAATGTTAAATGATATAAAATATAAATGTAATTATGTATTAGACATATGGATAGACTAACCTTTCTCATAGGCCCACATTAAGCATGTCTGTTCGTCCTTTTCTCCACTGGAACGGCTGGGGTCACAAGCCACCAGGTTCATATCTGCCCCGTTGTCCAAAAGAAACTGGACCAGTCGGATGTGTCCATGGAAACAGGCACTATGCAGACCTGTTGTTTCAAAGTTTAACTTGAGATGTCAAGACATTGATGATGAAAGCAAATTTTTGTAAAGCATAGATTACTGCTGTCATCCTACCTGTGTGTCCATCTCGCCCCTGATGGTTGATGCTCACGGCATTCTGACTGAGCAGATACTTGACCATTTCCAGGTTCTTGCCGTAGGTGCAGGCACTACAGAGAACAGTTAGGCCTTCATTTAGAATGAAATAATAAGATCAGCAGGGATAGATTACAGAGGTGTAATCTATCAGGAGTTGGTTAAAGTCACCATGAAATCAACATGGACAATTCTAAAATTAAATGATCCCGGGACACATTATCAGTGTATTTAACTGTGTTCTTGGTGTACAAGGAGGCTTCTGATGACTTGTTTACTGGCGCGAGGGAAGTAAACACCAATATGAAACAACACAACCACCCAATCAATACCCCATGGACAAAATCAATACCCACCTTACATTTTTTTCTTGTTCAAGAAGCCATTTCACATGGATCTCCGTCACAAATAGGGAAGAAAAAACTACCGCAACTTCTGTTTCGTGCAGACTTAGTAATGGTTAATTAAATTGTGAAGGACATTGAACAAACTGAGGAATGTTACCTATGAAAAGCTGTCTCGCTGAAGATGTTCTCCTTAGACAGACTCTCCGTGCCAGACAACTGAATAATCTCTTTCACCGCTTCAAACTTTCCATTGTAGCAGGCTCTGACGGGGAAAATGACACTCAAATCAGAATCACTATTACTTCCGTCTGAATCGCAGATGATTTGTTGAGTTTAACTGCCACCTTGTGTTGTGTGTGATTCACTTCTCAGGTGAACTCACAGGTGGAGAGGTGTGTCGCCGTAGATGTTTACAGAGTGCGGCTGTACGTCAAAGCTGCCCTGCAGTAAGAAACGGACAACCTCTTGGTGTCCAAATCGAGCGCAGAAATGAAGGGGAACGTGGTCCTCATTGTCTTGAGCATTGGCTGTATAGAGTCGAGATGTAAAATTCAACAATTATGAAAACGTGTTCTATAGAAAAAAAAATATTTTCAAGATTTATTATCAACATATTTTCTTTTGTCAAATCAACTTAAATAATTTATTTAGTTGAGATAACTTCTTATTTTGAGTTTCTGATGATTAAATTAATCTCCTTCATTCAATCAACCCTTAAAATTTTAAAGCAACCAGGTTACTTACTTTTTTAAGTTAAGCCAACAATTTTTTTTTACAGAGAAGGCAAAAAGGGTCGCTAATCAGCTCAAGTCAGTTTAATGTTGATTCACTTCAGTTTTTGAGTACAAGGAACAACCTCTCACCATCAGTTTTGGTGCCGTCATCCATTAACAGTTTGACAATACCCAGAAAGCCTTTAGCTCCGGCCAAGTGAAGCGGCCTGTCCCCTACCTCTCCACTCACATTGACATCAGCCCCAAATTTCAAAAGAAGCTTGCACACCTGTCCCGCAAGAAAATAAATAAATAAATAAATAAAATCATGAACAAGCCATTAAGTAGATCATGGACATTTATGATACAAAGTAGACCCTGACCTGCTCATGGCCAAAGTATGCTGCAATATGCAGAGGGGTGAAGAACACTGCATCTTGGACGTTGACATAAGCCCCGTGTTGCAAGAGAATATCGACGGCCTTGAGGAAAAGTAAACAGATGTTAATGACCTTATTTAAACCCCTATGATTATTAGAACTTAATTTCAGGTCCAGCACACACCTCAAGATGTGCGGCCACAGTAGCTATATGTAGGGCCGTGAGGGCTCCGTACCCCACCTGCTGGATATCTGCTCCGCCATGCAGCAGTGCAGTGACCAGCTCAGCATTATCCTACATCACAGAAAGAAATGCCAAGTTATCATATTATTTGGGATTGTTTATAAGAGGAAAAGCATCCCAAGTTAACCCTTGATTGACCTTGAATGCCGCCAGGTGCAGCGCAGTGAATCCATTCCGAGTGAGTCTGGATGGACGCAAACCTTTCAGCATTAGGGACCTGATGTGAACTTTATTACCTGTTTGCGGAAAAAGAAAACAAAAAATTGAAATGTATGAAAGTGCAATAACAACAGAATGTAATTCATAAAGCAATTAAACGGGTGGAAATTCGCTCTTAAAAAAGTTATTCAACACTAATATGTTAATGCAAAGGAAATGTCAATCATGTATGATGATTTCAATATCATTGCATCATAGTAGAAATAAATGTACGGCCCAGTTTCATTCACAGACAGGACTTTGTCAATTAGGACATTTAAGAAGCTTTTATAAACATGCCATAGAAAAAACAGTCCCACTATGTACTAACATTGAAATTAATAATTTGATACAATGGACTTATTTTATACTTTTTACATTGAAAATACCTGCACGTAATTACACCGTTGACCCTTCCCTTACACCTTAACCCACCCTTAAACCTACACATACCACCACAGCTGTCCCTAACCTTACCTGTGTCACATCTCAATAGCAGTAAAAGTGTTTTACAATACAACGTGAACACAATAAGTACATTGTACTTATTTTTCAATTAAGTACACAGTACTCAAGACACTTAATACAAAGTGGGACTGTGAACGTTTTAACATGTTTTAGCTCTACCTCCACATACACAGCAGAGATGCAGCAGGGACAGTCCACCCTCTGTCCGATAATTCAGGTTCACTTTATTGAATGCTTCGTCTGAACTGTATGGTAAAAACACAGAGAAATCAAGATATAATAAAAACTTGAGCTTAAACAGATCTCCACATTTACTCTCTCTTTGCGTTAGTGTTATTATAATAGTAATGTCATGACAACTCTCGGAGTGTTTGGTATGGTAATGGACATGACAATGTTAATATGTCTGATCTTGGCGAAATAGATCTGCTATGATGTTAATATTGATTATTGCTGCTAATGCCAATATATATATATATATATATATATATTATATATATATATTCTGCTATGAGCAAGACCTGCCGCTGCTGTATAATATAGAATTACCCATAGCAGATCTACACAAGTTGAGCTGGGGAAGATGCGGGTTTCTGAAAGTGCACTGCAATTGCTACGAAAAATGCTGACCAAATATATGAAAGTTGAGTAGCAAGCGTATTGGCTACTAATACAGCAAAATCCAATCAGCTGTGCCATAGAGAATGATGTGATTGCGAGCAGATTGAGTTAAAGACTTATCAGTCTGTGCCATATGTAGAGTTTCATGACAGAACTTTGTATATGTCCACACCTTAAGCCTCATTTGTATACACTAATAATAGTACACTACAAAGGAGGCTATAACACTGCTCTTAGTTTTAATCAGACTCACCTGAAAACATGCTGGAGTTCCTTGAATTCCTCCTCTTTAATTCTCAAGTCCTCCTCCAGTCTCTCAATAATAACAGCGTATGACTCACTCACTTTCTTTTTCCACTCATCTAAAGCAAAACATTGAATCAAGACCACGGCAGTACATGAACACAATAAACCCCACTGTATAATCCAATGTTACCTACAGAACAATAATTACTTAGTCAATGGAGTTGTCAAGAAGGATTGAAAGACTGAAAATGTTAGTCTTAATCTATTCATATTAACATCGACATGAAAAGCATGAACAGAACTAATCAAACAGTCAATTAAAGAAGCTTAATTTTTTACCAGTACAGGTTTGAGTGGGTCTTGATTTGTAATTGCCCATTGGACTGGTTGGTTCGAACTTTTGTATGCGATTAGCTGGAGGGAAAGTCTCATGCAGTGGTAACACAATGCTTTGGCACAATAGAGAAGAGTCCGATAAGGGATCGCAGCCCATGCTAAAAATACATCAGCTTCAGTGTGGAATGTGTGACAACAATGACAGCTGACCTCTCTGAGGATCTGTACCTATTACAGGGTGAAGCCATGGCTGATTACTCTCTTCAGACAACAGCTGCATCAAAACTTATCTTTACGTTCTTATATCTACAGTATATATCTTTCCTTTTCTATATTATATCAATCTCTCTGAACTTAGATCAAAACTACATTATGTCATGTTCTGCAAAGAAAATATTACACTACAGTTTAAGTTTGGAGTCATTGAGATTTTTTTAAGATCTCAAAACTTTTACTCAGCAAGGATGCATTAAATTGCTAAAAAAAAAGTGACAGTAAAGATATTTAGAATGTTTTCCATTTCAAGTAAATAAAATAATTTCTTTAGAAATTCATCAGAGAATTCTGAAAAAAAGATCATTTAAAAAAAAAATGAAGCAGCACAACTGTCAACATTGATAATAAATGTTTCTTGAGCACTATCGTGTGACACCGAAGCCTGGCTGCTGAAAATTCTGTTTTATTATTTTCATCACAGGAATGAATTACATTTTAAATATATTCAAATAGAAAACAGTTATTTAAATTATAACAATATTTCACAATATTAGTTTTTGCTGTATTCTTGACGGCAAACATTTGAACGGTAGTGTACATTCCAGATTCATATATTTAAAATATTTGACAGTAGGGCTATCAAACGAATAATCGCGATTAATCGCATCCAAAATAAAAGTTTGTGTTTACATAATATATGTGCGTGCACTGTGCATAATTATTTTGTATATATATAAATACACACATGCATGTATATTTAAGAAAAAAAATATTATTTATATATAAAATATTTATATTTATATATAATATAAATTATATATAAATCTATATGCAATATATACAGGAAAATATTTCTTAAATATAGACAAGCATGTGTGTGTATTTATATATATACAGTATATATATAAAATAATTATACACAGTGCACCCACATATATATTATGTAAACACAAACTTTTATTTTGGATGCGATTAATCGCGATTAATCGTTTGACAGCCCTAAAATATAGCACAACACACATTTAAAATAGATTTTTTTTTTTACCCTCTCAAAAGTGTGAGGGCTTTTCCTCTTATCTTTTGAGATATAATTTGGCCTTCATAAAGCCTTGATTTGTGTTTGGTGATGCAAAGTCGAAAATGTAAACCATAGAAGCAATAACTCTGAACACAGAACATTAAAATGAGCCAACACAAATTTAATTAAAAAAAATACATATTTAGAGAAAACAGTGAAAACTGGTATCAAATCAACTAAAATTCAGTTAAAATAATCTGAAGCATTTTTTTTGGGCATGGGCAGTTTATGCAACAAAGTTAGTGGTAACAGAATTTCTTAAATTCACCCCGAGAAGGTCTTCATAAAGCTCTTTCCTAAATTTCAGCATTTCCTCCAGGTTCTTGTTCTGTAGAGTTTCCTGTAAAGAGGTTAGTGTGGTATTATTGGGAAGAGTGAATTTGGTTCCACTCTCCAATGCCTTTACCATCCCCAGTGACATCACAAATGAACCCTTTAAATCGGAACACACTGGGAAAACGCAGGTGTTCCACAAACTGCACCTGGATGTGTCTCCAGAGAACCTGATCCTTTCGAGACACAAGCCCCAGAGTCTAACACAATCCTCCAGATTAACCTTACACAAACTCAGAGCTTTCATATCAGCAGGGCTGGATACATTTCTCTTCAGATCATCTTGAATACCAAAAACCACAGTCACAAAACCTGTTTTTCCATCCAGGTTTACAGACAAAGAGTGCATGAAAGTGTCACTTGGCACCGTTATATCCGTGCCAATCCAGCATCCGCTGATGATAGATCTAGCACCCACTTTAACCTTAGTGTCCAGTCTGGAGTATTCCACGACACTGCCCTGAGATACGGTCACAGTGGGATGCAGGATGCTATGCATCACGCAAGCTCTAGTTTTCCCCAATGGCTCCAAGTCGCACGCGCTGAAAGCGGCAGAGAGAAGGCCGAGTTCTTCTCTGAGACAGGGGTCAGCGGTAAAGTGGAACAAGTATTCCTCTGTGGTGCCGACATGATAGAACTTGGAGTTGTTGAGCAGGATGACGTTAAGTGCTGTGCCTTTGAGACGACGGAAAATCTTTCTGCGAATCTCAACGAGACCTTTTTCTTTCTTTGTGACGTTGGCTGTGTTTTCGGTGTAATCCACAGTAGCTTTTCGTCCCAGAGCTTGAAGAAAGTCCCCATAAGCATCGATTTCACATGTGAGAGGGCTGATTTCACTTAACAAGGTCAGCAGTGTCATAGCAGTCCCGTAATCTACATAATAAGTGCTGTCGGTGTAAACAAACTCCTCTTCTTCCCGCTTGCACACTGCGTTGCATATGCGCATCTTTTCGATGTTTGGCTTATGCAAAAATTGAGAGCAATTTCTATATTCCATGTCACAGATACTGGTCGTCTCTGCTGGTTCTAGAACAAAGACTCCATGTGTGGTCCCAACAGAGAGAGGGGAGGGATGTGCTAAGGCGGTAAAACCTGACTTATCAAACACAACGTTCTCTTGGTCAGGAACACTATAGAGCTCTATATCATCAGCACAGGTAACCAGAATTCCTGGCTTCATGTGTGAAGGGAAATCCACATACATTGCAAGTTTAAGCTCCAGCATCTGATATAAGGGCTTTCCCAGGGGAAAAGCTGTGAATATTTTACCCAGGGCACTGGCATTGGGTAAACGTTGACTGAATCCTCCTGCAAACATAACAAGTTTAATAGATAAGTAAGTACATAACACAATAATTCAAAATGATAAGCAAGTAAGAAGATGTGCATAAAGCAAGATGTACAGTCAGACAGTCATTATCACAGAATAACCCATTTTAACCTATTCTCAGTTTCATTTTGGGGTTTATTTTGCCCAACACCTACTGTACTTTATCCTTTACAAACACTGCCATTCAAAAGTTTAATATTAATGTTTTTATTCAGCAAGGATGCATTAAATTGATAATGACAGTAAAAAATATTAGGAAGTTACAAACGTTTATCATTTTAAATAAATTCTGTTCTTCTGAACCAAGAATCCTGAAAAAAAGTATCATGTTTTCCTCAAAAATATTAAGCAGTAACTGTTTTCAACTTTAGCTAATAAAATAAAGAAACAATTCCATCACAGTTTTTTTTAATTGTAATGATATTTCACAGTATCAAATGAATGGTTGTTGAGTATAAAACTCTTACTGACCCCAAACTTTTAAACAGAAGTATAAGGCTCATTAACAATGAACAAAATTCAGGAATGACTGATGATAATTAAAATAAATTAATAAAGTACCTGCATGAATTAGGATGACTTTAAGTCCTGACAGTGACTTGCCATATTTATCATGAAGAAACTGCAGTGAATGTAATGTGGAACCACCATTACCTGTATGGACAGGTGATAAAAAAAGTTCTTAACAATGTGCTTGAAATACAATTTTAAAAACAAGTTTTTATATATCGCACCAATCTTGCATCCTGGAGGATCTGCAAACACATGATAACTGATGCCAAGGGGCAGTTCTTTCCTCTCCAGTTTCTCAGTGATCTGAATTTCATAAGCAGACCTCTGGTCCTCATCCACGGCAGTAATGACCACCATATCCCAGAATTCATTAGTCTGAACTTCTTTACCTGTGGACAGGAAATTAATCACTTTTACTTTTTATAAAGAAGCCCTCATGAGCGGCAGACAAGTGCCAATATTATCAGCAACACTAATAAAAAGCAACACAGCATTACCATGTTTATTTGGACATGTATTAGATGCCATGGTATTCCATGAGATTGTAAAGCATACCATAGTTATATGAATAAGGCAATCACTCAGTAGCCATATCTGATACCACCACTTTACCATGGTACCGTAACAGTAAAAAACGAGTCAAACAGCTTTAAATTTAATGGAAAAAGTAGTTTGAAGATATAATGGAAACTACCTCTCAACTGGTTGAATTTATTTATTTTCTCTTTGGTGGATTTTTGCAGATGAACGTTTTCGCGTTCTGCCATTGTGAGACTAATCCACTGTCTGTCTATATCACTACAATGAAATCAGAACTTTTAATCAACGACAAATATTAAACAAAACGACGATAATTGTTAACAGATGTACGGAAACATGCGAAAAATATCGCGAATCTCAGGCGCGAATCTCACTTAAACTTGTGTTTACATATTATCCACTTCCGGGTTTCAATCATGTGACAAACGAACTCTGACGTCGTGTTTTTAGTTATCGCTCTCATCAGCAAAATCATTTAGGCTACGTTAAACAGAATTAATTAAATATCCAACCTCCCGACATAAAATTAATATTCTTTGTATTTTATTTTTAATGTAGTGTAAGTGGTTTGCAAGAAAATGTTTGGAGAAGATTCTTGTATTTCCAGCCTCTGTTGTCATAGCAACTTTTATCTTGCTTTCATACAGTCAACAAAAGAGTACAATTGAGA
This sequence comes from Pimephales promelas, assembly GCF_016745375.1. The sequence goes on from NW_024121099.1 coordinate 43,620,928, forward strand.
TCCAAGCACACAACCATGGTAAGAAACTCAACAGCAGACTGAGATTTGAATAGTTTAATTTTTAACATGCAAATATGTATTTGGAATAGGACTGTCATCATGCAGTGTTGACTATAGGCCTAATTCAGGATGTTTTGTTTCCTTCAGAATATGGAAAACATGTAAAATGTGAAAAAGATGTAAAAATGAATTCGCTGAAAGCACACTGGGACTATTTGGTAAACTGCTCCCAGTCTCTGATACTGGATCATGGCTACTGGACATTAGAGGGTGAGAAAGACCCGAAGGACATTGTGATGGTCAGATTGAGCAGTTTGCTTTTAAAGAGTCTGGATCAGATTGAAGCTTGCAGAGCAATGAGGATTTGCATCTTGGCTGACAACTTTCTGACCAGGATCGAAGCTCTGATGGCATGCACTCGCTTGGTGAAGTTAGATTTAAAAGGAAATCAGGTATTTACTTCATTTAATTGAACCCTGAATATTTGATTCACTTTTTTTTAAAGGGATAGTTCACCCATAACTGAAAATTCTGTCATTAAATTACTCTTATAAACTTATATTATAAACTTTCGTTCATTTTTGGAACACAAATGAAGATTTTTTTAAATAAAATTTAAAGAGATTTGGTCCCTCAGTCGACAGCAACGCACCTGACATTTTGACACTTCCATATGAATTGAGTGGTTTAGTCCAAATTTTCGAACTTGATCGCTTTATATGATGAACAGAATTAATTTAGGCTTTTCACTCATTGATCAGGCGAACATAAACAGAAGCTCAACCGAACCTGCTTGATGCGCGAGAACAAACCTCTTGAGGAAGCTCAAACGTGCTGTGTAACACAAGAATGACCCGCATTGGTGAACATATGTGAAGTTGATTGTAAGATGTGAATAAAAGACTAAATTATATCTGTTTATCATATAAAGTGATCAAGTCTCTTCAGAAAATTTGGACTAAACTGCTCAATTCATAAGGATTAGTTTTACGATCTCTTTATTAACATTTTGAAGCATCAAAGTGGTGGTTGCTTAGCAGAGGGACAGAAATCTCTCAGATTTCTTCAAAAAGATCTTAATTTGTGTTTCGAAAATGGTTTGGAACGACATGAGGGTGAGTAATTAATGACAGAATTTCCATTTTTGGCCGAACTATCCCTTCAAGGAGAACAAGTCACTAATAATCATCTTTTTGCTCAGATTGTTCAGCTCCCTGATGCTTCATGTTGGAGTAATCTGAGAGAATTACAACTTCTATATCTACATGACAACAACATGTCAACCTGGGACAATGTTGAAGGCCTCTCGGGCTGTTTAAACCTGACTGCTTTAACTCTCTATGACACCCCACTCAGTTTAAAGAAGAACTACAGGCACTGTCTGGTCAACAACATATGGTCACTGAAGGCCCTGGACAACTTTGTTATCTCTGACGAGGAAATCATCCAAAACTGGTCCCTTCCCTTACATTTCAAAGCAATGAAGCAACACTTTTGCGTCAGTTTGTACCCGTCTACAAAGTCGGTTAGTGCTCATTATTTTCTTCTTTGTTTGCTGTTGTGTCCAAATCTTATTTTGATGTTTTCTTTTTCTTCAGGATTCATTTGAGACAGAGATGAAAGCTGTGTATAAGATAATCACTGAAATAAACAGGATTCAGGCCTTTTATTCTCCTACACTTATTGTACAGCGCTGGATCAGAGGCCATTTAATTCGAAAAAGTCTTGGGTAAATATGTTATGTTGCAGTTTTTTGATATCTTGACATTTTTCTAAGCCACATATATGCTTCACGAAAATGTACAGAGCAATTGCTTACCAGTAAATATTATTTGGGATATTTTTTCAGTGAGTCTTTCGAAGTTGTTTTTTTTAGAAGAATTCTGTATTGTCCGACTTTGTAGAAGAAACACCAAAGAAACACCAAAGAAACATACAGTGTCTGGGAAACCATTAATTTCCACCCCACTTGTGAGGGCAGAAAATGAGCAGCAACAACCATCTCAGTCTCAGAAAACCATGGAGGAGGACACAGATGACAACCATGAGCTAGTATGTACAATATTTGACTGATGTACAGTACCATTCAAAAGTCTAGGTTTGGTAGGATTTTTTTAATGTTATATTTTATTAAAAAAACAAAACAGTAATATTGTGAAATATTAGTACAATTTAAAATATATAATATGAATATATTTTAATTTATTCCTGTGATGGCAAAGCTGATTTTTTTTTTAGCATCATTACTTACATCATTACATAACATCATTACAGTCTTTAGTGTCAAATGATCCTTCACAAATCATTCTAATATACTGATTTGTTGCTCAAGAAATAATTCTTATTATTATCAATGCTGAAAACAGTTGTGCTGCTAAACATTTTTGTGGAAACCATGAAAAAAAAAAAGAAAAAAGAAATTCAATATTTTTGAAAAAAAAAATGCATGAATTGGATATGGAATTTGTAATATTAAATATGTACTCACAGTCATGTTTGGACCAATTATTTGATTAATAATTGAAATATTCCTTTCTTTCAAAAAATAAATAAATAAAAATCTTATTGACCCCAAACTTTTGAATAGTATCACATATACTGCATATTGTTAATTAGTAAAAAAAAATGTGTGCTTTGCAACTCAGGTGCTGTATTCTAACATGTAGTTATATTTGACAGCCAAAGGAAAAGAATACAGAGATCAAAAGGCTTCACGTAAACCTTAATAAGCTAATGCAAACTCTCTGCCCAGAGGTAATGTGACAGTATAAGTATTAACACTCAAAACTATATCTAAACATAGACTGTTGAGTAATCATGCATTGGTTACTTTTACACAGGTTTATGAGGAAGCTACAAATGCTGAATCATTTGATGGGCAACAAGGCACGACAGTACCATACAACAGCCCTAAATGCAGAAGTCTGAAATCTGAAGTCCAAATAAGCACTTTTGAAGGTAAAATAGAGTTTTAACTTTAATTAGCTTTCTTAAAATGTATTCACCAATAGCCTGTTTTGTATGTCCAGATACTAATGTGAATGGTGACCTCTGTCATGAAGAAATTGAGGAAGGAACCTTTCATGTTTTGGGACTGAAGGCTTTGGTCCACCAGAGTGAGCCACTGAGTGACATGTTGTGGTCCCGTAAAGCTGTGGGGCAGGACATTCGCGAGGCTTTCAGCCATTTTCACACTCAGAGACCTGGTCAACAGACACACTCACCTGCCATTGCTTCAGTGAAGCGGCTGGTTGCTCGTTGCCATGACAACATCAGCCTCACCCCCTTTAAAGTAATTGAAAGAGCCCATCAATCATTTGACAAGGCCAGAATACAGAAAGATCTAGCAGAGAAGGTAACAGAGCACCACGTTGACCATGAAGTGGCTAAAGGCCGCAGATTCGACTTCATGGAGGCTCGAAAGACAGACGTGCGTCTGCGTCACGAGCGTGAAAAGGCTGATATGGAGAAAACTCTCATTATACAGAGAGCCAAGCTGGAACGGGACGTCCATCATGCGCGTCAGAAACATGCCCAGTTTCTGGAAGAGAAGAGGAGGACGATTCAAGAGCAAAAGATGGTTTGCCAGTTCAGCCAACGGCACATCTCTCTAGCGAGGGCTGCACTCCGATATAACACATGGAAATGTGCTAACCAGCAATAGATGAATGAATCCTATTAATAAAACTCAGGTTAACATGGAACATGACATTTAGTTTGAACCCCTTGTGTATCAAAAGCAGATTTATTATACTATAGTATAGAATAGTATAATATAGTGCTCACCAGAAAATGTCTGCAAAGGTTATATCAATTATAGATAATGGGATATGCTCCTCTTTTTAAAATCCAAAACATTACATAACAGGGATCCAAAAATAATCTCCTAATACACAACCACCCCCGTCCGTCAGACACACGTCAAGAGTAACTAGTATTAAAGCCAGTCTAACTTTACATAACAAATAATTCCACACTGAGTCATCATTACACTCATTAAAATAGCACGTAAGAAAGATGAACTGAATGGCATGTTCAGCTGGAGAACATAAGCAAGTCAAATCATTGCAGTTTTCCATAATATAACACGAGGATCTTTAAATCATCTTTTAATGCCAAAACGAGAATGAATAAAGATGTACTGCACTAAATTGCTACATGTATTAGTATTAATGAAACCAATATCAAAAGTCATTATCCCATGTCTTCATTCAGAAGTCCAACAAATCAGGAATGTGAAATTCAGTGTATTGTTCTGGCCTAACATTAAAAGGTATAGAATCTAACATTAGTAAATGTCTAGACTGAAAATCTATGCAAACTTGATCTTGATTTGAACTTGTCACAGGAAGTACCGCATATCGACCTTGCCACCTATTAGAAGTTAATTCATGTTATTGCGAGTACTAAAGTCATTGATAAGGACAACTAGCTTATTCTTCTGGTAAAGGCATCTATAGAGATTTTTACATAATTGCACATGACCCTGAATTCTAGCTTATGGTCAAGAAGGTGAATATATATATTAAAAATATCTATTTTTTAAATAATAATATTAAAAAACAATGTGTAATATATTTATGAATCTGGTGTTTTAACGGAAAAAGGATCATGAAAACAATGCTAATACCTTTTTCTGAATTCATATGGAAAAAGAGTACTATGTACCAAACAGGTCATGATCTTTTTAACTCAGATGTGAAAGTCTATGTTATCCCAATTCTACAATGACTTCTTGACCCAAATCATTATTTTTCAGAAACAAAATTAATCACTGAACAGCACAAAATGTCAACTTCAACTTCTCCCTTAGTTTTGTCACAGGGTGGAGGTGGGCAGAGAAGCCAGGCTGTCTTTATTCCCCTCCAGGAAAGCACTACATGAGGCAAAGGTGCAGTAGAAACTGGAGGAAAGCCCAGCGATGTCAGTGGAGATATAGGGCATCACGCCAGGAGTGGCCTGGTTGTAGTAAGAAATCTGAAAGAAATGCGTACATAAGCATGTAAGCCAGACACACTTAACCTTTAGTACGTTCTTTAACATCTATGTGGCAGAATCAGTAACCACTCTAAGCAGTTTCTAAACATGAGTTATAATAAATGGTGTAATTGGCATGCATATTATTTTAGTTAAAGAGATTGTTATGTTTAAAGCTGTGTTAATTCTTGAACTCTGACTCATTCAGTATAAGTGTCCATTATGTTTTCTGTGTATTTATTACCTTTGTGAAAGAGCTTTCCTCTTCCCAGATACTGAACCCAGCACAGAGCACCTCTCCTCTGTTGTAGTCTTCAGTTGGAGGGTACGCAGGCAGGGTAACAGAACGCAAGGCGATCAAGTAAGGGTCTCTGAAAAGGACAAAGATATAATAACTTATGTTTTATTGTCCTTTGGAAAGACGAAACAAAATTCATTCTTTTGGAGTTAGAGATTTACCCAGAATCACAAGGGCGCCTCCTAGAGGCCAGGAGGATAAATTCCTGGTCTTTGCCACCTTTAGTCACAGAGGGGGTGACAACACGGTAGATGGTGTCGTCTTCATGTGGGTCGGTTATCACTTCACACTCTCTGTATTAGAGCATATTTATTATGCTCAGTTATAATGTTAGTTCTGCGTTAAGTAATTTGAAACTGGTTGATAATTTAGCTTTATCTACAAGATGACCTGAAAAACGACAAATTTCAGCTGTTGCTATCTAGTACATATAATTCAACATTTTCTGTACCAGCCACCCTGGTCATATTGTTTATTTGGGAAGTTGAATAATACAGTGAGATGTAGTAATTGCAAATAATTCAGATTTTATATTAGTGAGTCATTTTGATGCAGCAAAATACATTTGACATACTGATAGTGGTGGTCCCATGCCTTCCTTCGCCTTAGATCAGACAGTAACAGGAACACCTTCTCGGCTGCCATGGCCACATGGGTCTCCACCTTAAAGCACAAAATCTGGTTCTCCTCCAGCGTGTATAAGCTCACCTGGGCACAATGTTTCAGCTCATAAATTTCTCTCAAGCTTCTACTGCTCAAATAACCCATGTAATCTCAAAAGGACAAAATGAAAACTTTAGCTATAGGGTTTACAAAGATTATCCACCTTGTTTTTCTCCGAGGTCAAGACCCAGTTGGTCCGGGCAGCTAACATTTTCAGTGCCGAAACATTATTGTAACTGAGGTACATCTGGAACGATATAGAATAGTCACGTGATTCAGTAAAGTATTTTGAGTATATCCATGACATTTATAGCTCGTAGAACAGGTTAATATACCTGGTTACTTGGGTCCCAGGGAACTGAGAGAGGAACCTCACTTTGCTTGCAGGATATTATGTACTTCCTGTAAGAGGAGAGCATACTCATGTGATCATTTTCCCATCCAACTTTGAATATGACAAACAGCCAGAGCTTATAAATAGCATATGATCGTAAAAATAAGACATAACGGCCTGGTTTCACAGACAAGGCTTCAATTCAGCCAGGCTTGAGTAGCTTTTATAAATGTGCGTTAGAAAAAAAATTTTAATCTTGGGATAAAACAATGGCAATGACATGTTTTAAGATATGACAGAGCAAGTTTCTTTCAGTTAAGACAGCTCAAACATGCATTTAGTCTGAGTCTAGGTTTAAGCCTTGTCTGTGAAACCAGCCAAACCTGTTATAAAAGAGACAATCTACAGGATTCTACCTGTCGAGGCGGATTTTCTTCCTGGCTATGGCTTCCTGAAAGCGCCTCTTACCATCCTAAAAAGAGAGGATGAGGAGATTATGATTTCTAATCTGAAATATAAATCAAATCTAAATAAGATACAGTTTTAAAAACTTTTCACGTTTTCATGTCAAGGAAGCACTTCAGTTCAAGCACTGATTCTGTTTGACCCTCTTGAACCCATCCAACAAACTCCTCTGTCAATAATTTTAACTTATCCACCATGTGAGGGATTATAAGAATGTTACAGCGCTCACCACAGGCTCAGGCCGTATCCTTGGCAAAGTGCGTGCCTTCCTGTCATTGTCCAAGACCTCAAAGTTCATGAAGGCAGTGTTGATGTGTCGTAGGGGTTCTCCACCCTGATAGGCCTCTGCACACACTCCCACCTCCATACTGGAATAGCAAACACAACATAACAGTTGTGCAAGGATAAATCAGGCTTCTTGATTCATGGATGTATGTGACACTACGTTGTAACTTGTTTATGATATTATAAAATAAATAATAGGTTTTTTACTGCTTTAATACAATAAAATACATATAATACTAAATGTAATATAATAATAATAATAATAATAGCTGTTTTCTGTTTTAATATATTTTTAAATGTAATTATTTCTGTGATGCCAAAGAGTTTTCAGCATCATCACGACGCATACGTGTTGTGTTGATGCGGGAGCAGACGTTGCGTGAACGCATATTGGAGATCAATATTTTTTTTTTACCAAATTCTGTTTTGTTTTTTGTTTTTGCGAAAAAACACTAGTTCACTTTAAAAAAAAACTTTTGCTGATGATTTACTCACCCCCATGTCATCCAAGATGTCCACGTCTTTCTTTCTTCAGTTGAAAAGAAATGAAGGTTTTTGATGAAAACATTCCAGGATTTTCTACATATAATGGACTTCATTGGGAACCAAACGGTTCAAGGTCCAAATAAGTGTTTCAGTGCAGCTTCAACGGTTTTAAACGATACCAGACGAAGTTGACATTCTGTGCTGTTCAGTGATTGATTTTGTTTCTGAAAAATAATGATTTGGGTCAAGACGCCATTGTAGAATTGGGATGACATGGACTTTCACATCTTGAACCGTTTGGTTCCCAATGAAGTCCATTATAAAATCCTGGAATGTTTTCATCAAAAACCTTAATTTCTTTTCAACTGAACAAAGAAAGACATGGACATCTAGGATGACATGGGGGTGAGTAAATTATCAGCACAAGTTTTTTTTAAAAGGTTAAACCACTGGAGTCACATGGATCACTTTAATGTTGTGTTTACTACCTTTCTGCGACTTGAAAGTAGTAGTTGTGTAATGAAGGGACGGAAAACTCTCAGATTTCATTAATAAGACCTTCATTTGTGTTCAGAAAATTAACAAATGTCTTACAGGATTGGGATGACATGAAGGTGAGTAATTTGTTAACTAACTTACAAAAACATCCTATTAACACCAAACTTTTGAATGTTTGGGGTATTCGCCCCAGTGATCAGCACAATTTTTATTTTCATATAGTGTTACCTTTTCTTGAAAGCATTGTTTACGATTGCCTTCAACACCAGTCTGTCTCCAATGTGGGAGGGGCCGCGAAAGTGGAACATGTCTATGCTCCGCAGAATTGGGTGAGCATTACACAAACGGCTAGAGGAAAAAGCATACAGAGTATAATGCACCAAAGCACCAATGATTTTTCTTTAATAGAATATAATCGAATATCCTGAATGAGTTTTTTTTTATCATCAGATTCAACTGTAGTAGAACAGTGACTGTACACCTGGCAGAGATGGTGGCTACATTCTCCATCCAGGCCATGATTTGTCCACCGAAGGTGCTGACCTGGTGATTGGCATGAGGCGGCAGCACCAGCTCGACGCTTTCTACCCGAGTTCTCTCTGCAGGCACCGCATCCTGGTAATCTAGATGCTCACTCACTGACAAACAAATAGAGCACCACTTATCAGAGCTAGTGCATCTTCCACTCTATTTATTCGACACACTTCAAACCACGTGACCCTTTGAAAGCGAACGGTGAAGGTTTACTGCACATATATATGCTTAAATGAATGTTGGCGGAATACTCATGAAGAGACACCAAACAAACCAAATGACACTTCTAATCGTGAACACAACGTCTGATTCATGACTCATTTCCCGTGGCCTCTCTTCAAAGTTTTGGAAGTAAACAAACACACCTGGAGAGAGTCTCTGCTCACCTGTCTGAGAGGAGCAGCTGCTGAGGAGGTCGATAATAGTCTCCGCGTGGATTAGTCTCATCCTCCTGCGCTCGGCTGCGAGGCTGTACTCCATCTGCTCTGCCTGCGTGCGTGGAATCACCTGCTTGAGGTGTACCTGTGCAAACCCAAACACTGCACTGATCAATCACAACTCGAACAATGAGCAAAGCCGAGATGTTCTACAGATCTGATTCAAAGGTGTGCCTAAAAATATTTATTCCAGTGACGTTTCTTACCTTTCCTGCTTCTGTACGACGGCCCACAAAGGTGGCGAAAGCGTGGCAGACCTTCCACTGTCTGTCACTAAAGAGATCTTCACAGCTAACCAAAATACCAACCTGTGACAAAGACTGACATCATCACTCACACGTTTGGTTTCCTTCATTCTGATCATTGAATTACAAATCAGAAACACGAAAGTAATTTATCATAAGAGACAGATACATTTAAAGCACACAATGACAAGTTTCCAGTATAAACTTGATTTACTGAAATGTAGTGTTTTGGTTGTTCATTAGTCAATGACTGAAAAATCTACATGTTAGATGTTTAATTAATGAAATAATTTGTGCTCTCTAATTTGCGCTAAATATTTATATAGTGCTTTAAATAACACAAATAGTTTCAAAGCAGCTTTACAGTGATAAACAGGAAAATAATGATTCAATGATGCAAACAGAATTCAATTCTGCTGCAAAGCAGCTCTAAAAAGACAACAGTGCCCTGAATTGTTGAGTTGATTCAGTTTGGTTCAATAACTCTGTAAAGTTAATCCATTGTGAAATTAGTTCAATTTAGCTAAAGCAGCTCTGCAGAAAACAGTGATGTCATCATCCAGCTCAGTTCAGTTTTCATCCAATAGTGTCAGTGCAGTGAAATCCATAATAATGGAAGTATAGATCCCACAAACCTCCATGCTGGATGTGAAGGCTCTGTTAACTTTGGCTGTAATGTTTACAACCTGTCCAATCCTAAAGAAACAACAAAACATATAATTAAGCAAAAACGTGTTGCTTCAATTTGAATTAAGTTCCTGTATATGTGTTTACCCTATAGTTGTTTCAAAGTGAATGTCATCCACTGAAGCTGTGATGCAGCAGCAGCCAGCATGTCTTTCAGCTGGAAACAAGAGAGCAAATATTGATGATTATTAAATATTTACACCCTAAGCAAGTATTTAAGCAGGTTCTTCTGAAAACGCAAGTAGTTAACTCTGAAGGAAATAAGGTTCTGCACTTCCGAATGAAGAGAAAACAAACAGGCCAGTGCAGCTCAACATGAAGGGAAGCGTGTAAAGTGGTTACCAACCACCATCTGTGCTTTTCACAGTGCTACAAAGGTTTAGCCACAGAAATGCTTTTGCCTTTTATCAGCTAAATATGATTAAAAATCATTCCAACTGCTATTAAACTTTCTCACCAGCCCGTTACTCTGTTTATTCACGGTAAGATGATGGAAATCACAGTCTAAACTGTAAAGACTCCTCCATCTGCGATGTCTAATGACACTTAGTACAAGCATATGGTGTGGGGGTGTTTACATGAATATCGGAGGTGACGGCAATGATTCAGACTGAAATTAAATCACCTTTAAAATGTACTTGAAATAGTTTTACTGGATCATTGGTTTTATCATTGTAATAATCATGGTTTCTTTCAAACAGTGACAGCAACTCAGTTTGTCTCTAACATTAAGAATACCCCAAACGGACCTGACAGGCAGGCGGTGGAGTCCATCCACTTGAGCAGCTGACCAGAACTGAGTTCTCCACAGTGGTTTGCATGGCAGGGAAGGACTATCTGGCTCATCTTTACTTCAGTCGGGTTCCTATACATCTCCCCATTTTCCAGAATGAACACTGGCTCGGCCAGCATAGGGTCCATGGTCTCACTTGCCATGACTAGGGCTCTGTTGGACAGAGCAATATATTTACATATTAAAGGGATAGTTCACCCAAAAATGAAAATTCTGTCTTTACTCACTCTCATGTAAGAACATCCCCGTAAGAAATTCGTTCATCTTCGGAACGCAAATTACGTTATTTTTGATGAAATCTGAGAGCTGGATCACTCCTCCATAGGCTTCTTAAGGGATTGAAACTTGTTCCCCCGAAAAGTTATTAAAGACATCGTTAAAATAGTCCAAGTGACTACAGTGGCTATCAAGTGACGAGAATACTTTTTGTGCGCCACAGTTGGACAACAACCACAGTTGTTGTACGTCACACGCATCACACACATGACCAGCGTCGGGCCAATAGTGAGCCTACGTGTGACGTGGCTCTATGCAATTACACTAGTTTAACTGACGAGGCCCACAGAGAAGGAAATGAATAGTTGAAATAAAGTCGTTATTTTTGTTTGTTTTTGCGCACAAGAAGTGTTCTCGTTGTTTAATAAACTTAAGATTGAGCCACTGTAGTCACTTGGACTATTTTAACAATGTCTTTAATAACTTTTCGGGGCCGGCAAGTTTCAATCCCTTAGAAGCCTATGGAGGTGTGATCCAGCTCTCAGATTTAATAAAAAATATCTTAATTTGTATTCCGAAGATGAACAAAGGCCTTACGGGGTTGGAACAACATGAAGGTGAGTAAAAACTGACAGAATTTTCATTTTTTGGTGAACTATCCCTTTAAGATCCATATTTGTTGGTAATCAAAATCATAATATCACTGTCTTGAAGCATATTAGGAAGGGAATTGTAGCTTTAAGGCCATCCTCTAATATAAAGTTTTCTTGTATAAACATTTGCTTGAATATCTGGACAAGTAACATGTCATTTTCAGGATTCATGGTGAGGTCATCACACAAGCGAGTGCTTCTTTTAAACCTTTTATATTATCATATCTGATTCCAAATCCATGTTATAAAGTCACTGATTGTGGCCTGTCCATTTTGTGTGTTATTTTCATGAGTCACAGCAACTTTGAGTCAAAAGGGATTAGTCATACCAATTTAGTAAAAAAAAAAAAAAAAAGACTACTTCTAGTGCTACGCTTGCAACAGATTTAAAATCAGAGAAAATTCCTTTTGGAATTACTGCAGACCCTACAAGAACAGTTTATTCTGCATTAATAAAAAATAGTACTGTACTGTATTGTAAACGTATTGTAAATAAAATTTTTGTTTTAAAAACTTTTTTTTAAATAAACATCAAGAAAAAATATCACCCAAGCAGTGTGTATTAGCAACACAATGAATTTCAGTTTATTTTCTAGGTGCAATAACCTGCACCAGTTAGCCAAACACTATCTTGACTGATAGGCTAATGAACGATGAGTAATGACAATATGCATGTTCCAAAAACAGAGAAAGACACATTGAAACTAAAAATAGCTCGCCCCATGTGAAAGTATTACAGCAAAACAATATGAAGAAAAAGATTTGGAGCCAGATCAGAAACAGGATAAAGCCGTTTTTGTCTGTAAAAACTACGTGCCATGCATAGCAATTAATACGCTTAACTCGTTTCAGTTTGTTATTATCTCAATCCTGTGTAGGCTACAGTCAAACACAGCTGATATTCCGCAATAGTTTTCAAGTGGACTTTACAATTAAAAGCATAAAAACCGACAAAAACTTAAAGTGTGCCGTTATTCAGCATTAAAACGCAACTCGTGCTCGGTATTTAGCCCACGGAACACCTCGCATTCAACAAACACTGACTGGCATTAACTGTGCTGTCAAATGACATAATTTTGCTCATTCATAAATGGTTTTCATTGTTATGAGTTAAGGTTATGGGAGACTACATAAAGTTATTACATAATTCATTATTATATTTTGTTATAGACAAACTGTTGCATATTAATTAATTATTTTTCAAATTTTTCTAATATATATATATATATATATATATATGCAACTCAATAATCGTGTGTGTGTATATACACACACACACACACGATTATTAAGTTGCATTCATTTATTTGTTGATTTTTATGAAAAACATACGATTAGCCTACGTTTCCTATAGTTTGCACAGCAGGTTATTCTGTGACATTGCAAGTGTCAACTGCGTCTGAACTAAAATAGCCTTGGGAAATGAGCAAACTTACGTGAATAGATGTTAAACCTCTCTCATTTGCACAAGAAAGGAACGATGTCTGTGCGGTGTCTGAATCTTTGCAAGATATATGAAATAAAAATACATTCTTATTCCCAGTCAAACAAAGTATCCGCGCTTTACTGTTCCCATAGCCCAATGAAGTTAGTGACGCCCAGCAACTTTTTTAAGGTAGACTGAATGCATTACTCAAGATCAACTCTCTGACCTTATGAGTTATGACATGTGAAACAACAGGCTAACAATAGCACATTATATATATATATATATATATATATATATATATATATATATATATTACGGAACAAATATTATCTGCTTACAGGGTTTTATAACTTAGGCTACTTTAATAATTTATTAACAGACCCGAAATCAATATAAAATAAACATGTCTTTTTGTAAATAACCTACTTACAAAGAATTTCTCAATCTAAATTTATTGCAAACAGTGCAGTTATGATTAGGCCTATGTAAAGTTCATATAGGCTAATAGGCTGACTAGTTTTATTTAGAAATAGGCATAATAATGAATTTTACACGACATTTTAATGCAATTTCTAATTTTACATTATCCGGCTATTTTATTTTTCCATTTATCTATTTCAATTATGTCCAGGGCATAATTGAAGGCTATGATGATTAGCCTTAATTTAGCTTGATTCCATTGTTCGTATTGCGCTTTCTCACAGTTTTACTATCATAGCATGCAACCCATTTAGTCAACAGAGTAAACAAATACACAGGGTTAATTAATGTGGAGCGCCAACCCATCTTTAAAGAATCACAGGAAATTGGAGGAAGGAACTATTTGGTCACTGAACATACGTCACTGCGGGGGCATCACGTAGGAGAAATGGCGCCCTGCCATTGGCCACTTGCCCTTGTCAATCAAACGGCAAATTCCCCCCCCGCCCCAGTGGTCAAGGTTGGTTGAGAAGGCGTCAGTGTGTTTAGTTTGTGCAGTCGAACCTGGAGCAGTGACAGATGAATTGTCGAAAATAGGGGAAAAGCGAACGCGGGTGACTCTCCCGTGCACAAAAAAATCATGTTTCCTAAAGGCAAAAGCTCCGTCGTGCCATCGGATGGTCAAGCTCGGGAAAAGTAAGGTCTTTTGAACATCGCCCGTCGTGCGTGTGTTATTGTGTTGGATGTAGCCTATTGTTAGGGCAGTATAGGCACGACTGCATATGGAGCGTATGCTGCTGCTATAGGCTTGTCGTGAGAGCGTTGAATCGAAAGTGCCCGGCCGTGCGCCATTCTGGGGTCCCCCTGTGGCACAGAGCTTTCGCCCCTGGTCATTGTGATGTGATCCAGAGTAAAAACCGTCTTTTTTAATCACCTATTTGAAATAGTTTCTGCATGCGGGACGGGCGCTTTAGTGTTCCTCGTTTCATTTTGCCACAGACGCCAGTCTTGGAGGGGAGTGGGTCTCGTCTTTTGTTTAGTTTTTATGCATTTTGTATGCTTTTGAGGTGCTGCTTTGCTCAATGGGGGTTTATAAATAAAAATAAACTTAAAAAAACAGTAATGTGCGTGTGAATATTTATCCTTTTTTGGTTTATATAATTTTTAGTAAGGAATATATACATTTTTTTTTACAATAAACACTGTTTTAGCGGAAACCAGAGAGAAATGTGACGCAAAATATGGGTTTCTTGATTTTGTCCTCATCAACCATATCATTTTTTATGTCATTTGTTGCTCTAATAACTTGATATGTTGTTCTTTCTGTTTTATTGCAGGTTAGCTTTGTATGTTTATGAGTATTTGTTACACATTGGTGCTCAGAAGTCTGCGCAGACTTTCCTGTCAGAAGTAAGAACCAGGACCACATTTTTAGATGTTTTTACCTTCACACACTTGCAAACTTAAAAATTGTATTGTCCTGTACACTCTTAGACTGACCCATTATTTTCGGATCCATTCTAGATCCGATGGGAAAAGAACATCACGCTTGGAGACCCTCCTGGCTTCCTGCATTCCTGGTGGTGGTGAGTATTTAGAGTGTAATATGTATGTGTAAAAAGAAATATATGACCAAAAAAATCTAAATTGCATTATTTACTCGCCCTCATGTCGTTCCAAACCATGACATTCTTAATTTTATGGGACACAATGAGAGAAATTCTGAAGCTTCAAAAAAGATCCTCAAGTATCTTAAAAGTGAATCATGCAATTGTTTCACTGTTTGATTTGTTTGAAATATATTTATTTTACTCAAATCTTTTGGTCTTTTTCTCACACTAAGCTAATGCATCGAATGGTGCATAGTTATTGCACAGATAACAATCTTTAAATTAAACCTGTGGAAGGGAAAGGCATACAGGTTTGGAATGACATGAGGCTAAGCACCGTAAATGATGTCCGAAATAAAATGTAACCATGATTTGCTCCTTTAATCTGATCACCGTGCAGATGCAGACTTATCCAATCACTTTTTTCTTTACCCAAGTGTCTTTTGGGACCTCTACTGTGCAGCTCCTGAGAGGAGAGACACATGTGAACATTCAAGCGAGGCCAAGGCTTTCCATGACTATGTGAGTATATGAAAACGCTCGGAAATTCTGCATAAGTTGAGGACAAAATTACATTTCTTGTGTCTGTGACTTTCAGAAGAGTCTCTGTGTTAGGGTTGTATAATAAGAAAATGTGTACAGTGTCATGTGTGAAGGATGTAGTAATCATCCCTACAATAGAAATGATGTCAGCAGGGTTTTCCATGGAATCACCACTGTTTCTAGACAAAGATGGTATGTGCCTTGGACGATCCGTTTTATGTACATGATGTTTAGCTGATTGGAAAATAAAGGCCTGCGTGACCAGGAAGCCAGGAAAGGCCTTATTTATTAATAGATATTTTAAATTGCACTTTTTTAAAATGGATATGTGGAAACATGGCCTTTAATATGGCATGAAGTTACTAACAAATCTAATAAAAGCATTTTAGGGAAAAACTCTTAAGCATAGTTTAGTCGCAATTAAAAATGTACAATGATGCGACTCCTAGGCAGAAACCTTATTTTTTAGCAAGTTGCAAGTTGCGCCAAGACTGATCATTCCTAGTTTTGGAAAACATAATTGAGACTGTAAATAAAACTCTAATTGTTGTTTCTATTTGGGCATGATGTGACTCTTATGTGAAAAACCTCCAGCTTTAGCCTTCTACCAATAATATATGACTGCTGTTGTCTAGCCGCGAGCTTTAGTGAATGGGCCACGGGTCGGAGGTCATATGCAGAGAGTATAAAAATCAAACCCTTGCTCTTCTGTCTAGACACCATAATCTGAAAGGATGCTGCCGTACGGGTACATATGAAACATGATCCGTCATTCGAAAATTAGCTGCATGTTCAGCATAGTTGGATCTGCCGGAGTGTTATAGGGCATTACGTTTTGAAGTCATCGTGTGTTCGGCGCTGTCTCCTCTCCTGCTTTTTGTGCCCAGCTGTGGTCGGGACCGTGGCGTCAGGTCTGTGCTCTCTTATTCTCTAGTGGGTGGGGGAGGAGGCTGCGCCCTCTTTAAACAGTGGCCATGTTGTCTTCATGCTGTGTCAAGGGAAACACTCCCCCTCGGGCTGTGCTGGGGATGGAGAGTGATTGATGGCTGTCATGGAGCCTGTCGGTAGGCAGACTGAAAGGAAGGGACGAAACAGATGGAACGAGAAGCGAACTTGGAGCGTAAGGGAGGGATGAGCTGTAGAAAGGAGGACTGTGTTGGATTTCTTGAATTATTTTTGGGCATTTTAGAGATATAATGTTGTTAGATTGTAGTGGAGGGCTGTCATCAGGGTGGGACAACCAAGAATGTTGGTTTCAGTTTCCCTGGGTTAACTCGAATTATTTTTTTGGGTATAAGAAATTTTGCTAATCCTAAAGCAGCATTAAATTCCCACCCATTTCACTTCCGTAACATGATTTTCCAAGTGGAACAAGACATTCAGCTAGGGGGAAAGGCAAAAATTGACTGAATTCCCATTGGGAATTGATTGGATCGTGAAAAGTGTGCATTTTATTCCAGAGTTTCCTTTCATTTTGTTTGACTGCTTACCTTCCGAAACAGGAAACGGCCGCCTTGGTGACATCAGCCAAAATAGAAAAGGCATTTTGTGGGCAGAGTAAATGATTGTAAAGTCAAACATTAGTTTTCTTTGGAATAACACACACTGCAGTGTTATTTAGATTTTCATTTTAATTTGAGTATTTTTGTGTATATATATATTTCTATTTATTTAACACTGATTCACTAATGAACTGTGAATGATGTGTCCAGAAATATGTATTAGGAGTGTGATTTTGATTTTCATGTGGATTTTAAAAATAAAAGGTCGTCTTGGCCCCTTGAGCTGTGGACTTTAATAGTCTGAATGGAAAGCGTAGCTGCTCCATTGTTGGGGATCAGTCTCGGTCTGGCTCTTCCCATTGGCCTGTTCTGATCTTTGTTGCTCCATTAGGGTCAGCTGCTCTTTTTTCTTTCTATCTCCTTCCTGTGGTATTTCACAGCGCACTCTGAAAAGCCTTGCTCGGTTAACTCGGGATGAAGTGTGACACACAGCAGACCACACTGTGCTTCTTCCACTGCCATTATATGCATGATCAAATCCCTGTTGTGCTCTGAAACCTAGTTCTTTCTGCTAGGTTTTGTGGATTTTACACCAGTCAGTTGTGGCTGTGCCATTGGCTTTATTGCTTGCTGGTCGAGTACACAGTGCTATAATGCGTTAAGCTCAAGATTTATTCTGGTTTTCGTTGGAAAATAATCAGAGTCAATTTCCCCATCTAACTTGTCCCTTTTCTTTGTGTCCACAGAGTGCCGCAGCAGCCCCCAGTCCTGTTCTTGGGAACATGCCGCCGGGAGATGGCATGCCAGGTGGACCTATGCCCCCTGGATTCTTCCAGGTTAGATCATCATCCTCTGTGTAAACCTCATCTCCTTTGAGATTTTTTTAAGCTGCACCTGATTCTAACCTTACATAGACTACCAGGTTTGGACACAGTGAGTCAATGTTTCTCATGATTTTAGTGTTATCTATGGTGTGTGTGTGTGTGTATACACACACTAAGGGTGTCACGATTTCGATTTTAAATCTAAATCGACTGAAATTAATTCACAATCTCGAACTTCAAATTAAAAAAATGGAATCGTCGATGCTGCCACGCCCCCATGTCACGTCCGTTCGGCTTGCCAAGCAGAAAAAACATGCGTGTTGAAGTGCTGCGAGTTTATGGTCAACCTCCTCTAACTTTGCTACAGCCATTTAAAAGCGCAACTGCAGATGCAGGAGACCCATCGACAGAACTTGAACCCCATCCTGTTTCATTGAAGTCACTGGTGTGGAAGTTTTTTGGATTTCCAGTGAGTAACCTTGACAACATTCGCACTTCAAAAAAGCCACAGTTTGCAGACATCGCAAGTCCCTCTGAAGTTCCGGGAGTCTCCTGCATATTGATAGCGGCTCCCTGATGCACGCAAATTAGTTAAAATCTCCAGGAATTTAGAGTGAGCATTAGGGTTGGGTATCGTTTGAATTTGAACGATTCTGATTCCGATTCCGGTTCCTAACAATTCTCGATTTTGATTCTTTTAAGAGGCAGGGGCAAAAAAGTTTAGCTAACCTTGCTAACCAACGGTCTTTCTGAAGGAAATACTCCTACTGTCACAAATACTTGTCACAAATTTTGCATTTTGCCGAGATTTCGTTAATTTTTTGAAAAGTGAAGCCACACTTTGGACCGCCGACGTAAGCTACTCATGTTCGACTCGCGCGGTTATGCCAACACTTCCGGTAGACGCTTCTTCATTGGTGTTGTTCAGCGGTTTCTTCTTCCGCTCGGCGGACTGTGAATATCGAAACTAGGAATTGAAATTTCAACTTTTGAACGATTCCGGGAAAAAAAAAAGTTAGTCCCGGTTCCAATCGATACTCGATTCTCGATACCCAACCCTAGTGAGCATGCATGCCGAGACAGAAAAAAAGTGTTCCAAACCATGTTGCGCGCACGTCAGAGAGGGAGAGAGGGAGAGACCTTGTGTGTGTGCCTCATCAAGTGCATGTTAGACAGAGAGCATCCTTATTGGCCGATTGATAAAAATGACCTTAGAATCGAAAATGTAATTGAATCAAGGATTTGGAGAATCGTGACACCCCTAACACACACACACACACACACACACATACACATACTCCTGGGGAAAAAATGCCCAAAATGGCTAAACACAAGGCTTTTAATTGTCTTAACCCCAAATTATTGGTCAGGGTATTAGCTAAATTGAAGCAAATGCACTACTTAAAGAGCTATTGCTGTCTCAGAAAAGCATAAAGATGGAATTAAGTTTTTGGCAGAATTTGGGAAGTTGTGTGTGGCTGATGGATCTCAGTGAAACATGAGTTGCATGCTCCAGAGCGGTGTATTTGAAAATCTGTTGAGAAATATATTAATGAATGCATCATGAAGCATGGAGGAAGAGGTGTCATTGTGTGGGGAGTCTTTTTAGCTGTTTGTATTGGTGAGGTATTTCACTGTGCAAAGTCATTTAATGCTTTGGAGTACAGGCGAATATTGCAGAATGACTTGCTTCCCACAAATGAAAAGTTATCTAAAGAGGAATGGTCAGATGTTATTTTTCAAAAAGACAATGCTACTGAACAAATTGCACAAAAAAAACAAAACAAAAAAAACGGCTCGAGGTGCATCAGGCTCATGTTTTTGCCCTGGTCAGAATCCAGATCCAAATATTTGGTCTTACATTAAACTAAAACGAACTGGGAAATATTTTTGAACTACTCATGAACTGTTTGAAGCCATTAACATTGAGTGGAACAACACCGACTCTTCTTCCTGTAAAATACTTTTTGCAAGTTTACCCACACAGCTTAATCATTTAAAGATAACAAAAGGAAAGGCTTTTCTGTGCTAAGTTGCTTTATCTACAGTATTTGTGTAATTCTTGCTAATTTCCTGACCAGTGATTTGATTAAAAGACCACTAAATATGGAATATTTTGACTTGGCCCAATTTTTTTTGGCCCTGCAGTGTGTATATTATTATATATTTTGTGTATAATATATTATGTTATAAAATATACAAGACAATACATTATAATTTATTATAATAATAATAATTAATGGTTATATAGGATACTGAGGGAAAAGCAGCCAACAAGTTTCCAGTACTCATGGGAACACCTTCAATATATCCAATGTTTGGAGTCCACTAGTCCAGTGTTGGCTTTTCCTGTTATATTCTTCATAAATGTTAACTTGTGCGTTTACTAGGGGTTGCACAGACTATTCGACTTCTAGTCGACTCGACTGCCGTGACGCTTTAAGTTTACGTCGACTAGTTGCTGATCATGGCCTATTGGATAATACATTTTAAACAGCTTGTACACGTAAGCTAAACTAATATGCTGCTGCATTGTAACGCAAACATATACAGGCACATGCACAGAAACATCCAGCATTGTATTGCAGAAATGTATTATCAACATGCACACTGTTCTGTGATTTATCAGTAAAATAGCTTTGAACATGAAAAGTTCTAGCATATATTACTTAGTAAAAAAAAAACCCGCATAGCTTCACTATTAGTAGAGAGATGGTGCCAGGTAGAATTCATTCACATGCAATTGCACTCTCACTAATGCATTCATTCATATAAATGTAATCTTTACTGTGCTACTTTATATCTGCTATAGATCGAGCAGAAATCTGTGAGATGTATAATGACCCAAAGATAAAAGAACGAGTAAAATAAGCTGTTATGGCGAAGTCATATGCCATAGCTGTGCACAAGGCAACCCACATTCAAGTCTTAGCTCGAGGTTCAGGCTTATTTGTTCATTAATGAGGTCATCAGTGACTAGTCGAATCGACTTTAGTCACTTAAGTCAACTTTTAAAAAATCTGAAGTCATTCAACCCCTAGCTCTTACTGATCCCTTTTGTTCACCCATTGATTCATTTGTTTGAACTTAACCGTAATGCTTTGCTCTTTCAGAGTTTAGCTGTTCAGCCACCAGTCACATAGGATGCTCAGTGTGTTCTTTGGTGTTTTTCTCTTTCTAGCCCTTTAAATAGCCTAATGAATCTTTTTTTTTCTTCTTCTTCTTTCTCTTCTGTCTCTCTCATTATTTCTGTTTTTTCCAATGGTCTTTTTTTTTTTATCACTTGCTACATTTCCCTTGCTTGGTCTCTCGCTCCTGCTCTCCTTTCGTGTGGTCTCTTCACTTTCTTAGGGCCCTCCCGGCTCCCAGGCCTCCCCTCACGCTCCTCCTCCCCCTAACAGCATGATGGGACCCCACGGCCAGGTAGCAGCTCCTGTCTATTCACGGACTATTTCAATTGACTGGTTCTGCCCTCTGTGTTGTTTCTCTCACGCTGTCTTGCTGTTCTGCTGGGCTGTGGTTACCCCATGTTCTCGCAGACATCCTTTTTGTCGTACCTTCATTGGATTCAGACAATATTGTAAGTGTTACAGTTTTCTGACAAGTTGATTTTTGTGTTGCAGCCTTTCATGTCACCTCGCTTTGGAGGGGGTCCAAGACCCCCCATCAGAATGGGCAACCAGGTGAGTTGTTGTAGATTAAATTAAAATGTCAAATTAAATTAAAAATAAATGTTAAAATTGAATTTGCATCAACTTTTCTAGCCCCCTGGTGGAGTTCCAACTGCCCAGCCGATGCTCCCAAACATGGATCCCAGACTACAGGGTGAGCCTTCATCTATTATGACATCTGCGTATGTTTTTAGGCATCTAGACAGCATAAACTGATTTGACTTCTCCTTTCCCCATCTAAAGGGCCGATGCAGAGGATGAATGTTCCTAGAGGAATGGGTCCCATGGGCCCCAGCCCCCAGAGTTTTGGAGGAGGAATGAGACCACCACACAACTCAATGGGCCCTGGCATGCCGGGAGTTAACATGTAAGAGATTTTGTGGCAACATATGCTACCATTCGAAAATGTGGGCTCAGTAAGATAAAAATATATATTTGTTTTCAGCAAGATCACCTTAAAAGTGACAGTAAAGACATTTATGACGTTACAAAAGGTTTTCACAAAAAAAAAAAAAAAAAATTAAGCATCACAACTGTTTTCAAAATTGCCAATAATAAGAAATGTTTCTTGAGCTTTAAACCCTCATATTAGAGCGATTTCTGAAGGATCATGGGACACTGAAGACTGGAGTAATGGTTGTTTAAAATCAGCTCTGCCATCCCAGGAATATATTACTTTTTAAAACGCATTATTAAGAGTTATTCTGTTATTTTACATTAACATTAAAATCTTACCCACCCTAAGCTTTTGAACGTTAGTGTATCATGTAAATTAGTTATTAAATTGAAACTGAATTCTAATACACATAATTATATGTGATTCCAGGGGCCCTGGAAATGGCAGACCACCATGGCCAAATCCAAATGCCAACAATGTGAGTGAACTAATTTAAAGACTTTTATTACAATTATTATATGTATGACTATAATAGAATGCTGCATGCCTAAACATATGTCTGTTTGTTTTGCTTTAGATGCCATATTCATCACCATCTCCTGGTGCATATGGGGTAAGAGAAGAGATCCTCATTTACATATATACAGTAGTACAAGACTTTGAAGTATGAATCTAAAACTGTAATCCATTTGTTTCTCCAGGGTCCACAAGGAGGGCCTCCAGGAACACCTGGCATTGTCCCTAGTCCAGCAGGTCTGTTTGCAGCTAACCTTCTTTATTGGATTTTGTTTAAGGATTTTAAATATCTAAAGCAGAATATCAATCGTAACTGATCATGCAGAGATCTCCATGCCATTAATGAAAGATTTCTCACCCTCAGACTCCAACAACTCCAGTGAAAACCTGTACACCATGATAAACTCAGGAGGTGGAGGGCGCAACAGTGTAAGAGACAGACCTGCTGACTCATTTCTCAGAGGCACACTGTTCAGTAATTGCTTGGTATAGTACATTAATGCAGCAGAAGTGCCTTTGGCTGTTACCCTCATGTTACCCTTTTCATCATTACTGTCTGATGTCGTTTTTTTTTATTTTTTATTGTTAACTCCCACTGTATTTGTCCAGTTTCCCATAGGCCCAGGCTCTGAGGGACCTCTAGGGGCCATGGCAGGAATGGACCCAATGCATATGAATGGAGGTAAATACACATGGTTATATTTGAAATGTTATATCCATTTGGAAACATATTCATGTTTGTTTGTCTTTTTAGGTTCAGGAGACCTCGATGGACTTCCAAAGGTGATTATAATCTTTCTAACGTTTTTTTTTTTCTTCTTATATTTGGGTCACAATAAAAATCTTTCTGTAAAAGAGTATTTCATAGTGCTGCAGGAATCGGTCCTAAAACTTGGAAACATTTTTGCACTTCCAGTTCCATCACCCTAAAGAATGCATTTTTGATTTTTTGATTTAGTTAACACAAGCTTAAGATATCTTCACGTTTTATTTTAAAGGATAAAATTAAGCAGTAATACCCCGCTAGTGATTTTATTTTATTTTTAAGCTAAATGGGATTACATAGGTTGTGTGGAATGATTTACACCGATTTTACAGCTCATTGTTGTTATACTCATGCTCTTGCAAACTATTCTATCTGAAACTAAAATATTACGAGTTTTTTACGAGGCCTAGTGGTGGTGCCATTGAACTTTGCTGCTGTGGTGTAGTTCGTTTGTAGCCTAACTTCAGGTTTGTGCAGATTTATCTTGAACGAAACATGTAAGAACCTTAAAGTTTGCTTGGTCATAGAGCTTATTTTTTACAAGAACTAAAAGCCAATGGAAAATCTTACTGGCTTTTTGTCGAGGGAACCAGGGTGGTGTTCAGATATGCTGACAATAATGTCATCCCTGCAGCACTGTATTCACTGTCTATTTAACTTGCCAATTACTATACATCTCATCATCAGAATTCTCCTAACAATATGAGTGGCATGAGCAATCCACCCGGGACCCCAAGAGATGAAGACGTAGGAGGCAGCTACCTTCACTCCTTCCAAAATGATAATGTAAGATACCTTGACGTTTATATACTATATTATGGTTTTGAAAGTACTAGCAATACTTTTCCTCTTTTTATCTCCTAAAGTAAAAGGACAATGCAATACAACCTCTAAATCAGAAAACAAGTTATGCTAGCTGGATTTTACACCAATGAGATCACTGGGCGGGGCTAGCCAGTACGGCACAAAGGATAAACTGTTGCACAAAAATTCTCTTAATCGTTTTGCAATTAGTTAGGGCACAGTGCGCGAGTGTTAAGTGAATAGATAGACTGGTTGTTTTTCTGTAATGTTTTGCTTCAGTTTTTGACCCTTTTTTTTGTATTTACAGCAGTACTCTCCTTCCATGACCATGAGCGTCTGATGCCAGTCTGTTTGCTCCGTTCTGGAAACTCACAGTTGGCCATCGATGACATAGACAGAGTACATGTACAGGAAATGGAATTGGGTGGGACTGCCCTGCATCCTCACAAGTGGTCTCATGCAATATCAAAATGAATTTTGTTGTTATTTTTTTTTTTTAATGGCTAGCAAATCTTTTCTCCTCTCTAAGATCAGACCATCTAAATGTGACTCAATGCTCCTGGATTTTTTTTTTTTCTCGTTTCCCTTTGAGGCCATCTCTCATTAAGAAGCAAAGTATGGTTTACTGCTGACATAATCGCTGGATGTGTATACGTTTTGTGCCGAAGAGGAATAATCTCAGTTCAGTCTCTCGAAATCCGACATCCACGTCCAACTTCAGCATGGTTTACACGTACGAAACTTCCTCTGACTTTTTTGACACTGAACTCTCATACGTGGCCTTGAATTCTGTGAATATTTTATTGCCTTTCGATGACCTGTTTTTTTTTATTTTTCTCCAGTGAAACGCATCAAGTGGTGAGAAAAATCTGTCTTTTCTGAACGAGGAAAGACTCGGAGTTGTATTTTACTCGTACACTGTCATTTTTGTCTTGAAGCATTATAAGCAGCTGCTTTTAAGGAATAACTGCATTGATGGGTGCCAGTCCTGAAGATATTTGTTATGTTTTCTGCACTGATTTCATGTTCTCTTATTTTTTCCTGAAATTTAACTGCTGTCTCTATCTTTGGTAAAAAAAAACTGAATGACAAGATGATCCTCTCAGATGCTGACCCTGACAAACATACTACCTATGAGACCTTCTCAGAGCTTCTCAGGCTGGGTGACTGGAATTTGCGTCTGGATGCGTCTCCCTGCAAAACTGTTAAGCCGCTGTTGTGCTCGATTGTCATGAATTTGTGATGGTTAAAGAGACCCATATCATGTTTGTCCTTTTTATTTTATTTTTAATATATATATGTAATTCCCTGCCATGTGCCTCTTGTTTTAGCTCTGAAATGGTTTCAGCCCGAAAGGATGTGGCTTTTGTGAGCCAGACTCTAGTGTGTTTGGATTTGTTTTGTATTAGGTTTTCATTTGAGCGACATCAGACAGTCATAATACACTTAGAATGGTAACTTATTCTATTTATACAGGCATTTGGTCATTGTTTTACATTTTAGTAGTTGTATTGCACGGCTTTTGTTAGCTTGTGCATCATACTTTTAACTGTGGGCTGAATAGGCTTGTTTGTATATTGACTACTAAATTATTTGGCTCCTTTCTGGGGATTTTTGTCTTATGTTTTTCAGTCATTCATATTAATGCAAGACGGAAAGCAGCGTTTCTCCCCTATTTTCAGTTTCCAGCTAATCGCTTTTTAAGAGAAAAGGGAAAGCTCAATGTGAATTGATTTTAACTTTGGAAAATGATGTAAAGCTGTTGATGCTCCCCGACTACTTCTTTAGGGTAGCATCTCTTCAGAGGGCCAAGATCCAGCCATTTGATTTCCATGTAAATCATTCTCTTTGAATCAGTGAACCAGTTTCAATGTAAGATAAAGTTGTTCCCAAATTGTCTTAAGTCTCTGTCTGTTTTCACTCATTGTAAAGTCTGTGGAATGTTTTTCACAGGCAGGGCATGGCATGAGAACTCATTTATGAAGCTGTTTGATTGCCTCTTCTGCAAACTGTCAAGCAGGAACATAGTGGACAATGCTCAAACAGGCTGACAGGCCGAAGTGCTTCATAAGAGCGCATAAGAGGTTTTGGCCAACCAGCTGGCACCTGGAGATGGGTGTGAGAGTGACGTTTGTGTAAAAGAACAGACTCAGCAAACCACTGATCATCCTTAAGAGTCTTCAGTTTTTCTTTCTCAGCAACTCTCAAATGGTATTCGCAACCGTTTCCACAGAACATGTTTCTGTGCTGCTTTTCCATTGTTTTCAATGTAAAACTACTCTAGATCAGTAGTTCTCAATCTATTTGTTCCCCTAACATTATTTGAAGCCCCCACCCGGTAGGCTAATAGGTTTCCTTGGGTACATCTGCTGTTTTAATAAGTTTTATTTTCAAAACTATTTTTAATTTAAAGAAACCTGGAATGTTAAATTAAGTTTTAGGAGCTGAATGTTTTTTATACATTCCCCCTTTTTTTAAACCAGTTATTATCACAACATTTTTAGTCATACGTGGCATTTAAAAATGTTTTACACTCAATATCTACCTGATAACTTTTAAGTGCTTGGCATATTCCGAACTATGTAGATTCTTTATAAATACCCATATCTTGTGGTTTTAAATTCCAAAAATGTGCTCTGGGTGAATGGACTCTTGTAATACTTTATTTACTCTTAGAATTGATTCCTGGACACTTGGTAGGTTTGGACCAACTGATAAAATTCCTGATTAATATCTTGTGAATATATGTTGATTTAAATGAGACAAAGCAGTTCTAACTGTTATATTTTGTTGTGGTCTAATCTTTTTCATAGACGATGACCTCTTTTGGCTGCATTGTGGTATATCAGCCTTTTTAGACAAATGAAAGCCGATCCGTCTGGAAAGTCAGTGAGGAACCACAACAGGATCCTCCTGACTGCCAAATGCAGCATGTGACATGAGCCCAAAGTTCAAATGCAGTCATAAAGTTAAGGTGAGATTGGGGCTAAAGAACAGTACCGATAGTTATAGTGCTGTCAAATCGATTAATTACAACAAAGTTTGTTTATATGCCATATATATCTGACGTGTATGTATGTACTTACTATATAAACTCAGCAAAAGAAAAAAGGAAAACATCCCTTCTTCAGGATACTGTATTTTGAAGATAATTTTATAAAATACAAATAAACTTTACAAATCTTTATTGGAAAAGGTTTAAACATGTTTTTCATGCTTGTTCAATGAACCCTAAATGAACCCAAATGAACCCTATGACACATGGAAAAGTCCTTAGGACATTAAAGAGACCTTTTTACGGACTCCGATCTCCTGCGTGAAAATGCCATAGTCCTGCAGCAGGAGACATGATGAGGACTGAAGAAGTGAAAAGAGCAATAAACCACAATGTCGGTTGGACAAGGGTTATGCAAAAACATGCATTTGTGCTGTATTATGCAAGCATTATCAGTAGTAGATGGCATCAGATTCTATACATGTACTGTACATTAGCAGTGTCCAAATGTAGACTAGGATTATTGTTACTAGCATTTGAATAGCTGGCCAATAATAGATTCATTTTGATAAGATCTACTGTATTGAAAAGTTAGTGAAGCTAATAATTGTATACCTCAACTACATTCTTTGAGAACCTGTTCTGTCTTTAATAGGTTTAGTGACTGCAGTGTGGAACATGTTCATACCTGCCTTTCCTGAGCAACTTTAAAGAGATTATTTGAAATATTTCAGGTCAAGCATGGTTAAAAAAAAAACAGTTCAAGTTTCTTTTCACTGAAGGACAAGCACACAATAATATGAAATTAAGTAGTCATTATTTATTTAAGGATATACACTGACTCTTATATGATATATGTAATAAAAATGTGACTTTTAATTTAAATAGTTGTTAAAAACACTGTGCTCCTTAATCCTTTTTAGAACAAATAACTGGATTATCAGTTTACAGTTCACAGATTTACCCTGTAAGCATCATTTACAGTCACAAGTTCAGACAAAAAGAAATCAGAAATGCACAAATGCCCTTCAAAACCTCTGCTGATAGTTGGGTTCACATAGTCTTTGAATACAATGCTGGTATTATAATCAAATGTTCAAAAAAAACTGGTTGTATATTCCATTAAAAATATTTTGCCGTCACTTACAATTGACATCCCCCTGTTTGAAACATCAAGACACAGAGACCAGCTGGTTTGATCTGTATCTGTCACAAGCAAACACAGGGACTCAAAAAATGAGTTCAGGCACTAGAATTTCAGTGCAAATATATACAAATGCAGTCATGGATAAAACTCTTTTTTCCCCTTTATTCAATTTTTTCCAGAACTTTTCGAACCTCTTCAGGGTTGTACCCCCAAGGTCCGATGCCACCCTGTTAGGAAGAAAGAAAATGCATGTGAAAATCCTTCCATACTGTGGACTTCCTGATGAATATATTTAGACACTGCCAAACAAAAAGGCAACAAAAGCAAAAGAACAGACCAAAGCGACTATAAACCCTTTACCCCATGCTGTTCAACTCATTCCAAACCTGTCACCTCTATGAACTTGTGAAATCTCTTACTGCAAGAGGAAGAGTGTGTGTGTGTGTGTGTGTGTAAAGCCTCTGGCCAAGGTTAAAATGTTCTAAAGGTTTCACTCACAACTGCTCTCACGAGAGCTGTTATGAAGCTTTGGAGGTATTTCCTGTACTGTGTGCAGTTTGAAGTTTCTCTGCATTGCAAAACGCTCACCTGAAAGATAATTTTCCCACTCTGAATGACATAGAGCCTCTCAGGAAGGGCTCCATATTTGCTGGCAGTGATGTTGGTCATCTCGTCCACTACCACAGGGCAGAGAGGGTCTTCTTTGACCAGGATCTGGGCCGCAGCCAGTCTCTCTTCCAGGTTTTTGTGAACGCTGATATCGACGTTGTTTACAAAGGCCCAACCATCTATGAAAAAAACAGAAGCATTTTGCTTATTGCATAACATTTATCTCTCGATTCTCTACGTGTGAATGACTCTGCAGTGAATCCGGGCAAAGGTTACATCAACCCAATTTGTTAGTGTTATATCAAGAGTACGGCAAATTTATTTCAATATTATCGTCCTTACCAGTTGCATGTGCCTCAGCAAGGTAAACAATGAGGAAATCTGCCACATCACTGAAGTCCTTGACAAGCTGTTTAAACTCATCAAGTTTGAAGAGAAACGGGGGTCATGTGCAACTTCCAAAACTCAGAACCAGTGGACGGTTACCTGTGAAGAAGCCACATGAATTGACTGCATCATTCAGTACTAAGGCTCTATTCCAATAATAGTGATAATAATAAGTTTTTTTATTTTTATATATTGGAACAGAACCTTAGTTTAGTCAGTTTAATTGTTCCATTAAATAAACACATAAATTAATGGTTGGAACAGTCATATTTTTTTCTGAAAATAATAATAATAATAACTATTATTAGTTATAAATAATGATTAAACAGTTATAAATGAATATATTTTTAATAGAACATAAAGACTGGTGCAGTCAGTTTAATTATTCCAATAATAATCATTTATAGAATCTATTGACTGTACCTTTAAGAAAACGACGAATGCTCGTTTTCTGTCCGTCCAGAGTAAATACAGCTGTGTCTGGAGCAGAGAACCCCTCAAACGCCTCCAGGCCCAGCGAGCACCAGTTCACCGAGAGCACGGTTTTAATGAACTCCAGAGAAAAGAAAGACGGACCCCAGTCTTCGTATTTGAATTTGGGATTTTGAGTCATCGTAAACTTCTCTCCCATTTTTAGATGGATTTTCTTCATCAGTCCCGGGGAAATGATTGACAGGAGTTTCAACGCGGATAGTTGCACGATCGCAAACAATATCATAGCCACAGCTGAAACATAAACATAAACTTTTCTTAGCGCGTATCCCACTGTGGTCTCCATCGTGAGAACGATTTAACGGTCCACGCGTCGTGGAGTCAACATGAACGAAAAGTATAAAGCAGAAGTATAAAACTTTTGCTTTGCTTGTTGAGGCGCACCTCCCTCCAAAACATAGGAGAGGGACCTGCAGCCTGCAGATCGGGGCGGGGCTGCACTTGTCAACCCGCCCCATACTCGACTCTGATTGGCTCAATCGTTGTTGGTGTAGAAAAAAAAAGCTGTTCAGTTTCACAAAGCCTTCACTATAATGCACAGAAGTCTGTAACTCGCAATGTGCATGAACTTATTGTTTTTGGTAAATCAAGGTCTTTAGGCGAACGCACGAACGACCCCAAAACATAAAAAAGAAAAAAAAATTATTGGTTGATTATCCACAGCAGGAGGATCAGGTCCTCGGGTAGGTAGAGAATAACTATGAATTAGGCTAAATTATTTATGTATCATTTTGATTATTTCATATCACTATTTGTGTGAGAAAGGAAATTAAAGCTCCTTCTGTAACTTTTTTGGCTTAAAAATTATCCAAAATAATATTTTGAGAAATACATAACCAACCAGTTTTCAAAACTATCTGCTTGCCTTTGCTCAATTCAAAACGGTAAGCTTATAATGTTTTTAATTCCAGTGGTACTGGTGGATTTTCGAGCTTAATTGTCTGCAATTTCAGATTTCGAACAGAGATGGCGACAAAGAGGAAAAACGCCGGACTGCAGCGACTGCAGGCATCAGTATCGTATCAGTAGAAGACATACTAATTCTAAACTTCACTTTGTTGCTATGCGCATGTAAACGTAAACCGTATATTGTTTTCGTATCATAGTTTATATAATTGTTTAAAAGAAAAATATATATATATATATTTTATTCATATGACGTCCTCTGTGGACACCAGGACTGTTTGTCAATCACCTATCAGTTTTTAGGTTTGAGTATTTTTTCAACCAAACTTTGTATTATGTTATGAAATATATAACGAAATTAATTGATAAACCATTACACTTTATACAATTTGTGGGTAAAATGGCCATAAATTATATAAATTCTGTTTATACATTTATCCAATTTGCATATTAGTGTGTTCTGGCAAAATGTAATGAAAAAACGAGTAATAATGGGAGCAATAATTGACAACATTTTCCAGATAATATTTATTATTCATAGGAATAATGTACTGATTATTTCCCTATTCACTCGTTGTGTCTCCCCAAATGCCTGATAAACTGGTGTCCACTACAGTGGACATGTATGAATGCCCTGTTTTGTAACAGAAAAACACATTTTGATTAGAAACTCCAATGATAAACAATTAGAAAATTGGTCAGATTTAAGTGATAATTACAAAATATTATCACATTTCAATAAGAGTACTAAATTTGATCACTAAACTAATGTCAGTCATCTCTGAAAGGACAAAAGTATATTCCTGGGTTTACATATGGGCCTAAATAAGAAGCTCCAATTTTAGTTTCTAAAAATGTCCATAAGATGTCACTGTTGACATGTTTAATGACAGAATTTTTCCATTAAAACGCCTTTTTGTCTTGTGCTTTAAATAGAAAGCCATATACAAATAAAAGCTATGTTTTTTTCGTTACTAACACATCGTCCTACAGGTAATTATGAAATATTTATTATTGATCTTATTTATTCTTGATCTTGTTGTTGTCTATAACAAGATTCTGTGAGATGATGAATCTTATAAATACCATAGCTTGTTAAAAGTTATAAATGTCTGTTTCAGTTGTATAAATGCAAACTATTATTATTACCAGGTCAAGATCAATTTCAGCATTCACATCGCAAGCATCCAGTTTGTTCCCGATTGGTCCCTCCCCTTTCAGCAGTGTATGTTCATTGGCACTTCGAGCTGTCAATCAGAGCATAGACGCATGTTTTGGTTTTCAGAATTGATGTTATAGAAAACTCATAAAAATTGCAGCTGAAACGAGAGAGAGGATGCGGTCGGTAAGAACACATTTAACAGCCTGTTTGACGCAGAAGTTGAGAGTCACCATTCAATCAAAATATCCTCTCTATCTTGCCTTGGAGGGATTAAATAGGTATGTTTTCAAATCTACGACAACATTTAATTTTGGATAGTGTTTTATTGTATTATACAGTTTTGTTTTGGCTATATGTTTATCATGTTGCTTCAGAGTCATTTGAGAGCTTTAATAGGCTATTTTGTTTCTTAAGTTCAAGTTCATTGTGTTACCCTTCATCCCACAGGTAAAATAAACGATTAAGGACTATATTGTACGTGGACTGACATGCACACTTGGAAGTCAGAGGTCCAGATGCAGAAGCCTGCATCGCTCTTTGGCATGGTCAGTCATCAGACAGATTTCACCGAGCTGACTTTCTCCATGTTCAGCAGTAAGACAGATATCTGCCCGAAACGCGTCTCTTCTGACGGCTGCAGTGAATCGAATCCCGCCTCGATACAGATGCGCTGCGGGTCTGAAGATCTCAAACTCCACGCGCATCACACATCCAAACTCCACTGCTTCACCATGTCACCCGGAGACGGTATGTACCTGCGAGCGTATTTGATCGACTTTTATAGCTATTTTTAATGCAATCTTAATGTGGTTTATGGATTAAAATCAAAACAGCCATGGGTGGGCATAATTAGGAATGCAAATAGCAATAACATATTTAGCATCAAAATAAATGTAGCTTATTGCGGCTTCTGTAACTTATTATGCCAAATGTCAATCTCCATAATAGAGCTAAAATGTTAGTTTTTGAAAACCTTTGACAGTTTTAAAATTCATAGGCTATTTAAATTTTTTAAATAGATTCAAAATATGTAGGCTATATGCTGTATACTATACATTTTGTTTGGATGTAGCCTATTCATTTATTTTGCTGCATAACTAGATAGCCTATACACTGAAATTCAGAAACGTTTTTTCTTTAACTTACTTACCTTACCTTACCTATGTCAGTTTGAGACATCTCAAACTGACATCGATATATGGTCATATAGGCTATTTGAGTGCGTATGACACATATTAATACCTACATATGAATATGTGGGCGTTATGCAACCGCAAAACTGTAGGCTATCAAGATCGACTTGTTGCCGTATTTTGACACATTTTGAGGCAATTCCTCGTTGGTAGAGCCGAGGTTATGTCTTGAACGACCCCTAAAAAACTTTATCAAAAGATTATTTTCAGATTGTTTAAGATATTAAACTCGCACGTGCAAACGTTTTTTGTTGTTGTTGTGTTATTAAAAGTATCCTAATTGATCGCTAAATAGGCCTACATTAATTTATTATTACGTAGATTATTTAAAGAGAGAGTTCATCCACAAAGTAAAATTATGTCATCCTCGCATTGCTCCTAACTTAACTTTCCTACTTCTGTGGAACACAAAAGGAGATGTTAGGGATTTACAGTTTCAGTCACAGTTCACTGTCATTACATCTTTTTTTTTCATACAATGAAAGTGAATGGTGACTGAGACTGTCATTCTGCCTTCTGTGTTCGACGGATGAAAGAATGTTATACACATGAGGGTGAGTAAATGACAACAGAATTGATATTTTTGGGTGCATAACTTATACCATCATGGTATTGCATTGTGAGATCACTGCATGCAAAACAAACACGATTCAGTAACCTCGTCCGTTTTTGTCATAAAAGCATTTTAATTTGTGCTAGTTGTCTTGGTAGAAGGAACACACTCACTATACTCTTCAGTGTATGCATGCATATGTGTTTATGTGCATATTTGATTTGTGACACTCTTATCGTAAGTAATGTTGAGCATGCTTGTGCGTCCCTCAGAAACGGGGCTCTCTTTTATTGGACCAGGGTGGTCACCCTGTTTAGATGATGCTACAATGGCGTGGGATTGTGTGGGCTGACATAGTTAACCGCGTACTCCAGCTTATGATTATACAAATTTGACTTATATTAGTAATCATACCTTGTCACAAAAGAGACTCAGAGGGTTTGATTAAAATGTTTGCCTGACAAATTCAAACCAAATGTTTTTCGAATGTGTCTGCATTTATGAGACTTGGTTCCACTACTCTCCCCCGTCCAAATTATGTGAATAATTTCAATGCCTATCAGATGCAATTGACAGAAGGGAACATTAATGTTTTAGATGTGCCTATTTGAGCATCATATTTACATTGCTGGAAAGGAATGAAATGAGACTTTTGTGAAACGTTTGGAAGCATGTTGTGTGTTGCGTGATCTTGTTGACATGTTTCAGAGAACATGATATCTTACTTGTTTCACATAGGAAATTTTTTTTAAACGTTTGACTTCTTTTTTAGCATTGATTATAGGATTCTGCATTCATCTGTGATAGTCTGTTGTGTACTGTAGGCTGTAACTTAAAGACAAAATTTAATCTGTTTAAAAAAAAGTCATTGATCTGGTGCTTGATTGGACAGAAAATTATGTTATATGGCAGAAAATGTCAAAATATTTAACCCTACCTATAGGTAAAGTCTTTTGATTGTACAGAAAATTATGTTATATGGCAGAAAATGTCAAAATATTTAACACTAATAGGTAAAGTCTTTTTTAAATATTTTTGAGAATGGTGATTTTTCTGAAGATGCCTTTTCTTTTCCCCCAATTATTCTTGCACAGATTTATTTAGTGCTGCTGTTAATTTTCAGGGCTCAATTAAGGATTTTCTTCTTCAGCAGGCCAGTAGTCGGATTCATACGCACTCTATATATAATTCTCTTTACAGATAGCAAATAATTTATCAGGATTCCAATTTAAAGTAATAGCTAAACAAATGCCGTTTTTGCACCATATGTATTCGCTTTCTAGTAAAAGTCATGAGCCTGACCAATTTGTAAACAAGAACATAACAAAAGTTGATTGAATGTCAGAGATTTTTCGCTTGAACCCGAATATGACAAAATGGGATTTGCCTTGAATACGGCATGAGGTAAAAAATTATACTGTTTTCATTTTTTTTCAACCCATTTATGTTTATGCTTTCTAGATGGTTTCAGTTAATTATTTAACTGTTTTGTAGTTTAAAGCTCTTGCCAGTTCAACAAAACCTTGTGTAGTGTAGATGTTATCAATCAAGGTAAAATTACCTGGGTGATGCATTCATTACAGCAGTATTCATGTTGTACAAGTAGTTGTACAAAAGTCATGGGCATGCAACCAGTGAGTTGTCAAGCCTTCACACATGATGAACATCCTAAGAACGCATCCCTAGTCCGATGGGATCTTTCCGATCTTTCTAACATGGCTAGTTAACTTGTTCTTTGGCTTTTTCTCTCGTGGAAAAGTCAGTTGCTGATTTGTGGTAAATTGATAAATATGGTCAGATAATTTTTCGCATTGCTACTATCTGAGCAGAAGTACTGTTTTTAATGATTTTAAATCGAACATTCTGAAGTCGTCCAATTAAGGTAATTTTTCATTATAAGAATTGCTGTGATTGTCTGTACTTGTGTTTTTTTAGCACAAGGTAATACTTAGTATTCACAGACAAACTCCCACGTTGAAGTGTTGATTCAGCTCATGAAAAAATGAGTAATTGACTCTAAAGGGAGTCATTGCTATAGTGTTTCGGGTCTCCATGGTAATGGTTCTACTCCCACACACATATACAAACTAAGCACCGTTTGGTCACTCTAAAATGTGGCATTTGCACTCATAAGTTGAATTCCTGTGGCTTGATGAAGCCTCCTGTGCTTGCTTGGCTGATATTCTGTATGTCTCAGGATGTGTGGTGCTGTCATAAATGATTAATTATTAGAAATTATTATAAAAGTTCTCATTCAGGTAATTTATAGGTGGATGTTGATATACACTATACAGCAACTAGCTTTATTGGTTTCTGTAAACATGTGTTGTCCACAAGATTGCTTTGTTTTAGTTGCTGTGGCTGACTGTACTCAAGTTTAAAGAAATATTGACGTCGGTGGTTGCATCATTGCTAAACTGCTGTGGACTTTTTGGAAAGCGCAATTACCTGCTCTCCCGTGAGCATTTTCCGCTCTTTTCTCTTGTATTTGGGCTTCCTCTCACACTTACACACACTTGAGTTCTGTGCAGTCGGGCTCTCACTCCCTCGCATCCTACTCGACTGCGGCCCACGTCTTTTGGGGGAACTCCTATGACATCAGAATGAGGCATGGATGAATTGATTGTGTGGGGAAACTGTAATGTTTGCAGCTTGTTCCATTGATTCACAAAGTCCTCATGATCAATGTGCATTGTTATTTCACCTTGGTCGATGTCATCACCAAGCAAACGTTCGACAAGTTAACATTTTTCAGCGAGCGTTTAAGAGCCAGCTTGCTGTAATGGAAGTCATTGAATCATTTCTCACAAAGAGGTCCCTAGAGGACCTTCTCATGTTATTCATTCAGCTTAATTTGGCAGGGAGTTAACAAACTTATTTTTGAGGGAAAGATGCGGTCGGTGAGGCATAATCTGCGGGAAAAAGTCTGAAAAACATTTTACAGTCTAATCGAGTAGCGTTTGATGAAAGATACTCTTGTGGTTTTAGAAGATTACAGCATCTGACACTCAATCATTATGGTTTGGGATCATTCCATTGTTCTTTGTCAAATAATCTGTAAAACCTCAATGTACTTAATCAATCAAACATTCAGACGTCGGCGACCTTTATTACTGGTTGGATTATGACTACAATTTAGGCTTTTTATGGCACCTGTGATGTCATAGCTCATGTTCAGTTTTGTTTTATTTATGCTTGTGGGATGCGTAATACTAAGCCAAAGAAACGGCCTGAATCCTCCTCCGTTTCACTTCACCCTCGCCCTGCCAATACAACACTCAACCCAATAATTCTGTTAAAAAAAAATATATATTATCTGGTTTGAATAAGTGTCGAAATATGGCTGGAATACCAGAGGAAATGTGCTCTGGACCTGGGCTTAAACGGAGGAAAAACAAAATTGGCTCCGATATGTCATCATGAAGTGTATTTTTAGCCTGGACCATGTCTTGAGAATCACTCATAAAAATGCACCCGCACACCACCTTTTTTCCCTCTTGCTTTTTGATATAGGGGTCGAATTCCTGCCTCATGTGAAATGGATCTGATTGTTTTGCCTACTCGCTCTGTCTCCCTGACTCCGTACTGAGATGAAGGGGCTACTCGCTCTCGGCCGGTGCCAGGGGGACATGCCACAGCTAACCGCACATCTACATGGGCCGAATTACTCATGCATTTTTAGACGGCAGCAACTGCGTCTCCAGACTTCTCAGCGCGTGTGAGCGTGCACGCGGGTGGTTTTTTGATTTACATTTCGACAGTGGCACTTGCTGTTCTTGGCCCTGTGCATGTTTGCTTCATCAAAGAAAAATCCACTCCGTGGCGACGCTGATCGCAGCGCTTAAAGCGGACGCTCGGGCCCCGGCTTCCCGTAGCGGGACGCTGCAAGACGGCTAGGTGGCCGTGACCCTTTGGATCCACTGTTGATTTAGTGTTAAAGGTGACGGATGGCAATCGACACCCCACGGGTTTTTGTACCAATACAGCTGTTTTTCTGCTCCGCCCAGTTCACTTGCCTGTTTAATAGAACATAAATATGGATACTGAAACCAGTGCCAAGTTCCCTGGTGGGTCTTTTATTAGAAGAAGTATTATTCTTTTATATCGAGAAATACCACAAAGATTAAAACAAAATCTCTAATTTATACGCATTGAATGTAGACAGATTCATAAGATGTTTTGTGCCAGTCCTCAGACCTTTGTTTTTTACAAGTCTGGGCACGTCAGCCGTCCAATCGAGCACTGACTTCATTTGAACGGTCAAAAACAAACGCACAAACATTTATTCCTTCATTAGTAGGCACTGTTATATCCTCTCTGTTGTTGACCATGCCAGGGAGCTGCTATGGGGCAGTGCCCATTCAGTCTGTGATCTGATTGGCTGGAATGACTCTTGAGGACTATAAAGTACATTATAAAGTCTAATAGTTCAGTTTATATACTTTATTGCTGGTTGTTCATAAAGCGCAGGGTTCTGGAGGAATTAGTTATTCTCTCGTCCTCTAGTGATCCAACACCAACCGAGTGTAATATTACGTTACGCTCAGGGATTTCTGAAGGCTAATAACCTGACATGGCCCTGAATGCAGATTGTTTAGAATGAAAACACTTCACTTTTACGAACAGATCTGAATTATGTGATGGGAGCCATTCATCTTTAGAATCGTCGATGGCTGTAAATTTTATATGTTTGTGCTGTTTGTGTGTAACGATGTTGAGAAGGGAATGCTGGTAAGATGAAAAACCTTTGTGTCTTTATTATTTTCACTGCCTTTTTGTCTAGTAAAATAACATTTCCCAGCTGAGCGTGTGTCAAGTAAACTTGACCTTTCGCAGTTCAAAGGCCAAAAAAAGGAACTGACAGACATTAAATATTCTGAGACAGACATTTTGCTGTAAGCACACAAAGTACCACTAAAATATAATTTGTGTCCTCATTTTTTTCAACAAAGCTAATATTTTTTGTGAATACCAGACATAATAGACATCATGGACTATAACTAATAATTTTGTCTGGCTACTTGTCATGTCCAGTGATGGTCCAAGCAGATTCTTCTGACCTTAAGGGCTGAGAGTTTTTTCCAGGCATTTCAGAACAGTCTACAGTCATGAATCGGTACGCTTTGAGCATTCTTACTTCCTGTTTCCGTCAAGCTGCTTTTGGATCACTCAGATGGGAGACATGCTCAGAGCGAGGTTAAAAGAACACCGAACATTATTAAACTTTTCTCTGTCAGACAATTTTGTTGTCTCATCTCCACACAGTGCTTTGGGGTGTTTACTCAGATTTAAAGCAGAAATTGAAATCAGCAGTTTGGCAGGTTAATATCTGGAGTAAAAGATGCGGGCAAACGATAAGAGGACGCAATTTCCCACGACACAGATCATCCGATCTGTTTTTTTCCTGATCCTTCACTTCATTTTCATGTTATGGGAATTTTATGCGAAAAACAAGAACTTTTGACCAATAATTGCTACGTGCCTTCTTGTAGAAATTTAAGCCAGACTGTGAGCGTCACAGCAGTGGCACACCCTGCATAGTGTTTTCACACACACTGACAGCGTAATACTGTAATACTAAGAAAATAAAGTGAATTTAAGTTACAAAAATGAGTATTTACTTTATTAACAGGGGTAATACACAATCTTAAACCAAATGATTGGGAAAAGATCAGAACCACAGGGCAAATACTTCAAATATCAACAAAGCCCAAAACACAGGAAACAAGGCAGAAGATCAGAACCATAACCCAACCATAACCAAGAGAGTGAGTGTAACACTAACAAGACTTTGCAACGAGTGAAAACACAGAGCTTATAAAGGTAAACACAAATGAGTTAAATCACACACAGGTGGATTTAATCAGACCATAATGAGTCCAGGCGCTGGGTTATGGGAAATGTAGTTTATGATGGGAAAGCAAAGGAGGCGGTAGGATTGCCAAGTAAAGGTAACAGTAATAGTACTGCACAAAACATACAGCTCATCTAGTGTAGTTCCCAAACTAAAGTGTTTTTTGAGTCGTCAAAGTAAAAATAAAAACACAACATAACTAAAGTGATTGGGTCCTTCCTGAATTCCTTTACACAGATGTTAGGAAGATTGTGCAGTGTAGTCTTATTCCTGAGAAAATAACTCATGTTCTTGTTCTAGTGAATCAGAAACATACAACCCAATCAGTATAGTCCGATTTGCAAACAAATGACTCAAATGAGACGGTTCTTGCTAATAAATCAAGCACAGACAGCTTACAACTAACTGTAACCTAAATCAATGTAGTTGTTGACTTGTTATTCATATTATTATTTGTGGTGAAGGAAACACACATCATTTTGTCAGTAGTGTTTTATAAATAAAAATACATTAATTTTCACATTTTAGATTTGATGTTTTTTGATTAAAATATTCTAATAATCAATTATTTGACTTGCATTAAAAAATCTGGACTTGCCTCTAAAAATCTATTGAAAAGTTTGTGTAACTTGTAAACAAACCTTTTGGAAGAACTGTTTTAAATTTATTTATTTATTATTAAAGTTTTCTCAGACATTTTTCCCAAATAGTTAGGCTATTACTTAACAAAATGGATCATTAAATTTGTTATGATTCCCATGCCTTTCCCTGTTGTATAACTTGCATACTTTTTCTATTCAGATAATGGATTATTAGTTCACTCCATTATTTTGCTTTATACTTCATGGAAGCCTTTATTGCAAAAATGTGATTAATAGGTTTACAGTGTGTTTTCAATGTGTTCTCTATGAGTTCCACTCTCAGTGCTGAAATTATGTGCTGTTCAGTGTGAGTGCAGTTAATATGAATGCCTATGATACTGTAAATAATGTAAATATGCAATTCAGACGAAGGATGTGTGACAGGCTTTACAGTTTAACGTATATAGAGAACCAAAATCCCTAATAAAGCATTTGAGATATGGCTGCAATAGCTCATGAGAAAGCTGCACATGAGAGAAGAGAGACTAATGCGTCCCGGCCCTTTAACAGGATGAGAGGAATTTGAGGAATGAATGTTGACTTCAGCTTTTTACAATTTGCACTGAGTTTGCTGACTTATCATCTACCACAAATATTTCCCCCACTATTTCACCCTTTAAGCCCTGACCGCAATCTCACAGATGAGTTTTCCAGGGCCCGGTCTGTGCCAAACTTTCCATTGGAGTCACCCCTTTATGTGCATATGTGTGTACGAGAACATACTCATCATGCTGTAGCAAATGTACCATAAAAGTTAAGATACTTCTCTAGTGTTGACACAGCATTAATTCCACTGTCAAACGTCCCATTAATATGAGAAATAAGACATCCCATTATGGCAGACTGCTCCATTTTTCTTTCAACTGGCCGTTCACTTCTTGAATGCATGAGAAACCATTTTTAGTGCATTTGGGTGCAAATCAGTTTGACTGTAATTCACGTTTTACACTTCAAGTCGCCATGAAAAGGAAGTTGCGATAGCCTTTCCTTCACTATTGTGACATACGTATATCCCAGTGAAACGGCTTCTCGAACAACAACAATTCTTTTTTGTTTTCG
Organism: Pimephales promelas; assembly: GCF_016745375.1. The sequence continues at coordinate 43,661,979 of NW_024121099.1, forward strand.
TCCATCAGGAATTCGATTGGATCATTGTGATTTTGCAACTGGTCAATCTCATGTTAGCGCCAGTAAATATTCATCACAGAAGAGCTGCCATTGCAAGTGGGAGGGGAAGTTCATTTCATTTAAAGTGCCCCTATTATGGATTTTTGAAAATGACCTTTCATTTAGTGAATGAAAAAATGTATGCAAGAAATTTATTTAAATTAATCATAAATTTTCCCTTATATGTCACTAGACATTAGGAATCATGTTCATTTCAAATACTCATATCAGTGACAACAGTAGTCCGGCCAGGATATTGTCATTTAAAAAGTGAAGTTGCGGCCATCAACTGATGTTGATGTTGTCATTTTGTGTTTTGTTCTGATACTCCACCCTCTACCGATCCACCAATCACAGAGCCAGTAGTGCTGCGGCATTCGGGTTGCCAGCTCTTCTCTAGTTACCACAGCTGCAGATACAAATGTGTCGGAATTGAATAAAAAATGTCTAACGTTGCAAAACCAAAAAAACCTCGATATGAATTCAAAATACTTAGTGATAAATAAATAAATAACAGAAAAAAACTCACTGTGTTGGTCTCGTCACTTGCCATTGGAAGCTTCTTGTAGCACCGTACCTTCCTGTTGGATTTTGCAGCATATCTGGCAACTTCGAGTCAAGGGATTCACCGCTTTACAGTAATTTGAAAGTGATTGCAGTACCAGTTTTGGCCACAATCTTGCATACGGATCCTTTAAACCCGAAAGTCCACCGCATATAAAGTTATTGTCTTTCAAAAGTAAGTGTCGTCTCTGAGTCAATGAAATGAATCATTTTTAAAACGAGTCATAAGCCGTTTCGTTGTGATGTCAAGATAAAACATTAGCATATTGAATGACCAATTATTGTGTGCGCAGACACCAGGTGTGTTTGGGATGTGCACACCAGTTTTGTATTTTAAAATTCATCTTCACCACGATACCACAGCAGTATAATCCTAAACTTTAGTTCAATGTTGGATTTGCAAATCGCTTGCTCTTGAAAGATGGTGTTCAAAATGCTTCGTTTTGAGTTTTAAATTGTGTAGGTCTCCGTCTCCTGCGAACTAGTCTTATGGAAATACGTTGCTAATTGGTTGTGGGCCACTATTACCTTAACTTGTGTCTATTAATGCAGATTGTCTTTTGTTCTCATAACTTTGAGGAAAGATTAAGCATAGAGCAAGATTTGTTTTACCAACTGTTTATGAACAGTTTCCACATGTTCACCGCAATAAATTAGAAAAAATAACCCGTAAATAAGGTCAAGTAAAACCATTGATACGGTAAAATTGGCGTCATTGTTTGTTACTGTGTTTAGTTTACGGTGTAGGAACACGCACGCTGTACGTGGCAAACCAATCACAACAGATTGAGCTGTCTGGCCAATCAGAGCAGAGTAGCACGCGGAAAGGAGGGATTTAGAGAGATTGATTCATCTGATGAGTCGTTTGAGAATCATTGCAAATGAATATTTTGTGAAAATGAAACATTGGGAAACTTTACAATAGCATAATAGGGGCACTTTAAAAGTGGATGTACACAGATAAATAATAATAACTGCAATGTCCATACAAACGCAAGAACGTAACTTGTACTGATTCTCTAATCAGGAAGTACTCTTGGTGAGCTCCAGGTCACATTTGTAAGTGACGGAGCGGGGAATTCTTGTTGAGCGCATCTGTCACACGTAACCTGTCTCATGTCTCATGCATGTGTGTTTCTTATTGAACTAACACATGTGAGGGAGGTCATACATTGCTGGATCTTATGGATGTATATGTGTGTGTGCTGCTCAATATCTCCGTGGAGAAAGTGGAAACGAAAACAATCTCAGGCTAATCAGAACCAGGTCACTCTGTTGTCCATGCCGCGTACTTGACATTTACGGCCTTCCCTTGGCTCCACGTCACATTTACACTTTACAGCAGGGCTGGTCCACAAAACTACGCTTTACCATATAACTGATTTGCTAGAGTTCCTAAATATATACATAAAGCAACGCCCGACTTCACAAGGTTCCTATTTAAAGAAAAATGATGACACATGCAACAGGAAACAGTTGTTATATATCACTTGCAGTTTCTGACAAGAATATTCAGAGGAGAAAAAGAGAGAAATTCTGGCTGAAGCCGTGGTATGTGCTCTGAGACTCTCTCGTTTTGCCCTTTTTTTTGCTGTTTACTTGATTCTTGCCCTAAAAAAGTCAAATGTTGACTAACACTGGGAAAAAAAAGTGAATTAGGTGCTTGTGTTGTGAATGACCTAACAGCGTTGCTTTTTAAAAACTGAAATGAAGTAAGGCTGTATGAAAGCTCTGACAGCCAGGTGCTGTGGACTTGGCCAGCGACTTTACTTCTCAGGCCAGCTGGAAAATGAGTCCCAGAATTTATCTGCACCCTTTTCCCTTGACAAATTATTTTATTGTTCTCGCACAGTTGGTTTGCATTTATTCTTTTGGCTAATGATAGGTTAAAGGCAGAGCGATCTGCTTTCGCTGTGTTACACGGCGAACGCACCCCAACTGGGCCTGTTCCCGCAATGACAAAGCATATTTGCACTCCACGCTGACAGAAAGATCGATTGAGAGTTTAATGCTTAGGAACTTGCGGCAGAAAGATTCATCAAAAGGGATTTTCTCATTTGCGACACAAAGAAATTGAATTACGATGCAAAAATTTTGCCTTGGTATGCCTGAACCTAACCTTCATGCCTAAAGGTCATATCCTTTTCAGGGCTTAATTGGATTACAGGGCCGTCCATGTTGTAATAATGTTCCTGTCCATCGTAGATGGAGAGATATCAGCATTATAACTGTCTGCTTACTGCACTCTACCTGACCCGAGCACAGTAGACGAGAGCTAGCCCACTAATCTTTTACAAATGCTGCTAGTCTCCAAGACCAGGCTTTCTCAAAGATGACCGAGTCAAAACAGACCCTGTTTCTCAATGAGCCTCCATTGAAAATATGCCTGAATCAAACAGTGACTAACACATACCTTCTGTCTGCTGGGTTACTTTGCGAATGAGAGCGAGCCTTACCGGAGACGTTCGCGCTCATCTGGAGGCTCTGGTTTCGCTTTAAAATCGGCACACTTATTTTCAAGGATGTTACAGAGTGGAGACAGTGGACTGCCTAGAGGATTGTATTGTCATAACATGTCTGAGCCTTTACACAGTGATTGACTTTTCATGACGTCAAGAGATTTAGCTGGAGAAAGATGCATTAACATTCCTATTCATCATGGTTAATGGGTAGGAATTAGAATTTTGCACATTTGAATTCTTGTGACATTTAAAAGCATTTAATTTTGTATGCCTTATTTTATAGTTTTAAAATAAAGTTGTATACATTTGAATTATAAAAATGTGGCATTTAATTTTTTTTTATTGTTTTATGACATTTATAGCTTTGTGTTTAAACAAATTTTTTTTTTAAATATTCAGATTATAATTTAGCACAAAGAAATACAAAACTTCACATTCAAGATGATAATATTCCTAACAAAAGTTCAGATCATTCAAAAACTAGGCCAACGGTCAGGTTGAACTAAGCATTTTAGCCAATTACAGAGCTATTAAAAATGATTTGGCTTGGTGAAACTTCAAATTTACAAAATTAAATTTCAAACTAGCCACAAAAAATACATTTTGTAAATGTTACAATGTTACTAAAATTCAGATAAAAAATATTTTGTCATTTTTGTAGCTCTATAAATGACATGTCGAAGTATTTAAAAATATATACATTTTGTTACAATCAATGGTACTTTTTTTATGGAAGCTTCTTTATGTCACTGAATAAAAAAAAAACTACTGCAACGATTAATTTATGTATCCAAAATAAAAGTTTGTGCCCAGCACAAAAAAACCCACAGAAAGTAATTGCAACTTTTTATCTCAGAATTGCAAAAAATAAACTTGCCAGAAAAAAGCCATAATTGTTAGTTAATATCTCGCAATTGTGACTTTTTTTTGTAATTACGAATTTATTTTCCGCAATTCTGACTTTTTATTTCTCCGAATTGGGAGATATAAACTCGAAATTGCGAGTTATAAAGTCCAACTCTTCACAATTCAGACATTTTCTCTTTCAATTACAAGTTAAAATTTAAAAATTTGGACGTTATTTCTCAGAATTGCGAGTTTATATCTGACAATTCTTGCTCTTTTTTTTTTATTTGTAATTGTGACAATTTGCGAGTTTATATCTTACAATTGCGATAAAAAAAGTTGTGAGATTCTGATTTAAATCACAATTTTTAGTTCGGTATTTTTTTGACGGAAACAACCTTCTATAACTTAAGAATGTATGTCAATGAAGAAAGGTGCTTTTTTTTTAGAACCAAATATTGCAGCTTCTACCTGCAGGGGTTGACAGACTAACCAACCAGATCTCAACTACTTTATGTATCCATATGGATCTTGACATTTGCTTCAGTTTTTACGCTAAATCACTCATTAAACAAGCAATCCCGTCTCCATGAAGTTACAACTTGTTTTGACAAACATCTTATCAGTGAAGCATATGGGGAGAAATGACGTTAGGCACAAAACATAATTTTGAAGGACTTTTGGTTCTTCCATGCCCTCCTCCTCTGTTTCGTGAATACCTCTTCGATTGGAAGTACAGAGCTTTCTAAACATGTTTTTCATTCCAATTCCCCAGATCACTGCCAACCAGACATCTTGAAGAGGACTTTGAGTTGTATTTTCATATGTTCTCTTTGTTTACATGGGGTTAGCCACATCTTCAGATGATTTTGTGCTTTAATTGACTCCATATAGTGACAAATAGAAGGGTTGTCTTTGAGGATTACTTGATGGCAGAAAAATGTAGGGAAGCCAGCAAAAAAAAATTGCGTAATAGCTTTCGATGTACATGTTTTCGATGTTGAACATGCTTTATCATCATTATCTCAGTGATTTGTTTTGCTTGCTTTTTGATAAAACTTACATTAGACCAGAAGGCTTAATTAATCTCATGTGTGAGTACTTGCAGGGCACAAGCTGTGAAATAAGTGCTTTAAAATCAAATTATGCACACAACCCAGACTGAACAAACAGCAGTCTACATAAAGGAAATACATTACATAGTTTTAGACTAAATATAATCACCCCCAAGGCAAACATTTGGTCAGCTATATGATTTGTGTAAAATACTGAATTTTAAACTACTGTAAAATCTAGGTTTGAAGCATGTCATTGAGGCTTATCAGACCTTCCGATAGACTGGCGATGTCGAATTGACCACCAGCTGCACGTCAAATCACATTTGTACAGCTTGTAGATGCCAGCTTTCTACAAGCCTCAAGAGTTCGGAAAGCAGGAATCAAGTCCAATAATTGGCTAGCAAATCATTAGGATATGTACACTACTGCTGGCCAAAACTCACTCGTTTAAGAGCACACAAAAAAGGCTGTAGGAACCCACCATGGACCCGTTTTTAAGATGTTTGTGTTAGCGATGATGTAAAATGGCAAGAATTCATATTTCGCCTCAAATTGTAGTTTTTTTTTCCTCGCAAAGGAAACAAATATTTGCATTTCAAAGCTCTTTCAGAGTGAAATGAAAAACAAACTCTTTATGGGTTTGGAGGCTTTTTTGGAAAAGTCTTGGGATGAAATGAATATGATTTATAGTTCGTAAACCCACAGCTAATGCCAGGTTGTGTGAAAATGCTGGTGTTAAGTCATGCTTACAGCCCTGAGAGGGAATACATATCCACTAAAACACTAGCTAACTGACTTTCAGCAATGTTTATGATATATTAGCAAAGCTCTGGATCAGGAATCGAACCGTGAACTTGTTAGTTGAGTCATAACTCAAGGCGTTTTGTTGTAATGACGTTGTTTACCACATGTAGTTAAGAAAAGATGGCTATCAAGCAAGCAGAGAAAACACCAGGGCCCGTGACCCGAGAAAAGGTTTGCTCTTAAACCACGCTGACGGTGGGCCCGTCCCCTCAGCTGGATATGACTCGTTGTCTGCATAAATACCCCGTTATTTACCACCTTCCCCTATATAAACTCTATCGCTGGCCTAAGATTGAAAGAATTTCCATTAAAATCACCCCATGATGCCCAGATTTTTTTATGCATGCTGCCCTTGCTATACCCTTTGCCTTTTTTAGGTACTTACAGCCCTCATTTCTCAAACCAGCAGCTGGCGTGTTATTCCTGAGCAGGGGCTCCTGTGCTGACGGATGCCCTACCTTCTCTTCTCCTCTCTGGGGACGTTTGCATTGTGAGGGCCCCGTTTGATGTGTGATGATGTATATTGTCTGCTGATCTGTCCCCTCTCGGGTTACCAGGGGCCTGAGTGGGACAGCGGTTGTGGGGAAGCTATAAAAGGGGGTCAGTTTTGAATGATCCTGTGGTTTGTGAGGACGATACCCCACAAAACAAAAAGAGTCACATTGTTTTGCCTACTTCCGTTCTGAGATATATGTGTGGTTTGAAACTCTGTGCAGTTTGAGGGTGATGGAAAATAGCCACCCTTTTGAATATTCTGAGAATATGAAATGTGTGTGTTGGGGCCCGCTGTGCTCACTTCCAAACTTTTGAAAGTCAGTTATATGAAACAGTCATGTTAATATAGAAATATTCTGGCTTAATTAAACAACTGAGTTTGTCATGTTAACACCCTCTTCCGAATAATGACTGTTTAGAATATTCATTTACACTATATCATTCAAAAGTTAGGTTGGTAATATTTTTTTTTTCAAGTTTTTCATACAATTTAAAATTAATGCTTTTTATAAAAAAAAAAAAAAATGTTTTCCAAATTTAATTTATTCCTGTGATGAAAAGCTGATGAAAAATTTTCAGCAGTCAAAAACAAACCAAAATGCAAGTTGTTATTCACTGAAAATCTGCGATTGGATCTTTGAATAATTGAATTTTTGGATCATAGGATCAGATTATTAATTGAAAAGGTCCAGTGATTCATTCACGAACCAAAAGGTCCAATGATTCATTCATTCATCAATCAGACAGTGTTACCTTTTAATGTACCAAAACTATATGGCTTTAGAAGGGTCGTCTCGTCTGGACCACTTTTATGATGCCTTTGTGGTGCTTTTTCCTTTTTTAAGCTTGTAAACTTAATTGTAATTGCATAGAGAAGAGCATGGAAAATTGCCACTTGTGATCCGTGAGAGAAATGTTCATTTCTTTGTGAATTATTCCTTTGTCCAAAATCTGGACCTTAATTGGAAAATTATGTTCTTGTAAACATGGCTATTGATTTTGAGCTCTCTATGATGCAATTTTCATATTCAAGAGTATAAGCATGGACTCAATTTTGACAGTTCTATTTATTTGTGAAGTCGCCTTGGGTTGAATTCCTCTATTGTGTTCTTCAAAGCCAGAACAGTCTTAACCGTGGCTATGATGCTTGACTTAGCGAGAGCTTTATAGTGACTAAGTTAGTTTACCAATGCGGAGTGCAGCCAGCTCCGTCATCTGCTGTGAATTTGCAGATAACATTTGTTTGAGGATATCAGCAGGGATTATGTTCTTGTTTCAGCTTGGACCGGTCATCTCCGCACACTGTATTAGGAAAGCATGGGTCTTGAGCAGGAAACATGAAACAAGATGAATAATCAAATCAAAATAAAAGCTTTTCCTTTTCTGCCCCTGTTGTCAAAGCAAATCATGACTGTTAAAAAAAAGTCATGGAGCCAAGTCATTTCTTAATCACCAAGACTACTCAGTGTGTGAGTCTGGTGGTAAGATTTCATCCCGATCCCTGCCAGAGACTTCAAAGCCAAACCAATTATCCTGAACGCTTTGAACGTCTTAATCTGAAAGAAAGCTTCCATTATTTTTTTTTTCCTCCACTAAAGCAACCATAGCAAAAAAATAGAAAATTAAATATGATTCTCTGTTGTGTCCCTCACTTAACCATCTGGTTTTCCCGTCTATTAACAAAGGATCCCTTAGAGAATTGCAGGCAGGGCTATGCTACATAGGTAATGATGTAATCATTGTCAAACATTGTTCTATTTATTTATGATTCAATTACAAACACGTCTCATAATACTGTTCTCAAGGGGGTTCCTAAGCAATTCTTGCCACTCATAATAATCTTCCTGTTTTATATATACGTACAGTATATCAAAATTTTGGGATTGATAGGGTCTCTTAAGCTCATCAATGCTGCAATTAATTAAAAATACAGTAATATATGTAATAATGTAAAATATTATTATTATAAAAAATTCTGTTTTCTATTTTAATATATTTTAAAAAAAATTTTATTCCTCTTATAAATGTTTAGCATCATTTCTCCAGTCTTTAGTGTCACACGATCCTTCAGAAATCACATGCTGATTTGGTGATCAAAACTTAAACGCATAAATCTGGTCTTTAACAACCTGGGACGTAATTCATTACCCTTCCCCTCATTCATTTTTTTTAAAGTTAGACCTTTCAACCTTTTTCGTATTTCTCAATCTATTCACTATACACAATATAACAAAAAAAAATTAAATTAAATAATGTCTGTTTTCTAAGTTTACTGTAGGGTCGCTAACGACCCGAGTTATGTAATAGTGTAAGTAGGCCTATATTAATTTCTGCGCAACAATAATCTCTGATGACTCAATAACCAATTCACCTTTATTTGTCAAGTTGGCAATATCCTACTACACAATGATGACGTGATGTTTCACTCATAATTACTGTAGGCATTAAACAAAATTCACATATTACTTCTTGTATCTTCAGTGTAACAAAGTTAGTTGTTATGGGAAGAAGGAGTCGGGAGCGCTCTATTCCCCACAGCGACGAGGGCTCTTTGACAGCCCGTTTCTCCTTCCTTCCGGTTTCGGCAGAATCGGCACCAGTGTGACGAGGTATGTTGTTATATGAAGAAGGAGGCGGTAACCGGTGAACATTCAAACACTTTAATAATCATGAAATAAACAAACAAAAAAACGAAAGTAAAGGCAGCAGCCCCTTACGGACGACTGCTGCACACATATAAATATATTATGAAGGGTCCAGGCCTGGTCCTCGTGTGCCTGGTTTTGCCTGGTACACAAAGTTTCGCTGGGGAACGCAAAAGTCCAACCCAAATTTCCCCCCCCCACTATGTCCCTTCAGCGGTTCCGTAAAGTAGCCTACTGACTGCAATCAAATATTAGTGTCACTGTCACTTGATGGTGGTGGATCTGGTGAAGAAGCTGTCATTGGAGAAGCTTCCAAGTTCCAAATGGTAACAATATTTAATGATAATTATTTAACAATATCCTTGATTTTATTTTTTTATAATTGTTATTAAAATATCAGGAGAGTTGTATAGCCTACTATTGCGGCAGTTAGAGATCCATTCATGTTAGACTTAGATCCGGGTCACTAAAGACCTGAACATGTAATAATGATTGGCATGTAAGGGTTAAGAAAAAATTTAAAGTGTTTTGTTAAAGTGCTGCTAAATGTTAAAGTTAAAGTGCTGCTAAATGTTTTTGTGGAAACCGAGATGATGGAAATATATACAAAGTAAAATACATATATGGAATCTTCTGTAACATTAAAACTGCCTTATTGTCACTTTTGATCAATTTAATGTGTCTTTGCCTAATAGAATAAAACATATTACTTTCTTTAAAAAAAATCTCACTGACCCCAAACTTTTGAATGGTATACAATGATGATGCATGTTTATAGTCTTCTTTATCTTCAGACAAGTGTACTATTTTGGAAAGAGGATATGCGATGTGTGCTTGTGAGGTTCCTCTCATGTTTTGCGGTTGAATTTGGCCACTGTCATTTGAGTGGAACTTCCTGCCATCTGCATTCAATCGAATTCTCTCACAGTTTCAGGCTTGCTTGTAAATATTGGAAGCAGCCTAAAGTGAACGCCATACTTAGTAATGTGGGCCAATACAGTTGTGTACAGAGCGTGTTTTTGGCAGCAGGCAGCGACAGGACAGCCATCGAGTGCATTTGTGTGAAGAGCAGAGTGGATAATTTGTCTTTTATTGTAGTCAACTAGGCTAATAGGATGGCTGAAAGTGCATAGTAAAACTCCCTTCGTCATTTATTTATTGGAAATGGCACACTGACCATTAGCTGTCATACCTTAGGAATGCTTCAAATGAGAATATTAGCCTTGACTCATTCAGTACTGGAATTTGTGCTCAGAATGTTGGATAACGTACAAGACTGCATTTCACTTTTAATTACAAAAGCCAGTTTTCATAATAAGGATTATGTGAGAACTGTATTATTAAGTCACAAACCTGACAGCCTGAATTAGTGTGAAAATATATTTTGCAAGTGGAATTAATTTCACATAATCTTTTCAGGGAATTCAAGATAATTAAAATATGACACCAGAGGGCAAACATAGAAACTAAAGCATTTTGCTTTAGAAAAAAAAAAATCTATTTCTGTTCAAACATGGCTTAATTGTTTTGTCTCAAAGCTTAGAATGACTAGTTTCTAGCATATACACACAAAACAGAAACGACATAATGCAACCCACACAGTTCCACTGCGGCAGTATCACAGGGCCTCAGAGGTCCCGAAGTTCTTGTGTTTTTACAGAGCCCCAAAGAGCCGTCAAGATCCCATAAAAGCCAGAACAGCAGCCTGTGATGAGGAACCCTGAGTCTTAATGTTAAAGCTGTACGTTTTTACAGCACAAGACACAGGAATGTACCGCAGCCCCATGCTACTGGTGCATTTACATTGTAATCACCCTCAGTGTTTAACACTCTATAGATTTCAGTGGGCCTGATATAAAATTGTTTCCAGTAATGCGTACTCTACAAAACAAGAGCTCTATTTATGAACCCGTTTCATACTGCTGTTCATTTTAAAACAACTTTTTTGTTCTATTATCTATTACAATTTTAAATAACTGCTGTAGTACAGTATATTTTGACGTTATTTTATTTCTGTGAGGCGAAGCTTATTTTTCAGCATCATTACTCCTGTCTTCAGTGTCACATGATCCTTCAGAAATCATTTTAATACTGATTTGCAGCTCAAGAAACATTTTCTTATTATTATCAATGTTGAAAACGGTTGTGATGCTTAATATTTTTGTGGAAAATGTGATGATAGAAAGTTCATTTATTTGAAACAGAAATCTTTTGTAACATTATAAATGTCTTTATTGTGTGTATTTCACACTCTATAATTTTCAGTGGGCCTGATGTAAAATCGTTTCCAGTAACTTTATCCTGGATGTAGAGTAAAATGAGAATTTGGATTATGATTTAGATGTACATTTTGTTCAAAGACAATAGAATAGAAGACAGCGCAATAAAGCCACGTCTCATTGGACTCTAAATCTGTTTTGATGGGGTTATAGCTGTAAAAACAACCCACCATCCTTGATGATCATGCTCAAAATGGTTGAAGATAATGATTATTATGGCTGCATTGAAGATGACTGTTAATTTTTAGGATCATTGAGCATCAATTTTGAAGGATGACCTGAATGCTTGTGGCTTTGGAAAGTTTTAAAAGTCTGCAGGAGTTGCATTGTACCTTATTTGAACTGATGAGAACATGTCCATTATGTACTGAAAAGCTGGAGCCATGAACCCCATCCTTGGCGCAATTGGCATCGCCATAGCTCTGCCAGGTTCTCCAGCACCACCCTGACCCAGCCTCACCCGCTGCTTACTGGAAACCGAAGCGATGGTGGTCCAGATCCACCCACGTCAGTCCACAGAGGACAGACTCGCAGGCTCCTCCAGTGACAGCCAGTCACCAGCAGGTGGTGACATGCCCAAGTGGAACCCAGTAATTACAATAAAGGTATGGAAGAACATCAACACTGATCATGATGTCTGGAAGCATGTCAAGACGTTTGTCTCTGGCTTGATCACAGACAGGACAGATGATCTTTTGCATCTTTTTGTTTTGCTGTGAGTGCGTACCCCACGGCTGATACAGTTTTGAAAGGAACATGTAATGCTTTAATCAATGCGAGCTTTGATTTATAAGGTTCCCTTGTCCAAGCGTGCGGTTTAGTCATTGGACCGTAGGAGTAGTGCAGGCAGTGTTTTGTGTTTGTTTGTGTTCAGTAGTCTGCGGTCAGTTCGGACTGTTTTAGGAGCCGAGGCTATTACGAAATCCGTGGGCATGCTGCAACTGTCCCTCTCACGAGCAGACGATTCTTCGTCTTTTGTTTGATCAACTCTTGTGTAAAGTTACAGCAGATCTTAAAGCATATTATTTATAACTTAATTTTGTCTGTGCTACTGAAAGCAATCCTTTCATGTGGTTGCAAAAGAGAAAACCCTGCACAATATGCTAAAAATTCAGTTTTTATTTACTCAGCATCCATAGTGTTCCAAACCCATAAGCTATTTTTTTTTTTTTTTTTGGTCAAAGGAATCTACTTTATGCAGCTCTTTTGCATATGACAAATAAAAAAAACGAAAAGACAAATAATGATACATTATGGTGCTTTTATTTAATTTTTTCCACTTGGAACTTCATAGACATTGTCATTATGAACTATGTGAAATTTCTCCTTTTGTTTCCCAACTGAGTAAATAATGACAGAATATTAATTACCTTAGGTTTTTAGAGGACATATTTCTTCTAAATGTGTAATAAGTACCAAGTGCTTTACTCTTTAATAGCTTTACACCTAAAAAAATACACAAGGGTTGTTTCTTTATAAGATGGCCATCATTTTCTTTTTGTTGCCTTTTGACATGAAACATATGAAGAGTTCAGATGCAAAAGCCTCTAAATGCCATTTTAAATTTTCTTCTAAAATGACCATTTTTATCAAGCTTGTATATTTAAGTTCAGTAATTTCACTTAAATGACAATTAATAGGTAATCTTCATTGCCATTTAAGTGAAATTACTGAACTTAAATATACAAGCTTGATAAAAATGATCATTTTAGAAGAAATTTTCAAATGGCACTTAGAGGCTTTTGCATCTGAACTCTTCATATATAAAGCTGTATGCTCTAAAGAGACCATTTTTTTTCTTAGTGAAACACAAGCTAGGATTTGTCTTCATACCAAAACTGCCATAACAAACCAATTTCATCCTTATTAAAATCCTGGTCTGGTGGTACCAAAATCTAGCAAGAAAAACAGTCATTTCAGTCCCTTCTAATTTAATCAAGTTTTTTTCTCTCTCTGCTATGCACCTGTTTAAGGGAACCTTTCTCCAGATTTTGTTATTTTTCATTTTCTTGTGCCCTCAGGCTTCCAATCAAACCTTCATTACTAAGCAAACAAATAAGTTCCGGGTCTTTGTGGAGACACAAATATAGACATGAGTTATGAGATTTAAAGATGGAATAGGCTCTTGTCGATAATACGCAACATCTGCACTGGACACTGCAGCCGTGTTGAGGAGTGCAAGCGAATTCAGTATAATCCCACTGCTCATGTGTCTGGTGACCTTGTCCCCTAAAGAAAAAAAGACAGGAGAGGATCATTAAAAGGAAAGAATAAAGACAGTGAGAGAGGCTGAGAAATAAAATCTGAAAAAGAAAGTAGATTTTTTTTTTCTAATGAAAACGTGAATGGTATACTTGCTCAGGCAAAACTCACTCGCACTATAATAGACTGTTGTAGGTGGCTGCCAGGGTGTTGCTATGCAGTCACAGTGTTTTGGGTAGGACAACAGCAAATAATCAATGAAATTGATTAACTAATTTCTTTCAGTTATTAATCAGGTATGTGCACCAGACACAGAGAAACTTAGCAATCAATTTACAAAACATTTTTCTATAGAAAATACACATTAGTAAAATGGTGGATGGCCACAGAGTGAGTTTCGGTGGGAAAAGTGGTCAGTCCAAGTGAAGCATTTAATAAGGCTCTCTCTTGCTTCAATTAAGCACTTAGATGTTGGTTCCTGTCAGATAGGCCTTTGTACGCTGTTTAATTTGCTTGATATGCCATTTCCCTGGTGTATAGCTTATATTTGATGTTTATATTCTTATCTGTAAAATGCTATAATTCATGAAAATATTTTTATTCTCATAAAGCAAGCGAGTCTCTATTAAATTTCATGCTTGAAGTAGGCATGAAATGAAAATTCACCCTACCTATTTTCTCAATGCATATACACTCACCGAAAGGAGTATTAGGAACACCATACTAATACTGTGTTTGACCCCCTTTCGCATTCAGAACTGCCTTTATTCTATGTGACATTCACATAGTGCTCTGCTTTACTACGTTGATTCAACAAGGTGTTGAAAGCATTCTTTAGAAATATTGGCCCATATTGATACGATAGCATCTTGCAGTTGATGGAGATTTGTGGGATGCACATCCACATCATCATGTTCAAGAAACCAATTTGAAATGATTCAAGCTTTGTGACATGGTGCATTATCCTGCAGGAACTAGCCATCAGAGGATCGGTACATGCTGTCCATAATGGGATGGACATTGTCAGAAACAATGCTCAGTTTGGCCGTGGCATTTAAAAAATGCCCAATTGGCACTAAGAGGACTAAAGTGTGCCAAGAAAACATCCCCTACACCATTACACCACCACCACCAGCCTGCACAGTGGTAACAAGGCATGATAGATCCATGCTCTCATTCTGTTAACATTTTTCCAGTCTTCAACTGTCCAATTTTGGTGAGCTCTTGCAAATTGTAGCCTCTTTTTCCCATTTGTAGTGGAGTGAGTGGTACCCGGTGGGGTCTTCTGCTATTGTAGCCCACCCGCCTCAAGGTTGTGCGTGTTGTGGCTTCACAAATGCTTTGCTTCAAACCTTTCTTTGTGAAATGGTTGTGCGTTAAAATCCCAGTAACTGAGCAGACTGTGAAATACTAAGACCGGCCCGTCTGGCACCAACAACCATACCATGCCCAAATTTGCATAAATCACCTTTCCTTCCCATTCTGACATTCAGTTTGGAGTTCAGGAGATTGTCTTGACCAGGACCACACCCCTAAATGCATTGAAGCAACTGCCATGTGATTGGCTGATTAGAACAGGTGTTCCTATTAATCCATTTGCAGGATTTCTACAAACATTTGATATGCTCAAAGTGTAACTTTGTATTGTTACAATGTTGTACTTGTTAGTATATGTAAATTAACAATGTTTACTCATTTTCCGTGTTACCTGGACTGAGAAATTCACTTTTATTTGTGAGCAAAAACTTTCAGTTCCGGGTATTTCGTGAAAACTACAGAATATACTTTCAAGTCATGCATCGCAAAAATAAAAATATGCCTTCCTGTTGCTCAAATAGTAGAGAATGACACTAGCAATGCCAAGGTATGTACCTTTATATATAAATATGTACATTTAGTGCAATGCAAGTCGCTTTGAATAAAAGGATTTTGTTGTTTTTAAGGTCCACCGGTTTGAACTAAACATTGTCAGACCTCTTTGAAAAATAATATAGCTTCTTTTCTCAACAAGGCGCATGAGGTATCACAGATGTCAACGTTTAATCCGTAACCCAAAGTATGAGCACTGGAATTAGTGATCCCCACCTTAGCTAGCCCCACTACTAATGAGTTAATAAGGCAGAAAAGGACAAACAAATATAGGAAGAAGAGTGCATCAGAGAGTTCTTTGTGGATGATATGATTTATGGTGCTAAAGTGGTCCGAGTAGAAATGTCACAGTGCATTTCCAGACGCATCTGTCTTGTGGTTTGGAAACTTGTTGTTCTGTTTGACGTGCATTAGAATCGATACACACATCCGTGCGCCAGCACAGGACACACATGCATACGTCCACCCCTTTCCCATCCTCTCTCTGAATCCCCCCGTCTTGTTCGGCAGTATTACTGCATCTTCACACATCTGCTTTCCATTGCCAGCATCTCTGAAGACTTGAAAACATTAAATGCTGGCACAAGCTCGGTCTCACTCCAGCACTTAATACTGCACTTAGGTGACTTGAAAGGCAGGAGGCGAGAATTGTAGAAAATGAAGTGTCACCGAAATAAAAAATCACCTGAGATTACCACCAATTACATTTAATAATCGCCGACCCATCTGCTGATCAGATGCAGGGAGTCTCCGTGGTCCAGCAGTGGGTTTATGGGGTAGGGGGGGAGGTTGCACTGTGTCTTCTCCTACTGTATGGTACTGTAAAGCAGTGATTCGTAACTGCTTTTACTTAAGTAAATTATTAAACCAGTAATACTGAAATTGTTTTTCGAATAAAATTACAAAAAACAAAAAAAAACTGATAGTGTCTACATGCACAATACCCTGATAACTATGACAGACATGGTTCCATGTTTCCATGGTTCCAGACATGGATGATCAGGTTCCAGTTGTGATGTCAGACATGTGCAAAAAGTCATGCATGTTCAAACGCAAAAAAAGTATTTAAATACACTATATTCAAAAGTTTGGGGTGTTTAATGTTTTTGAAAGAAGTATCTTATGCTCACCAATTCTACATTCATTTGATAAGAAATACATTAAAATATTCATATTGAAATATTATTCAAAAAAATATTATTATAATTTAAATTAACGTTTTTCTATTTTAAATATATTTTAAAATGTAATATATTCCTGTGATGTCAAAGCTAAATTTTCAGCATCATTACTCCAGTCTTTAGTGTCACATGATCGTCCAGATATCAATCTAATATTCCGATTTGCTGATGCATGATATTTTTATATGCATAACAGTTGTGATGCATAATATTTTTAATAGTAATAATGTTTTTAATACTAAATATTTTGGAAATCATCAAAAGGAAATCTTGTTTTAGAAAAGTTTTTATTTGAAAGAAAAATATGTCTTGCAAACTTCTGCAAATTTTTGAATGTTAGTAAAATGGCAGTAATGGGCAAAAAAAAAATGAAGCAATATTTCTTTCTCCATCATTTATGACCATAACTTGATTTAAAAAAAAACTTTAATAACTTAATAATGTTATTAAAAAAAAAAAAAAACTCAATAGGGGATTTGTATGACCTTACACTTGAAATGTATTAATATGAAACATATTAACATTTCCATGATCTGCATAGACCTAAAATATGCTAAATTAACTGGATAAATTGACAGTTTAAAAATGTATGAGTTACCTGTGTTATTAATTTTTAAATGATAGATGAAGCTGCGCCAAATAATGTAGAACTTTAGCAAGCAGAGACTTTGTTTGACGTCAACAACAAAAGATATGGGAAGTGTCTTTTTAAAAGTTGATGAGTCTGGATAAGATGGATGTATAGCTTGCCATATAAAACAGTTTTGCTACTTGTTCAGAGTACATGTGAAACAAGAACGACAATGGAAGTGTTTTTCTCCCCTCAGTTGGGTTCTGCTGTGTGATTTTGTTCCTGTTTCTTTTGTGAATGAAGCCAGCACCTCAGTCTGGTCTTCATCACAGAGCTCTGCTTAAGTTTACCCTCAGGTGTTATTGGCACGGCACAGCAGTGATCTCACACCCAAGATTGTCATTCCTTAATGGCTTCTGAATGCTTGCAAACCTGCTCCCTCCTTTACCCTTTCTTACATTTGGTCAAGGATCAGAGGTCTTCTGAGAGTGCTGGAGAAACATCCTTCTCTGTGTTCTGTCGGTCTTCCAGGTATAGATGAGAGCCAATGTGTTGGAACCCTCCTTTTCTGTTTGATTTTTCATGACAAGTCTGGGAAAGAAGCTCTTTTGAAGGTTTAGTACTTTACATAAGTCTTAGGCATGTTAGTATTTTCACCCCCCCCCCCCCAAAAAAAAAAAAAACAGTTATTTATATCTTTTCCTGTAATGTGTCAAGAGGAAATATCAGTTTACATTTCCAAACATTCCTTTTGCCATTGATATTTTTGTAAGCAGAGTCTGACAACAGTCGGTATGTTCCACACGGAGATCTTATCTCAACATCTTCAAGTCCATCTCCGATTACATGAAGAAACAAAGACAGACTAAATCCCGAAGAACTGCGGCAATGTCTCCAAGATGCTTAAAGGGATACTCCACTGTTTTTTCATATTAAACTATGTTATTCCCTTAACTAAGATGAGTTAATACATACCTCTTTCGTCTCAGTGCGTGCACTCAATCGCTCAATCGAGACACTTTGATCGCACTTAACTAGCCCAGTTCATTCAATATGGGCCAAGCAGAGAAGTGACCAAACACCTCCACGTTTTCCCGATCCACTTCGGGAGTAGAGTAACTCAAACTAGGACGGTGACACAAAATAAAACGTTGCGCGTTTCTAAGCATGTAAAGTGGATAACTATATTGTATGGCGGAATACCACGCATATTTATCTATGGACTCGGTGCAGTAATATCATCACTCCGGAGAGTGAGAGGGGGGTGAGGACTTTTCACGAGTGATGATGTTACTGCGCCGAGTCGAAGTGCTCCCAAACACTTGCTATGGTATTCCGCCATACAATATAGTTTTCAACTTTACACGTTTAGAAAAGTGCAACATTTTATTTTGTGTCACCGTCCTAGGTCGAGTTACACTGCTCGAGTAACTGTATTTAAATAGGGAAACCGTGGAGGTGTTTGGTCGCTTCTCTGCTTGCCCCATATTGAATGAACTTTGCTAGTTAAATGCTATCAAAGTGTCTCGCGCGCCAGAGCGATTGAGTGCACGCACTGAGACGACAGAGGTATGTATCAACTCGTCTTAGTTGAGGGAATTACATAGTTTAAAATGAAAAAACGGTGGAGTATCCCTTTAAAGAAAGCCTTTTTAAACACAAAGGGTGGTCACAGCAAATATTGTTTTGATTTAGTTAATAGAAGTACACTGATAAATAAAATCTATTTATAACATCATTTTTCATAAATAGAGCATCCTCACTTTACAGCATTTTCACACATGTGCCTAAAACCTAAAACTGTAACTTTGTAGGAAGGTTTCTTCAAACATCTTGGAAACATTGCCACGGTTATTCTGGATTTAGTCGGTCTTTTTTCGGGTTTCTTTCTGTTTTCTTCATTTTATAGTATCAGAAAATAGTTTGGTGTGATACGATTCCAAACTTAGGGGGGCCCGAGGGGGGCCAAGAACCACCCCTGAGTCAGGGCCTTGTGTGCTCCATGGACTGTGGTGCTCATGTGATAGATGTAGGTTTGAATGTGGCCTCTCCAATAATTTCCTTTCCACTGTTTCCATTAATGAAAAGTGCAATAAAACCCTAAAATGATACTTTACAATACATGAAAGGATAAATGTAGTAATGTACCTGATGATACATGATGTTTTTAGTGCAAGTAGGCTATAGATTCCACTGCTCTTTGAGAATTAAAATTTCTCTCTTTCTTTTTCCTTGTCCTGGCTTTCACAAAACAGACTTCCACCTTCTGACCAAAACCCAGAGCAATACTCAACAGTGAATTACCATCGCAAATTCAATAGAAATCCAATCTAACGTTCTGTCCAACTTTCCAAATGTGGAGAAGCTTCTCTTATGCAGCCTTGCCATGACTAATTCTGTTAATGTAACAAAGCATCAAATCTTTAAACCTCTCCCATATTTCTGTCCATATAGAGCAAGGCTTTTAGTGCTAACTTGGATCTGAATTGATGTAACTTGGCAGCACATTTTTGGAGTTGGACAATAATACATTAAAAGAAGCATATGGACTGTGAAGTATTCTGATGCTGAGCCATTTGCCTCATCTTCTGCAGGTTGGATGTGCAATTTCTGTGTTGCACAAGAGTTTGAATTAAAGGCGTTTCATGTGCTATCTGTGACTGTTGTTATGCATTTAATCAACCGTGCCTCAAAAGTTCTCTGCTAAAGGGTTAAAGGGTCTCAGCTAAAGGGCTAACAGCGAAATTATTTTCACAAGCTGCCTCTTGTGGCTAGAATTGCGTCCCAGATATGATATTGAGCAATTTTGAAAATCTGCAAAACAGATTTGTGTTGAAAATTCCTGTGGCTTCGGGCTATATTCTCTCTGCACCTCACATCAGCAGTATAGTTTACCTCTTGACTTTGTGGCATTCGAAGGCTTCTTGTGAAACCGATTATCAGTGTCGCATACAGGAATCAAGTCTAGCGTATGTTCAAAATGTATCATTTCTATTTAAAACGAGGGCACAGCATAGTAGCATACTAAGGGATGCAAGAATAGGAGGACGTAAATAAAAGAACGTTAGTTTTCCCAACGTCATTGACAAACCTCTCAATCTTCTCCATATGAAGCAAGAAAGCCCATGGCTTTAGCTCAGAGAGCAGTGATGTTATACACAAATACAGTTTGACATTCCAACTGTGGGAATTTTAAGCCAAGAAAAAATGATCCAAAATTTAATAAACAACAATTATTCTTTGAATGGATGTGAAAAGTGTGTTTCTTCTGTTTATTGAGTTCAGGGATCCAGCATGTGCTTTACAGGACCTTCGTGTCTTGTGACCTTCTGTTCCCTTTCTCTCATTTCTTCTCGCCTCTCAACACTAATTTCTTTGTTTCCCCTCACATTTGTTTTTCTCTGTTATAAAGAAATTACTTGTCACCTTCTCATTTTGTGTACTTGGAAACAATATCTTACCAAACCTCTTTTGTCTTTGGTTTGGCTTTATGCACAAGTTTAGATGCTGGTTTTGATCATACATAATTTCATCATTGTGAGCAAATGATATTGCTTAAATTGAGTTAATAAAAAACTTGAAAGATGCCGGCATCCACACTGGAGTCGGCTTTCCTTCCATTAATAATTCCAAACACTATGAAATCATATTTTATTTAGATTACATTTGCAATACACTGAGTTTCTCCTTGTGCAATGACGCACTGTGTTTCACTTACCAGATAAATAAATAGACATATGTTGATTTGAGTTGATAATATTGGCCAGTCAGAATCAAGTATTATAGAAAGCCATGCAATGGATTCAAAAGTTTGACAAATGATTTAGAGATCTGTAATTGTTACCTATTTTATTTCCCACCTGTTTCAGTGAATGGAGGATGTATCTCGTTCTGTTCAGAGAAGGAGTGCGCTCCTGAATTGACAGCAGAAGAAGGAACCTCACTGCGCTGTGGGCAGAATCTGCCAGTTCAGTCTGGAGCCCAGTACCACCACAGAAACCACTGTGAGCAGCCCGGACAGAACCTTCACCTGCAGGACAGCCCTCACCGAGACGCCAGGTGAGCCCTCCCATCACATTTGAGCACTTGGCAGTGGTGGAAAGAGTACTGAAAAAACATACTCAAGTAAAAGTACCATTACATTCCAAAAATGTAGTGTGAGTAGAGTAAAAAGTACTTGTCCAAAAAACTACTTGAGTAAAAGTAAAAAAGTAGCTTATTTAAAAGTACTCAAGAGTAGTGAGTAGTGAGTACTGAGGTGCGGATTCTAACCCTTATAATAAACACTGTGCACTACAACTTATAAGTTTAAAAATGCACATAATGGAATTCACATTATATTTTGTTCTTTGTAAGAAAGATTGAAGAATATCTATCATCCATCTTTTTAAAATGCATCAAATCAGTACACTCATCACCATTTAAATCATATTATTTGGGGGGGAAAGCATTTAAAATTAGGCGAAAAGCCACTGGGCCTGAGCATGCTATTGTTGCACATAAAATATCAATATTCATAACTGTGCAAATAATTCAAAAACCTTTAGAAACTCATATGATAGTTCAGCATCACACACCAAGAGATGGGTTGAATAAAAAAATACCCAATTTCTCTCCAAAACGGTACCAATGTTAGTGTTTTGATAAATGAGAATCACTAATATTATCATATTACCTCAACTAATGCACTGAAAAGGGCTAAGATAGTGAGCTAACACTAATTACACACTTTAATTCCATGCTATTAAATATGTTACAATTTAAACGTAAATGCATTGTTCTAGAAGGTTGGCATCATCCCTTACATTTTACACGGCTACATTTACTCACATTGTAATGCTGATAATATATTTGTAAGGACAATTGTGCATTAAATAGGGAAGTTATATCCAGGAAACTTTTACAAAAGAAACAAACACACTTTGTCTCTGAAGTCTCGGCGAAGCCGTTTTATCAGCAGCATGATATCCACACAAAAAAAAGTTCAGCATGAAAAAATGTTTTTGCGCAAGTGCACTTGCCAAATGAAGACGGATCGCATAATGGATCAATCAAAAAACGCTGTTTATTAACGAGCTGTGCTAATTTCTTATTAAGTAATGCAGTTCATGGTGCACTGATTCTGAATCTGGCGGCATGGCGAGCGCGAGACGCGGCAGATCGTGACGCGCGTCTCTCCTGTGATTGTGAAGTAAATGGGAGCGGGAATTCACCGCATTATGAACTCGTCTCGCAATTCCCCCAACCTTAGACCAAATGTTAGGCCATGTAGACAGGCCAGCCTATATAAATATCATATTAAGCAGAAATGTGAAATGTACCTTAGCATATTAGAGGAAGACGCTGATATCTGGATTGAATCAATGCGTGATGAATGCACTTCCACAGCAGTCACGAGTAACAGCAGGAGTAGGCGGTAAGTTTTATATGCTTAATTTGAATTGATGACAGTCACGAGACCGATTACTCGATCCAATCACGTTGATGGATAAAAATAAAATTAAAACAAGCATGTAAGGAGTAACGGCCACAAACAGAAGGAAAATAGCGGAGAAAAAGTACCGATACATCACTTAAAATGTACTCAAGTAAAAGTAAAATTACACAATTTTAAACTTACTCAAAAAAGTACAATTTCTGAAAAAAACTACTTAATTACAGTAACGTGAGTATTTGTAATTCGTTACTTTACACCCCTGGCACTTGGATAGGTCAGCATGAACAGTTGATACATGAGAACTTACTTTTATGACAAAACTGTAACTAAATGCGCTATTTAAAATATGAAGTGAAGTTTGAACATTTTTGAAGCACAATGTTATTTACATTCAGTTTTGACCGATGCTCTACAGGTCTGATCTCCATTACACTGACTGTTTATTTGCTAAAACACTGAAAGATTCGAACCTTGTAATTCATTTTGCAGAACCTAATTAATATTCATGAGTGATTGTAAATACACCGCCTCCTACCTACACTATCATTTAAATATTTGGGGTACATTTTTTTAAAAGAAAGTATTGCTGTTAAATTGATCAAAAGTAAAGACAGTAAAAATGGAAATCTTTTATAATGTTACAAAAGATTTCCATTTCAAATAAATGCTGTTCTTTTGAGCTTTGCATTCTTCAAAAAATCCAGGATTTTTTTTATAACGGTTTCCACAAAAATATTAAGCAGCACAAAAGTTTTAGAATATTTATAAGCTTTTCTTGAGCACCAAACTCAGAATATTATAGTGATGTGACTGAAGACTGAAGTAATGGGTGCTGAAATTCAGCTTTGCATCACAGAAATAAGTTACATTTTAAAATACTAAAATAGAAAATGTTATTCTTCTAGAAGCATTAAAAAACTCTGAGCTTTTGGACAGTAGTGTATTAGAAGAACTCTCTTTTTATTTAAAGGGATACATTTTACAACTCATATATAGATATACAGTTAGAGATAAACAGTTGAGTTGTATCGTTTTTGAATCCATTAAGCCGATTTTCTGATATTTAGAAGAATATCAGTAACCAGACAGTTTCTGGTCTCATTGACTTGCCATAGTAGGAAAAAAATATACTATGGAAGTCAATGAGACCAGAAACTGTTTGGTTACTGATATTCTTCTAAATATCTGAAAATTGGCTGAATGCATTCGAAATGGTAAAACTCAACTGTTTAACTCTGGGGGAATTTCTAAAAAAAGTCAAAAGAGTATCCCTTTAAAAAAAACCAATACGTTTATTTAGTTTACCGGGAAAAAAAAACAACCCAACAGCAAGTATTATTTTTATACACGATTGTCTGTAAATAAAGTGATTGTAAGACAGAAAAGGACACCCATTAAACACGTTCAAAATATAAAGTTGGACACTAGGATCTAGTAAATCTAAAGTATGTAAAGCGTTGAAAATAGTCTCTACAATTGTATAGTGATGTAATTACATTAAGACTGTAAACATATCTGCAAGTCAAATAATGTAGGTTGTTTTATTAAAGCTTAGTGCAGTGTGGAACAAGTCAAACAAGCCCGTCAAACACTGCAGTACTGGTGGTGCTTCTTGGCTGCGTTTGTTTTTTAAACGGCTAGGAAAAGAGACTGTCCTCGGTTTTCTGTTGACTTCTGTGTAGCCGCAGTACAGTTGAAACCCATAGTTTCAGCGAGGGATGCTTTCCAAAGTGCTTTCACTCAAACACGCCATCCAACTCTCCCAATATTGTCACTGAACGTCACTGCTCCTGCCAAACAGGAAGTGGTGAGCCTGAATGGAGCGACTCATGACAAACTTGAGGCTTCATTTAAGCCAGTGCGCTAGCATTAGCGGTTTCCTGCGCCAAGTGAAAAGGGGACTTAGACAAAATCCTTCATAGGCTGCTGGGACAGAGGGCCCTTCTCACATCATTCCAGAGCTTTGCACACAAATCCATAATGAGCAAACTGACAGGAATTATTATGTGGAAGATCACAGCGACGCACAGGGAAATTTGACCCCCATTCAAGGGGGGCAAAGATTCCCACTATAATGGGGAGTATTGTAAACACAGAGCATTTAGAGGCCCACTATTATACCTCCAAAACCAGGTGACTTCTATTTAGCCCACATGTAGGCTTCGGTTAACCCGTATTGTGTCATCAAAGCCTGTCATACGCAGAGCATGACAGCCTGCCTGTATTCATCTCTCGCTTTTCTTATTTTTAAATACCCATTCACAGCCATAGTTCAGGCCAAATTTCCTGCTTCATTTATTCATGGAATTGCTCGGGAGCTTTTGTGGTGGATCTAACCAGTGTTTAAAGTACACCACAGTGGAAACCCATCCAGTGACTTTTTCCTGTCAGAGAGGGGAACATAAAAAGTAGCGTCTGATTAGCACAAACCAAACATTATAACCTAATAAGACCATGTAAGGGTTTGCGAAATGAATCTCCAATCGCACCGCTTTTGCTCAAGCATTGTCAGTGTTAACAGAGATGTTTGAGAGTGCAGGCTTGCCAGGACCGGAGCACAGAGCTTGTCTGTGTCCGTGGTGTCTGACAGTAAAGAGTTGGCAGTACTTTGAGAGACCCTGGCCTTTATCTTTCAACAGACCCGGGCTGTTAATAGTGTGCATATTCTTCCTGCTCCGTTCTGCCTAAACGCTCCTCATATTCCTCTGGGTGTGTTTCATTCTCCCGCAGGTCTGCTGGCTTTCAGACGGAGCTTAGCTCGTTGTCTCTGTCCGGTGGCGTCAATGGGTGTCATGCTTTGCCATCGTACCCCATCAAACAGGAGGGCTACAAGCTGGGATCGGCCCTGAGCGACTTTTCAGGAGGGATGGGAGGAGGTCGCAGGGAACTGGACTGTTCGAACAGCGGCGGTGGCGACGATGACAGTAACTTAGCAACTGTTCTGTCGTTGTCGGCAATGGCGGTGACTGTGTATCCATTTAATAATGAAGATGGCTCCTCCCCACTAGCTTTGTCCCCGAGCTCGCGTCACTCAGCAAGGTCGAATGCGAGCGGACTGAAGAGACGCTGCCTCTTGGTGGCCTCCCAGTCAGCCTCAGAGGGAATCGATATTGCCGCCAACATCTGCTCCTCCCAGATGTCCTGCGTTAACGGCCTGCGCACCAATTCGTCGTCGCCTACCGCCACCGCATTCTCCCACAAGCCTCTCCCCGCACCCAGCCCTCAGCTGCCGTCACCTTCCACCTCGTCCTGCCTCCTACCCCTGTCCTCCTCGTCATCATCCTCCTCAGTGTCATCAGTGGAGCATTGTGAGGACGTAGCCTCCATGCAGCCGGGGCCCGGCGTGGTTAACGGCAACGGGCTTGGACTTCTCATTCAGCCCGGTGCTCTGCTGGACAACTGTTCACTGAAACAGGAACCGGTGGATGATTTCTCTCCAAGTGAGGAGGAGCTCTTTCAGCATCATTATCACCATCTGGCGAGCCGTGGAAGCCACTGCGTTGGGCATTCCCACCATCACCACCACCACCACCAAACAGGCCCCCCACGGCCGCCCATGCCCCCTCCCTACCACCTGCACCAGTACATGGGCTCCGGCCCAGGAGCTCTACTGCATCTTCAGAGCCAGCAGCAGTCTCCACCCTCAGGCCTGCTGGCACAACCCAAACCCACAGGCCTGGTCGAACAGCAGGTGAGCGACAGGGAGGACGTATTTAGCGATAAGCAGGTATGCCGCTGGATTGACTGCAGCGCGGCGTACGAGCAGCAGGAGGAACTGGTTAGGCATATCGAGAAGGTCCACATCGACCAGCGAAAGGGTGAGGACTTCACCTGCTTTTGGGCCGGATGTGTCCGTCGCTACAAACCCTTCAACGCCCGCTACAAGTTGCTCATCCACATGAGGGTTCACTCTGGAGAGAAACCTAACAAATGCATGGTGAGTGTTCACAGTTTTTAACTGGCTGTCAAAATGCTGGCACAATTTTCAGCAGTTCCCCATAGTGAAATTCATAGAGGCGATTATAACTGGCAGTTGAAATGGCCTTGAAAAGGCATAAGCAGTATTTTGGACTGGGCTGTTTTAGTTGGAATCCTCAATGACTTTAATTTGAGTGGAAAGTTCCTGAAACCGAAAGCCGATATAATTATTTTTAATTACGAAAGTCAGTTTTAAAATCAGCTTTTAAGTATGTATTATCAACTGAGGATAATACATTTCATTTAGCTTTATTAAATCAAATCTCTTTTTAAAGGCCTCCCAAAAGTTTTTCACAAATATATATTTTTAAAAAAAAAAAATTTATCAGTTTTATTCGAGAAATAGATTTGGAAGCTTCATTTTTTTTGTAACAGCTTTCAATGGACCACCTATGCCTATTTTCCTCAGCATTTTTTTTTCCACAACCATATCATATGGCATGAGAAATTATGATTTCAACTGAAAGCGCAGCTAACTTTTCCAATGACGGGTTTGGGTATTTAATTGGACCTGTAGTCTAGCTGTATAAATAGTGTTGTGGTGAAACCCGAAACATCCAGGTAAAACTCTCTGATTCCACAAGTCAACACACTAATCAATGTCAAAGTGCCTTTCTAACATTCTCAGCTCAAGTGGAAAAATGGCTCAGGCCCTTCCAATGCACAAGTCCAAATACACAATTAGTCCACAATTTGTGTAGGGTGAAACTCTGTTTGTTTTCTTAAGATCTCTCTCTCTCCCTCTGTGTCTTTTCTTCTTTTTAAATGATTGAGATAAAAAAAGAAACTACACATCTGTTTAACATAACCAAATAATGCATGCACTTGATCCCTTTAAATGGGAGGTTTAAACATTTAGCCATCCCACAAGTATTAAGCGAATTGGTTCTTTATCCAAACTAAACACTTGGAAAAATGTAGTAGTCTGTAAGAACGGAGCCGCAGAGGAGATGACCAGCAAAATTCCCCTCTGTTGCTCAATTGGAGATTGTTGGATTTCTTGTTAGATATATACTGTTTCATATACAAGACTCTGTCCAAAATGGCTTTTATTTTACAGACTGCTTTAAAGTCGGCCTATTCCTTTAAATGCCAGGATACCTTTTTTTTATCCAAATGATCTGTTTAGCCATGTCAATAGGAGACAGCTGTACGCTAATATGTGGACTATGTTACAAGGGTAACATTTATATTAGCTAGCATTAAGCAGATCCGTTGACGTTATTAATGACAAGTTTTGTTTATTCTCCAGAGGATGTTGGTTTACTCTGAGCTCACAGCAGCTGGAATGACAGATGTAATTAGATCATGTAAATTCCTTCCAAAACGTGCAACTATATTTTATGGCACTGCGGACTCTGTGGCATAAACTTAGTAGTTCTGGAAATTATTTTCGTGACTTGTTGCATTTGCTGTTGTATATGCATTATTGTTTTGTTTTTTCATAATAATCTCTGTTTTTCTGACTTGCTCATACTTTTACAATAGTGTTGTAGGGGTTCTGTTCTTCCTCTCAAAGCTCTGCCCGGAGTATGTGGCAAGACCAGCCCCGGTGTCACAGCCTGTCAGAACAAACAAACACTCATTTTATTTAGATCGATACTAAGCAGATGCTAAGATAGGAACAAACCCGTGTATTGTTCTAAAATGGCTGGACATTGTTTCTGAATGTAATGAGGGCCTCTCACTGAGTCATCTTTGTCAAAGTTTAGTCTCTATTTTGCTGGAATCATATTATCGTTTCCTATGCAAATGGGAGGAAAGACAATTTAAGTAAAACTCGAAAGCATTTTCATGTGTTAGTAGTGTTTTATTGAGTGATTCCCAACCTGCAGTATGTGTAGCCTTGGTGGTTTTTAAAAAGATCTCAGGTACTTGGAAAGATTTTGTTTGATTAACAACTTATTGACATATTTAAATATTTTTTTAAGACAAAAAATTTAACTTGTAGCAGAATTATTTTACTAGACGAGTCTGTTTTTTTTTTTATTTAAAATGCAATTTAATGACATTTACATTCTTTATTATGTAATTTTGCAGTTGCAGTTAAAGTACAGACTCAACAGAGTGGTTCTGAATGAAAACTCATTTTGATTCATTCAGCACCTTGTAAACATTGGAGAAATACAATTAATTAATTAGTTATATTTACACATAACACCTGTAGTTGACCCTGCTCAGATTCTGACGCGTTCTCATTTTTTCCTCCGAAACGATGCCTTCCTGTAACCTCCGCAGGAAGCAGCTTTTGTCTGAAACATGTTGCATTTGTGGCCCTCGTGCAATATACAAAGACATGTTGGTATTCTAGCTATTTGTGCAGAGGAAACCGATGAGACATTTTGATTTAGAAGCAAATGCTTCAGAAAACCCAGCTAATCCCTTTATTATCTTTCCAACTGCAGATTCCTCCGAGAGCGCACGAGGCATGATTCCTCTGCATCCAAACACAACACTCCCTCATTCCTCTCTCTCTCTCGCTTTCTCTCCCTTGCTTTGTCCTCTCTACCAGCTGTGCTGCATTTGATTTGTATCATGCAGCGCCTTGGCAGGAAAAAGTCATTATCACAAACATAGGACGGGGTTCTGACTCTCTGCTTTGTCACCGGCCATACCTGGACGCGGTTTTATGCCCCGGCACGTAAAAACGCAGCTACATCTGCAAGCACTGAGCTCGGCAGACCTCTTAAAACCGCTCTGCGGAGTTTGAGAGCCTCTTTTTGGTTCACCCTCTCCAATTAAAAAGCACCGCGGGCTGTTTTGTGGTAGTCGGACAGCAGAGCAGAAGGCATCTAAAAGGAAACAACATAATCTTACTGCAATATCCTGTTGTGTTTCATGCCTAATTCAAGTGTTGTTTTAGTTTATTGGTTTTTTGCCCTCCTTGTCTGCATTAATATTAAAAATTTATCCGGCGACTACTGCCCCGACACTGTCCCAGGGCTCTTTTACGTCAGTGCTTTACTGGATTCAGCTTTGTATCTCAGATCACCTATCCCAGCTCATAAAAATCATGTAAATGCTCATCAGAGCGTATCTGTTGATAATACTCATGTTTGATGAGCAGATCCATGCATCGTGGACATTGATGATTGTTTCTTTATTGAATTTCCTCTTGAATGTATTGGTTTAATCCTATTACATTAATATATTGGCTTTGGTTTAGCGTGCTTGCAGTCGACTTGAGGTATTCTTGACATTTTCTGCAGTTTGTGTGCCTGCTGTGACAGGTTTAGTAAATGGGCTGTGTTCTGTTCTGTATTTTATGTGGTTAGTGTGCGTTTACTACTGTACTAAACAGACACTGAGTTCTCATAGTCATAATAAAACCGTATTAATTGCTCTAACCTTTTAGATTTTACTAGGGCTTTTCCTGAGTCATCTGTCCAGACATGTCTGATGAAAATATGTCGGTGTATTTTGGAACAGGATTGTTTGTTCAATCATTTATTTCTTGCGTTTTTTTTTGTCATCTAGTTTTTACAAGTTGTCTTTTCAAGTAGTTTAAAATGTTAAATCAAACATTTTCCTCAGCAATGGTTTTATTTAATCAGGGTTGGAAAAATTAGCAAAATAATAAATATAAAAATCAATTATTAATAATTATTTAAAAATATAATTAAATTATTACTTTACTTTATTAATAGTTTGCCCATTATTACCCCCGTTTTAATGTTTCTCATTTGTGAAATATTCAGTTTACTAGATCTACTAGATAGGACAGGTTTTTGCAATTAAAATTGCATTTGTGACCTAAAGCAGTGCACACCCATTTCCTTGTATTTCTCATCTCTGTCGTCATCACCATCACCAGACAGTTGGTAATTTAACATTTGGCTCACAAAACAGTATGTTTTTATTTTTGAATAACATTTCGTAACTAAACGGATATTAGGATTTACTTCCTAAACCACACCTTTTTTGTTACCTCATCAAAATAATTGCAGAGCCACTCTTATGGCGCATTCGTTTCAAAGTTTGAACATACAGGCCTTTGCTTGAAGGAAAATTGGCTCAAACAACCAGCTGGAAAAAACATAGATCATGGAATTTCCTTTTCCCCCCTTCGCTAGTGTGAAACCGGCAAACATATATATAAAGATTTATTAGACTGATTTTTGGATGGGTGCTCTGAATTCTCCAGCAGCAGACGGCCCAGACCCAACCAAAATGGCGTGTTTTGGAGTAAATGGAGGTTTTTGTGAGCAATCAACACAGATGCTGGAGATGAAACGGCTCGTGCCATTAGCTAATTAAAACGCATGGCCTGTGCATGAGCTGACTGACTTTTTCCTCTGAATGCACGCGAAACCCGAGCCGTCTGGCTCGCCCCAGCAAAGGCAGCAAGTGGCGTTGATACTAATGTGGATGTACTAGAATGAGCTGCTGACATTTCTGACCTGTCTATTTAACTTAGCAACTGCCAACTCTCTAAGCCCCATTATGCTAGCAGGTAGCGACAGTTACCTGCGCTGACGCAGCAGGACTCGAGGACTGTTTCCTTTGCATTCTAGGCGGATTTGTTTTATACAGTGGCTCGGGGAGGTTATTCTGCTTGGGGTATTTAATGGGAATGTGGAGTGAATGATTCCAATACAATCATTGTTCATATGAGTTTTCAGAAATGTCATAAATTTCACTTGAATCCAAGTTTCCAGATGGTATTGCAGAAGAATGCACACGGTCAGAATCGTTTTTACAATTACAGCTCATAATTTGCAACCTTCAACTCGCTAATGCATCATCACATGAAAGTTACGGTTGAATTATATCTTTAATTTCAAGATCAACAAATCCGCCTCTTTTTTTTTTGCTTGCTGTCAGATCCAATCTGAGACTCTATCGTCTTTTCGTCATACCAATAGCTAAGCTACGGAGACCATATGTGATACATATATTAGCATGATGAAACTGCTGGCATAAAATGTCTGAGATTTGTCAGGAGACTGATGTTTTGGCAATGGAATGAAAGGCCTGGGAATTGATGGATTGTGCTTGTTTTCCTTGTCAAATATGCCAGGCCAAGTTCTTGTCAAGCCGTAAAAGGTTTCCAGTCATTCTGTATAGTAATGCAATCCAGTCACTACTCCTCTTCTCTCTCTTCCTTCACTTAAGAATTCTTAATAGCTACTTAAGCAATAATCATTGTCAAATATCTGGTAGCTCTTTTTTCTCCTGCTAAATACACTTTTTTTTTTTTTAAAGCTGGCATTATGGCATTCATTATTCATTATTGGCATTCACCTCAGCCAATGCGCCTCATGGCTGTAGGGCTTTAAATGTGCATAACCGGGTATCAAAGATTGAAATATCCATACATGTTTTGTGCTAATTAGATTTGTCTGGAATGCTATGCTATATTTTGAGTAAGTAATTTCCTGACATTTAATTATGTACCTGAAATGTGAGACAGAGACTGATGGCCACATTATTTTAGCATTGTGTCATAGACTCATATCTGTCCCGAATCCAAGTGCTTAATCTGTTTAACCCTGTAAGTGGGGCGTATCGTCTACTAATACACTAAGGGGACCAAACACAGCTAATGGCCAAAATTTCCTCAGGCGTTTTAAATCGCTAGACCCTGCTAGACACAGTCCTTATGCTTCATACATGTATGGTTTTAGGCTCAAGTTAGTCCCATCATTTGTACTATGGCGAAAAATACTAGTCTTTTGTCATCTTATAATGGACTGTGAATTTGAAACGATCTCCATTAACTTAATATTTGGAGGTACTCCTTGTCAGAATTACTTTCGGGAATATCTCCATAAAAAGGTGGATTGTTGAATGAACTTTAATTTACTATTCCCTGATTCTAGCTTTGTAAGATATGAGAACACATTTATTGCACTTTTTATTTGGTTTATTTACTGCACAAAGTTGTGGAAACACTCAAGTTTCTTTTATTACTATTGTCCTATTTTTACTATATAATACTATTTATTTATATTAGCGCCATATTGTTTTTATTATTCAATATTAGTATTTTTATTAGCCCCATATAACCTATGTCTGTATTTTTCTGTAGTTGTTTATTAGCATTGCAGCACAAATGCGCGGAAAATCAGTTGTTTTAACATGATCCAGCCAGGTGACATAAAAAAAATCTGGCGCACAGTGTGCCAAGAAAATATTGAGCTGTTGTAAAGTGAAGTGTTGCTAGTCAAAGACAGATATTTGGCACTCAGTTGTAATACTTCTGCACATTTGAACTTATTTTATCTTTTAACGCCAGCGTTTTTTTTTTTTTTTTTTTGCCAGTCAGCACCAGCATTTTTTTTATGGCTCCCAGAATATTTTGTTATATGAATATCTGAATATACAATGTATCACAACAATGAACAGAGCCACTGCTTTTAAAAAACATTAACAAAAACAGAAAGCTTAAGAAAATAGTTTTTTTGGTTATGTGTCGGATTAAGAATGATGATATTCTGTACTCTTTCAGGTGGGGAAGCCTTGTGTCATAAATGATGGAAAATTATTTCAATGGCAGGGTCAGGGAGAGAACTGCTAGTCATATTTTTTTATGCTCCTTAGTCATAATTTTTCTGTGAGGTTGATATGCATTGACTGTTTCACATTTTACAAGCTGAGCTCAATCAGACAGCATTTGTTACATAATGTTTCTTACAACAAGTAGCCTTATAATTTAAACGTGTCCTTCATTTTCTTTAAAAAGAAAGTTACAGTGAGGCACGTATGTAAGTAAATGGCCAAATTTTCATAGGATTTTACGACAAAAGTGAAGGTTATAATTTATTTTAGTGCATTTTTGAACTGTAAAATGGTTCCCATGATTTTTACAGTTGTGTTAAGGTTTTTGACATAATATTACGAAAAAGTTGTAAACTGCATTTTTCTGCACTAATATAATGTAATCAGTTAGCATTTTATTGTAACATTTTTGAAAAGGAGAGATGAATCTAAATTAATTCACGAGTGCTGCCGATTGAATTTAACTTACTGGACCCAGAGTATTCCTTATTTAATAAAAAAGGACATTTTTCTCTAACATTTTGGTCACAATTTAGAGTAATAAATATATAATTCTTTCATTAAATTCAAGTTCTAAAAGAGTTTTTATAGTGCTTTTATTTCACTACTTACACGTTAGGAATGTGGTAATAAATTTGAATAATAATGATTTAATGTCTCAGTGTGGGCCCTTTATGGCCTACATGTACACGGAGCCAGTCATAAATGTGTTTAATTTAGAGTACCTTCCTCATTGTCACTACAGAGAGCATGTTGACATGGAGCTGATGCCAGTTGCCATCTGCCAAACACTCCTTAGAATAAATAACAGTAGTCAGGGCGCTATTTACATCACACCCAGCCTTTCCGCAAACATTCGCCATAAACCCCATCATGTAAACAGAGCACGGACAGTTTCGAGTTAAGACTGAATATCCCAGTGTTCTAGAATGGGTTTGTTGAGATACAGATGGGCCATGAGACTTAGTAGAACCGAGAGCCAGGTTAGGATCCCAAGTATCTCTCAAAACCAAACCGACCCAGTTAATAAACAGCCACATAACTGGAGGCTTTATGGTGCCCCTCTAGTCCGAAACCACGTCCCATCTGCGGTTTGAACAGAGCCCAAAACTAAGTGTGGGAGGCTTGCGACAGCTTCTCTCTTACAAACGTATGGGCTGTGACAACATTCTGTCTCATTTGTCATCTGCTGTCACTCAGAGATAGATGTAACCAGAGCAACATCTTCACCAAAAGCCCATTCCTTAAAACCACAGTTATGGGTGTAGGGGTGCAGTAAGAATGTGGTGCACTGGTTCCACATTTCAAGCGGGGTGTTATATGGAGATCTGGCAGGACGTGGTACGCTACTGCACTTTACCGCTGACTCACAGCTGGATTCAACCGTCCAATTAGAGTTCTCCCCATGAAACTATTCATACTCCGCCAGAAGAGCTGTCCACGCTTTCTCAAAGCGCTTGTCTGTTTATATTGTCAAGTCCCTACATACATTTGGAGGTATGGCTTTGAAACTATTTCAAAAATTATTGATAAAAACAGTAACTTCTGCACTTCCAACATGAACTTTAACCATGTTCTTTCAGCCAACAATACTTGAATTAACTTGGTTCTCCATTATAGCAAAGTGCATTCTCCAAATGTTTCTAGTTCAATAACTAATGTAACTTTTTCACAATTTCCCAAGATTTGTTATTTTTACCCTTTAATAATGTTAATATTTTTTCCTGCATGTGCCCAGGAAAGCGTGGAAGCCTGTAGAGTAATACGTAATCGTCATATAAAGTTTAAAATTAGACATACACTGTAAAAATGAATACGACTGAATATGTTAAATCTAATCAACAAAATTGAGGCAACAAATTACAATCAACATTATTAATTAAATTTAACAAATTAGAATTGAGTAAGAATTAACCAAATGAATTATTTAAAAGTTAACCATTTAAAATGAGTAGAATTTACACATTTTTTGAAACAAAAATATCGGAAAAACAGACTGATGAATTAAGAACTCTATTGCCATCATTGAAGACACCTGATGATAACAAGCATAATCACTGAAGGAGAAAACCGTAATTTTCATGAAGTCACCATTATGGTGATCAGTGTGTGTTTTAGTTGGGCTCTTGACCCTTAAATCATTAACTTTACATGTTGTTTGGCTGTTATACGTGAATTGTAACAGCCAGATGAACAAATAGATAAGGTGATCTGATGGTGTTGGTTGTGTTTTAACATAATCATTAATTCATTTGGTTAATTTTTACTCAATTGTAATTTTTAATTGATAATTGTAATCTGTTGCCTCAATTTTATTGATTAGATTTAACATATTCAGTCATACTAATTTTTACAGTGCAGTCTGTTTTTCACAATGTGACTAGTCACATTGTGAAATATGTTGCAGTTGCAAGATGAATCACACTTTGAGATATGAAGTCGCAATAGTGAGATATCAAGTCACAGTACCTTTTTATTTTGTTTACTCTGAGGCAGAAAGTTTTTACAATTCATATCTACACTATCGTTGAAAAGTATGAGGTCAGTATATTTTGAAAAAAATTAAGCAAGGATACTGCTCTTTTAAACTTTCTATTCATTAAAGAATGCTGAAAAAAATATCATGGTTCCACAAACATTTGTAACATCTGTTTGTAACATTGGTAATAAAAGAATGTTCCTTGAGCACCCAATGAGCATATTATAATGATTTCTGAAGGATCATGTGACATTGAAGACTGAAGTAATGATGCTGAAAATTCATCTTTGCCATGAAAGGAATAAATTACAGCTCTTGGTGAGAACAAGAGAAATCTTCCAGACCCCAAACATTTGATCAGTAGAGTACAATTTGCCAGACAATATTATCCAATGCAACTTACATGGCATTTTTAAAATCAGTTCATGCACACTTTGGGAATCAAACACATGACCTCAGTGTCACTGTTCCAAAAGAAATGTTTCCATATGAAAGTGCCTGCTCCATTTGTGCTTGTGAGTTTTCATCGAGATAATATGCGGTCTGTTATTGTGTGCGGGTCATTGATGTGGATTCCCAAAGATCAGTAGCGCAGACATACAACTCTTGTTTTGTTCATTTCGGTGACAAAGGCTTTTTTTTTCCAAACAATGATTTAATTCCTTCACTAAAGGTCTCATGATGCATTCTAATAAATTCTATGTGACCTCAAAGCCCATGGCTCATCAATTCACCCCTTAAATTTGATTTAAAATGACAGGTTTGTGAAGCTATAAAGGATCAGTTTCCTAATGGACTCGAATGTGAACATAAAGAAACGCTCCAAATCTCTGTATAATGTCCAGCCATTGTTTCCACAGTAGTGAAAAATTAAGAAAATAGCACGTTCTATGGCTCCTTGAAGACTCGATATTATCCTCTTCAAAGCTTAAATAGATCCAGAACAAGTGACACGGATGAGCCAAATTCATATTTCAGCGTAGAAAAGCCAAGACTCAGATTAGGTCAT
Organism: Pimephales promelas; assembly: GCF_016745375.1. Next base: position 43,698,398 of record NW_024121099.1, read on the forward strand.
GCACAATTTAATGCAAAGATGGAAAGTGAATATTAGCATTGAAAAAACACACTGCTTTGTAATACCGTCAGCGTCTCGCTTGCAAATACCAAGAGAGGGGCGAGAGCCAGACCTGGAGTCATATTACGGCTAAGGTAAACAAGTACGTGATGAGAAATTTCAAGTTAAATACTCCATAAATATGAAAACGTTTACTGTGGAATATCACAGGACACTGAGACCTTGTTATTTGGGTCTATTTTTTCTCTCTCAACTGAGTTATTGATGAGGTATTTGAATAACTTTCGGATACAACTTCTTTATTATTTTATTTTATTTTTCTACTTTTTTCACAGATTTAGATCTTTTTGTTGCACTATTACATTTTCATTTAATAATGACTTGATCTTAGTATTATTTATTTTCAGTGCAAAACATTGGTCCTCATATTCCACTGTGATTCCACATGATTTAATGTGCAGTCATGCTGTATGACGTATCATGATTAATAATGTGTTCTGAAATATGACCTGATAAATTGCCCTCGCACTGCACTTTTGAACAGAAAAAAACAAAACAAGAAAATACTGAAGGGGAAACGCAACAATCAGGTTCCCAAAAGACAACAATGCAAGCTTTCTCTATTGTAGTTCAATTTCATCACATATCTGGAGGGCGTAAATGTTCTACTTCTCAATCCAACTAAGTTAGATCTCACTCGACCTTTCTACATCGTCATTCAAAACTGAACACATTTAACATGCCATTTTGACCTATTGTCCATCTGAATAGCTTTGTTTTGTTCATGAATCTGATGGAGCCTTTGACGCAGAGGTGTTTGACTTGGCAGGCGCAAGGCACTCTGGGATGTGTATTTGTTGTCAGGTCAGAGATATACTGTAGAATAGCTTAGAGAGAGTGGGCATGAGACAAACCCAGCTGTGTCAACTCTGAACATTATGCCAACAGGGTGGAGGGCGGAAAGAAAGGCGAGAGAAACGAACGTCGGTCAGGAGCGTTTATAGTTTAAATGTTCCTCACAATGTCATATAACGAGGGATGTTGTGAAATGTGGCCTTTTTTGGTGTTTAGCCTAGAGTTTGGATGACGTTTGAACCTTTAGAAGTATGGCATGACCCTGACAGTCAACTTTTTCAAATAAAGAGCTCATATGTGTGAATTATGAGTTTGTGTAATGAAAGTGTGATTCTCATCCATAAATCGAATGTAAAAGCAACACGTTTCTCATGGCTGCCAGTTAAAGAGGAAGTTTTTGAGCGACTGCACTCAATGTATTTGTCATGTCACCCCATGTGTTGTGCCAGCGCCGCTGGGAACCGAACGCTAGCAGGTGTCAGTGAGTAGATGGGGACTGACGGTTTGACTGTGTCAAATGCTGTATTTGCCCCTCCGCAGGCATGAACACGCTGCACATATCATGTTGAGGAGTTTCATTGCATCTCACTGTGCCCTGGTTCATGTTGCACGAAACGGGGAGATAACTGATGGCTCGGTGGTATTGTAAAGGCATCGGGGCGAGTGTAATACTCTCTAATTAGCTATTAGAGATGCTTAGAATGGAGAGAGTGAGAGGCGGGTTACTGGAGTGACAGACTGTGCTTGGTGTCCATCAGCGCTTTGCGGCCAGGGAAACCGAGAATGCTGTTTGGTTTCTTTGGTGTTCGGTTTAACAAAGAAAACACGGATTAAATAAATTTGACACTAATTTAATGGTGCCAGGTCTTTAGGCCTGTAATAAATAGGGTAATATGAGGGAAGATGGGCCACTTAAGAAGAACACTGTGCCTTTACAGGACTAATATTGATGTCTTTAGGATGTGCAGGATGCATTATCCAATATTTTAACAAACAAAATAAATGGAAACTTGATGGCACAAAATAAAAATCAGGGGTAAATGACCCTCTTCCTGTGACAACAACTATTTTTTGCTGAATATGTATCATAAATGTATGTCTGCATCTGTGTGCATAAATGATAGTTTTGCTAATGTACAAGACTAAATCAAATATTCTGTGTAACATATTCTAACAATTTAGTTCAATTCAAATCAAATACCAGAATTCAGTATGTAAGTGTTCAGTCAGAATTATTTTTATGTTTTGATATAAGATTATACTTAACCAGGCTGTATTTATTTGATCAATCAATAATACAGTAAACGTATAGTAAAATGCAGATCAACACAGTAAAAACTGGAATATTGTAAAATATTATTACTATTTAAAATACTCTTTTCTATTTTAATATATTTAATATATGATTCATTCCTGTGATGGCAAAGCTGAATTTCCAGCTGCACATTGCATATCCAGCATCTTCACATTATTTTAACAGAATCTGCATTTTATTTTTATTTTTTATTTTATTTATTTTTTTTATTTTTTATTGCAGGTTAACAAAACAGTAACACATACCAGGTAAGATTCAGTGAGACACATCTACAATACAGAAGTAGGAAAGGGGAAACAAAAAAAAAAAACAACAAAAAAAAAACAAACAACAGAGAACAGAAAAACTCACAACAGCCCCACACAGTTATCGACAAAGTGGTATATGTAGGCACACGAGATCCTTTCTGTGATGCAATTCGGTAGTATCTGAATAGTTGTAGAGGATATGATAGAGACTTTGACAAACACAAAGAAATATATATCTATATTTCTATATATATCTATATCTATATATATATATATATATAGAATCTGCATTTTAAAAGAAAGAAAATCCATTCCACACCACTATTTTAAAATCAGAATGGATTATGTTGGTATATAGCCTGAAACATGGCCATGCATTTCAGAAGAGTGCTTACAGGTACTGTATATTAGATTACATACACTAATTTGTTTTCAGGATGTAGCATGAGTATATGACCACCTAGTTATAAATTCAAATGAATACAGCAAGCGAGGGACGCATGCTGGAGTTACTAGTTAAAGGCTTTTAGAAAGGAAGAGAACATGTGGAAGCGTCAGCTGATCTGGAAGAGGACCTTTACTCTTTTCTCCCTCTGTAAATCTGAATCTCTTCCTAGGTCAAAAGAAGATCACAGCTAGTTTTGGTAGGCACTATATCTTCAGGCTGGTAACACTTTGACGGTACGCCCCAGAATGACTGTGGGTTAAGTGCTCCCATAAAGATCCATATGTTTCCTGCATGTTCTAGTTCAGGATTCCCACATGTAGCATAAGTTGCTAATGTTTGACTTCCATAGCAGCGAGGTCAGAATCCATAATACACCTTCAATTCAATTTCCTTCAAAAACGTTGCTCATAGTGAGGTGGGGAGGGGGGGTGCGTAATGACTACGTGAGAGGCCCAATTTAGTCATCATAGGTTGCTTCCTGTGAAGGTCCCATCTACAGTCTACATGGGTTTCAATCTGGTTTAACCAGCGTTGCATGAGAACAAAAAAGGCTGTTTCGGAGCAATTTTGCTAGTCATTTACATGACTACTTCCTCCACGGGTTTATCGGCCATGCCTTCGATCCCATCTGGACAACATTTGTCAGCTGAGGATTTGTGTATGCATCACATTAGGTATGAATCAAATATGTTTTGAAATTTGAAAGTAACGGACAAAAGAGCAACAAAGCAAAATCAAAGATCCCTGAGAATAATCGAAAGTGAATTCCCCTCCAAAGGAGAGAACGCGAGAGAAAGAGAGAGAAATTAACCAGATCTTTGATTCGTATTAAGCCTCCTATTAGCAACAGATGAAGTTGGCTGCTAAAACGAGTGGCGTTTGGATGTGGAAATGAAATGTGTAAACTATGTAATGCGAATGTTTTAGCTAAGCTGTGTTTAATTTTCTACCCTGATGAAGTGCATGAGAAACCTGTCTCCCCTTAGCTGTCTCATTGAATCATATGGATATAATTTCATCCATTTACGTTTTTCTGCTCTTTGCTGTGGTTGCCAGGGGGCATTTGGAAACAGGCAGATTAAAGGCACATGTTCGCTTTCGCCTGTAGTTTTTAGCCACTCCATCTGAGCTCCGCTGTTCTCCGTGCCGAAAGACGTGTCGGCGGTTTCTCTTTTACAGGTCACAGTTACTTCAGGCGCTCAGCGGTAAACCTCGTAACACCTTTCGTTCTCCAACAGGAACCAGAATCGATTTCGTACAAGTGCTGATCACAGAACATCTCCATAACCCGCAGACAGCGTATCTGAGAGCGCTGAGGCAATTTGGATGTCACAACGAATTACAAAAAATGTGCCGGACCGTAAGAAAAGAAGTCATGGTGCTCATTAAAATTGCCTTTAAGCCCACTAATTAGGAGTAATAATGTATTTAATGCTTGTTAGTTGCTTAAGGTTTTAATGTCTGAATAAACGCATGCCTGAGGGAAGGTGAGATTGGTAGTTACAGTATAATGGGGAAATATGTTTTATGTTTCAGAGCACCTCCGAATGTTAACGGGAACAGCAGTGGACCTTTGACTCCACGGGAAAGAATGTGGCCTGAATGCAATTCCCATAATAAGCAAATTTTCCTCTTCCTCTCAATCCAAGTCACTCCATCAGAGCTCTGTGCGACGTCAGTAAGCGACACGGCCTTATTTTTGCGCAGAAAAATGTGTCATAAAGGCTGGCTTGTGTTCTGCAGGTATTTAAGGGTATTAATGAACTGTTTTTTCTTCCGAGTGCTTGTGTACACTACGGGCTTTTAGTTGCCCGATGCCTCGTTGGACGTTTTCGGCCGCAATCACGCTTCATTTCCCATATAGTCATCAGGTTGAGGTTGAGCGGCCTCTGCGGCCCGCAATCATCCATGATTGGCTCTGTGCCCCTGACACAAATGTCAACCCGAACTGTCACTCTGTGTGTAGACGGCAGATCCTGAGGCCCACTTCGGAAAGATGGCGTCAAATGACTTACCACAATCCACTTTCGAGGGTCATCACTCTGTTTACCCTCACACAGGCCTTCAGAGGGGAAAGCTAAACACGTTTATGCCAATTAATGTGATTAGCTCGCTAAACTGTTTTTGCAAATAAAATCAAAGGGTAGTTGAGATTTGGGAGCTGTCGTGGTTGCTATATAGCGGTTTTAAAAATGCAACATATATTTAGTTAGTTTGGAGTCTCACTTTTCACTCAGATTTTTATGATGAAGGTCTGTTTGTATCTCAGAAAGTTCACATTCCTCGGTTTACGTTTGGGGATGTTTTGATAGATGTCGTCGTCAGTTGTAAAACTGGTTGCGTTAGAATTATTTGGAAAATAATGTTCTGTACTTGGCAAATACAGGTGCATTTTTGTGCTAAGAGAATGTTATGGTCTTCAAAAAAAGAAAAAGAAAATGCCAGAGACATAAAGAGACATTAAGAGAGAAAAAGAAATTCCTCCCAGTCAAATGGATTAAACTCTGGCAGATGGCTGTGTTTGCATGGTATCCCAGAATGCTTTGCTTTGTTTGCAAGGTATCCCAGCATGCTCCGCACCTCTCTCCATTGGCAGCCAATCCTCACACTAAGGGCGGGCTTTACACGATTAGCAGGCTTCTCTCTGCGGACCCATAAATTCAATTTAGCCTGAAATTTGTATTACGTTTTAAAGAAAGCAGCGAAAGAATTATTATTTCCCCTATATATAAATACACACATTTTGGGACATACATACTCGCGGTGTTTGTTTTGAAAACTTAAGTATTTTAGGAGTCAGCACGCGACATATATCTCTGCTGTAAAATGTAAATATGGCTAGCACGTTTTTTTTTTTTGAGACTTTAAGTTCTGTGTTGTTGGTATATTCACAGATGGTTTAATGTTGTTGAATAATACAGGCACAACTTGTGGGGTCTGAATGTTCAAAAGCCCCAAGCAATTGTTTCAACCACCGTACCGTTCTATTGCTCTATAGCGCATATTATTACCTCTGATGCACTATTATTTTCTAATAAAAATGCAAATTCAGTTTTTTTTTTATTCCCTATGTGTGTAAATGTGTGAACGTGACCCTGTAATGTACCTGACTGAGTTTTTTCCTTGTTCCACATTTTTTTTAATGTGTCATATAAGAATCTGCACACTCAGATACACACACTGTATAATCCAGGTCACTCAATATATCCCAACCGTGGCAGTCTAAGGTTTCGCCCCGTATTAAATGGCCTGGCCTCAATAGCAAGCCCTTTGCGAGTGATTGAAGGAGGCCAGAGCCCGAATGATGTTCTGAGAGCCCATTAGAAGAATGGAAGGCTCTTTCCTTCAGTGAAACTCGAGCGGGGGCCTCAGTTAGAGGTCAGTGGACAATAGAGAGCAAAGCTGCCATGTCAGGTTACACCGTCTCTGACACCTCCATAAGCTGCCACTCTGTCTCATCCGAGGCTCCTTACTGGTGGGGCGGAGCTAAGAGATAGTTGGAAGGGGCGTGGCATAGTAGTCAGTCGTTTATGGTCTGTAATTTTAAAGAATTCTAATTGGCCAGACCATGAAAATGAGCTAGCGAATGTGAATTTCTTTTCTGATTTAAATGTTCATCTGAATGCATTGTTCACACTCATGAACAAATTAAGGGCAATGCCTTATAAAACATCACCCTCCGAGAAAGGTTACTGTTGTTGTCTCTCTGTCAGTTTGAAGGATGTAACAAGGCTTTTTCGCGGCTGGAGAATCTGAAGATTCACCTGCGGAGTCACACAGGAGAGAAGCCGTACCTGTGCCAGCACCCGGGCTGTCAGAAAGCATTCAGCAACTCCAGCGACAGGGCAAAGCACCAGCGCACACACCTGGACACTGTGAGTACATGAATACATTCATTCCTGCTCAACCCCCGAAATGCTTCAAAACACACGTAAACAAACACTTCTCTTTACTGACACCATCCTTAATATATAAATTAGCAGTGATGGGAAAATACAAACTTGTAGTCATGCTATACTGAATTTATTTAAATAAATTAAGTAGTTACTAGAAGTGCTACGGTTTTAGAATCATCTTAAAAGAAAACTTCATTAGAATAAATCATCCTCATAAACTCTCTAGTATGAAGGTTGGATTTATTCTAATACATTTCAGTCTAAATGATTCTCTCTCTATAGCACTGATAATTTGACTCATATTAAATCGGTTCATCCTAAAGAGTTGGAAAGTTATTCTAATCAAAAGTTTATTTCAGTGATTAGGTCCATTCTAAATGGTCCTTTCTCATTTTTAGCATTGGAAACTCATTCATTCTAGTAAATCGGTTTGTCCTTAACTGTCCTTTCATACGAGTTAAATTTATTCTGGTGATTCGGTTCATCCTAAAAAGTCATCTCATACAGGTATATACCATTGGATACTTTGATTCATTGTAATGAATTGGTTCATTTGGACACATTCATTTATTTATAAAAAAAAACCAAAAACAAGACTGTGCATATTATCTTTTTTTAGCTAGATATTTTGGTAAATGCTGCTGTTCTTCACATTTTCTCAATTATCTTACAGTATTTACAGTTTTTTTGTTGCTGTTGTTCAAAAACCTTTTATACAGTACCATTTATATAGTTTTTAAAAAGGTATTGCTCTCTTACATAGGTGATATGATGCTCCAAAATGTGTTAAGTGATTTTGTTATTAGCTTACTATTTTTTTCCTAACCTAAACTAAAGGGAGATCCATGGAGGACCTCCATGTTCAGAGCAAAAGTCCCAAGCACTTAAGTTCCCATCCAAATGGACCTTACAAACAATACCGTAAATGTGCTGTTTGCTGCCTTTCTTTGACCTAAATGTTAATTTTGCATGCACAAAACATACATACGGTTATGTCTCTGTGGGTTGATGAGGGGAAACACGTTATATCATACACCGTTTAACACCACGCTTCGTTTGTGATAGCAACGACACATGGCATAGAGAGACAAGCACGTCTTGCATCCCACTCCAACCATGTGAGGAAAAATAAAAGTCAGGGAAAGCTTGAGCTAGTCGTTTCTCACTAACTGGCTGAACCCGATGCTGTATCCACGTTACCGCCACACTGCCACAGCCAATAAGACCCTCGACCCCAGATGCCCAGTGCTACACATTAACTTGCCTTTGCGCCCTGTCACAGCCTTCCCACACGCCTCATATACAGTGAAAAAATCCCTCCGACAGTAATGATATTTATTCTTGACGGCCTTTTTTCTTTTTTCCATTCCTAAGCTTTCTCGTTTTCTGTTTTTGGTGCGTTTAGACGGCAGGGGGATTATATGGCATTGCACAGTGAAAACAAATAAATGCGCAGAGACGAGCTGCCCTGCGAGCGGCTTGTAAAAACAGCGTTATTTAGAGAACGAGGGAAGGTAGGAAAGGAGAGCTAATAAAGGAAGCCTATCCACTTTCGCTTTAATGACTGCCTCTTTTCTAGAAAAAAAAGAGCAGTGTAAAATGCATGGGAGAAAATCACCTCTGCATGTTTTGGAGCGTAAGAGTGTGTTTCAGTAAAGTTTGCCAGTGAGAATCATGTGTACACTGATGTTTATGTGAAAACGCACGTTTCAACACAACTCAACGTTGATCAAATGAGCAAAATAACACTGTAAGTGTTTGTACAGAACCTGTATACCTACACATTTACCGAACAATCTGTATTCTTCTCTTTCCTCTTCCTGTGTCCTCTCAGCTGAAAGGTAGGACACTGTCTTTCCTCTTGAACTTTGACTATCTACAGTATTAACACTCAAAATAAACAGTTACTGCACTTGTGTTTGTCCATTTACACTCAATTTGAAAGTGTAAATATTAAGGCTGATTACAGAAAAAAGTCTACTTGTAAAAATGCTTACTTTTCTGATTGAATTCAATACTTTTAAATAAAGAAAGAAAAATATGAAGAATATACTAATATAACTAATTTGACATAATATTTCCTCATTCCTAAAACCTATTTATTTCCATGTTTAAATAAAACAAATTAAATCCCAGATTTTAAATGTGGACATGGAATCATACTTTTTTTTTATATATATATATTTAGAAATGTAATTAAAACTAGTGACTTTACAGACTTTCAATCTTAAAATGTTTATTTTGAGAGTTCAAAACAGTTGCTTGTCTAAATTGTCATGTCTTTTTAGTTTCCATGTCTGTTCATAAATGTTCTACACTGTATTTAATGTCTCATATAAACTATTATTATTGCTACTCAGTTATGAATGCTGACGTATTGTAATGAATAATGTCTTTGTGTCCATAGCAGTGTGTTTCCATGTCCTCTTTGTGACTGACTTGCGTATAATTTTGATTCTTTGACTCCTTGTGCATTTCCTGTTTCAGAAACCATATGCGTGTCAGATCCCAGGCTGCACTAAACGCTACACAGACCCCAGTTCCCTCCGCAAGCATGTGAAGATTCACTCTGCCAAAGAGCAGCAGGTGCGTAGGAAGGTAAGGATACAAACAATCTCAATTCTTTTCTTTATTTCCTCCGTACAAATCATCTCATCCGAACATCAGAATAAAATTAGCTCTTTGGCTCTTGCCATCAGCCTTGAGAAACTTTTCTAGTAGATATTTTTCATGGTCAATTGTGTCTTTTTCATGGCTTGCTGCAGTTGGTTCTACTTAGGATTGTCTTTTGAAAATGATTTCCCCAACAATAGATCAACTATGACCACATTTCAGCATCTACATGGTAAAGAGTGCATTCCTCATTAAAGTGGGTAATTATAAGCAGAATGGCCTCATTGTTGCACTGGTCTAAACGACAGCTGACTGATGCGTTCTTCTTGCTTGCTGTTGTAAGCGGAAACACATGTGAGCGTGTACCATTGTTAATAAGCTGTGCAGCACTATACCCCAGTGGCCAGATGTTGTGGGTTGTCAAACAAACACTCCCACTCCATCCATCGCGAGCGTCGCCTGTTATAGCAAGCTGCGGCAAAGCACCGAAGCTCCTTTTACGTTTGATGAATTGCTGGGAGTTCTGCACAAGGATCTCAACTGGAAAATGTGCGGTTTGCGCTCTTTCGTAATATTCGAGAACTGCAGCCCATTTGCGTGTAATTAAGACGTGTTAGTTTTATTTCTAATTTGCACGTTTGTGAGCTTTTGTTTTGAAAATCTTAATTGCAGTGGAATTACAATAGCATAACACTTTCAAGTTGCGTGTCACGGCTCATTTCGGGCTATTGTTTATTGCGAGGTATCATCTCCAGATTCAGTCCACTCAACACGAGTTCATTTGACCGAAGATAATTTTCCAGTTAAACATAATTCCATGCTACAATCCAAGCTTTCAAATTCAGTCTAAAAGTCCTAAACACATATGACTCCCCGAACTCTACACGAATGTCACATATAACGCATGATTACTCCCAGAAGTTTGATTTTGTAACCTTATGAAGAGAAAAATCAGTCTTGCACCAGCAAAAAAGACCTCTCCGCCTCTCTGAAGCCAATAACGTAGCGTCCCAACCTGTACTGACGATGGAGATGGATGTGGATGCGGGGTATGTCCTTCCCCTCATCCCCTCATGTTTCCAATCAAAGGTTCCTGTTTGTGGTGAAAAACTGTTTCTCTCTAAGCTTTTCATTTCCTGCGCTGGCCGATGGGCATGTCAGCGATGAGTTTGTGTCTTTTTTACGTTTTTTAATTGAAGACTTTTGTTTCACACAGGTTTTTAATGTGATTTCATTCTTTCAATATGGAGAGATACATACATCATGCTTTGATATACAGTGAGAAAAATAAGTTATTTAGTAAAATAAGGAAATAAAAAATTGATTTGCAGCTGTATCATACAAATAAATAGTTAAAAAATCATCATATATTGTGATTTCTGGATTTTTCTTTTGTTTTGATCATGTCTCTCACAGTGGACATGCACCTACGATGACAATTTCAGACCCCTCCATGATTTCTAAGTGGTTCAAAAACTCATTTTCCCCACTGTATGTATCTCTAATCTTGCATATTTTGTTTTATCTTTTTGATTGACAGCTAAGAGCCTGCCCCCATTTAGAATCAGATGCCTTGAGTGAATGTCTGTCAATCCAGCATCTGCATGGCCCTGCCCCTTCCCAGCAATCCCACTGCCCGGTCACCTCTCAGCACTCTCTGAATGGGAAAGAAGGCCGTTCCCCAGCACTCGGGCAGGAAATGTACACAGGTAAGGCTTACTTTATCCTTTATATCTAGGGGGCCTCAAGATAATTTCAAATAATTTAAATTTAGACAAAACAACTAAAAAAAGGTTGAGATCCACTGTTCTAAACGCTGATTTCACGCAGCTGCCATTTTGAAATTGAAAGCGAGGCTCCGGTGGGAAGAATCTCGGAAGTACAGATTGACAACAATGTCTTGGACTACCAACCTGAAGCTGCTGCCGCGATTTAAACTATTAGATGTTAATATCCAATAAAGGATATGTATGTAGTTTGTTCCTGCTCCTTTTTTTGTATGTTTTGAATATACATTTAAAAAATGTATTTATAAATGTATAAATTTCACTGTAGATAGTCTAAACTATGAAAGAAATGTATGTACATTTTTAGAATAACAAATTTCTACATTAAACACAACAATACACCATCACATTCGCGACTCTCCTATGATTTAAAGCGACACTTCCGGTTTTCTTCCCACCGGAGCTAATTCAAAATGACGACTGCGTGAAATCAGCGTATAAGCACTTTCACACTTTTTTTGATAGCGGTGTGAAGTGGGTGTGGCACGAAGAATCATGGATTATATTTGTAATTAGTGGTGCTTGATAAAACAAGCATCACTATTATTTTTGCTCATACCATGAGTATTAAACTTGGGTGCAGACTTTGATTGTACTATGACTATGAAGTCAAGTGGCTTGTAACTATTTTTGCCTGCTGAAAATCGGGCGAAAATCTGAAATTCAGCTGAAATCGTCTGCTCTTTTGGCCTATAAGCAACCACTTACCATCCATTCAGAACACCCTAGCAACCATCTAGCAATGCCCAGGTAATTACCCAGAACACCCCAGCAACCGCATAGCACACCCTCTCATTGTGATACTGAGTTTTAGACAGTCACCACTCATATTTTCTTTAGAATCTAGTTCTAGTTCCAAATATGTTGAAATAATCCTAATACTAATATTTTTACAGTAATCTGAAATGTATTTAAATAATTATATGAATGATTTTAAAGATTATGTTGATTGTAATTTTATACTTTATCTTGGAGATTAACTGCTGCTTTCCAAACCTTGAGAGAAATGATTGTATGTCTTGGTCTAAAGCATCCATTACAGCTTGTTTTTCTAGGAGCATATGTGCTGTCTAATTTATGTATCCTGGGATGTTTTGTAGAGATGGGTAGAGGACTGTTCCCTCCACCCTAGAATGTACCAAAACCCAGATGTGTTTTAAGTGTACATTCACTTTCAGAACCATTTATGTGATCCAAAACCAATAAGCTACAATTTAACAGCTCAAATGGACATGACAGAATAAAGGGGATTTTAATGTTATGAAGACCATATGAATGATAATATTGCAAACAGCTGCAATGCACAATCTGCGTTAGATGTCAATTTTCCCATGCTACTTTCAATGTTATGCAATTCACACTAAATTGGAGCTAGAGGAGAGGACGCTTACCTTAAAATACCCAGCTATAACTCATGACTCTTTGATTTAGAGAGGGAGGTCAGAGGTGAAGGCTTTGCATGTTTTGTTTTGTGTTTGTTTTGCATTAGTTAAACCACAGTAGTTACAGTCCTTCCTGTTAGTCATTTTTCTTGTTCTTTGGCTTGTTCTTGTCAAAATGCTGAACATACTGTGGTGCAATAGTTAGCAATGGAGATTTCATGAAAAGGCCTGGAATACTAAAGGGATGAAAATTATGTTATCATTTACAAACCTTTGTCATCCCAAACCTTTTTTCTTTCATGGAACACAAACGGACTGACGTTTTCAATAATAAATACAATTAATTTACAGTCATTTTGATACATATAATCATAATATATGACACATATATATGATATAAATAACCCCCCTAATAAATAAAACAAATAAAACAGACACTCATTTATCATCTCATACTGGTGTAACCTAAGCCTACAGAAATACAGCCAAAACTTTATTAGCATGAACCGGGCATTTACAGTCTTTACAAAATACATAGCCATAGCTTACTTTAAGTAGGCCAGAACGTTAATTGCGTAAAAAGATGTACATGAAATGAAGGAGGAAATAAAGAAAATACATAAGAAGGAATAAAAACATAAAACTTAAATTATGATAATATAAAAATATTAAACGTATTAAATAATAAAAAAATATTAAATATTTGTTTGTTGCCAAAGGAGGAGGAAGCACAACTGAAACCGCCATGGAAGCACCTACTGGAGGACCGGGGAGAAAACTCCTTTTCCTCGATTTACTTAAGCCTATGTGTAAAACTCATTTGCAGCTGCACAGCTTGCACATTGAGCGTCTGACTCGCTCATCGGCTGTGCTGCTGCAACTGCACATCCAATGGCGTGGATGCCTCTGACGTGCGACCAATGAGCTAGCCCAACATCATTAGGGGGCCAAGGGGGCATATCATCACGGTCCAACAAGCTAATATGTCGTGGCTAGGACAAAACTAAATGAACTGAACATGTCCCCTCCCGGTCATTGTACATGAGAGTAAATGGTGACGAAAAAAAATAATGTTGTGTTAACTATTCCTTAACAGAGCAGCGATTCAGTCAAGAGGAATGTAGAACAGATCCTAAATGTTTGTGCGAGGGTAATTTGATGGACAATTGCAGAACTCCCCATCTCTCAAGCATCCTTGTACAAAACACACTTTGCACTGCAACAGCTTAATTCCCCTCCCAACTTGTGCCAGGGGAAAATAGGCGTCCTGGCTTACACCGACTCTCATTCGCTCAGTTCAAAGGAGATAAGTCGTTGCTTCAATGTGCAAATGTCTTTAGCCTGAAGGACCTGTTTTGTTACTGTGGCTGTTTGTTCTTGTTTAGAGGAGAAGTTGTGGTTGGGTCTGGCCAAGATGCCTGCATTTAATGTTCCTGATGTTTCTGCCTCTCCCTATGCTTTGTTCCGGAGCCAGTAGAAAAAGCAAAGCAAAGCAGAGAGCGGGTACCTCCGTTATTTTGTAATTTGCACGTATAAAGTGCGCTCTAGTCCTGTGCCTTTGTGTAGGTTTGCATCTGGCTGTTACAGGTACATATAATTTTGTGCATTCTCTATAGCTTACAGTATGCTTTGCATGGCTTTATATATATTGTAATAAAATAATATATATATACATGTTTTATATTTGATGTATTTTATATACTGTATATATACACGGTATTACCTAGAAATTCCCAATTACGCTCAGCCATTAGAATCTGATTCTGCCTCCTGCTGGACTCCCCCTCCCATCTCTCCAGCAGATAACAACTAAAGCAATCATGGCCATTACTTGTTGAATGCTTCCCAGTCTGGTAGCAGATGTTAGGACTAAAGGGGAAAGCATTTAAGGACTTTGATTGATGATTTCGGGTAATGAATCAAGTTTGTAACCAGTTCAGAAAACTGTCAGATAGGCCCCGCTTTCACTGTAAAGCAGTTGGGGAGGAACACAAAGAGAAGGGGTGCTAGGACGAGCCGCTGAGGACTGTCAATGCACAGAGGGCTTCTGGGAAAACAATTACTGGGCAAATCCAGAGGAACACATTAACAGCCGGAGCAACCGGGAAAAGTGTCCGCCTGTCAGTCTCTCAGGCTGCACAAGAAGCCCAGGGACGGAAGAAGCCCCTTTACAGAACGAGCAACTATCATTTTCATCTGGCCTGGTTTGCATACAGTAGTATAATCTATGGTGGGATGACATTTGGACCAGTTGGATACCTGATCTATGTCTGTTATTTCCATTATAAACTGTGGATGGAGTTGATGTATCTTCTGGGTTTTTTTTTTGGTTTTTTTTTGCTTCAAGGTTCTGTGTCCTTGGCTGAAGATCCAGCCCACCTGTTCCATTCATTTCAATGCAAGTAGCTTATAGTAGATCTGTCTCTACTTATTATTTCTGCCGTTGCATTCAAACGTATCCGATCTGTCAAAGATTTGTTCGAAATGGCAATAGTCAATCAAATCCATTCCACACAGCAACATAAATTATGTATCGTAAATTGCTAGCAGCACAGAACATTTAAATTCATCCAAAAGGCCTTGGTGAGTTTTGTGTTGTCATAACAAGCGTTTGTTGCCATTAAGGGCTGTTTTGTGGGGATTTAATTTGGTCAATGTGCCGTTCTTGAGCGCTCCTTGAGGTTTATCAGGCATGTTTTGCACATTAGTTTTGTTTGTCTTCCAGGCCTGTACGCCGGCTCCAGCACGACACACAATGGAGCCCCACTTGAGTTGCTCTCTTCTGGACCTGACCTGCCCCCCAGGCAGCCCCGCCTGGACCGCGACATTGGCAGCCCCCACCATCTCTCCCCGCTGTCTGGCCTCGAGAACACCCGGGAAGGGTGAGTACCTATCCCACCGAGCATCACGTTTACTCCCAATTGCTCTGACATAGACGTAGGTTGGATGAGACAAAGGTTGAGGTTGGATCAATAAAGATGATGTCAGATTGGATAAAGGTTGTCATCACAGTTACAGATATCACTGTAGTCTTTGTTAAAGTGGTTCTGTTCCAGTTAGTAAGCAGTGAGAAAAAGGCTGTTCTGAACACTTTTAACCAAATTCTAAGTCAGCATTGCGTGGATCATTTTAGGAAAAGGCAATCCCACAATTCATTGCAATATGCTCTGTGAGCAATCCATCCAAATGTCTGACAAGTGACAAAAAAAAAAGTTGATTATACTTTAATCTAATTAAAAATTACTGTATAATGGTTCACTCAGTAATCAATTGATTCATTTTTGAATGAATCAGCCTTTTGAATTAATCATTTGAGAGTATGATTCATTGACTTATTTCTTTTCTAAGAATTAGAAATTAGAAATTAGAATTCTAAGAAAAAGATATAGTACAGATACTAAGTAGTATGCTATTATGCTGAATCTAGCCTCTTTTTTGGATGAGTGAATGATTATTTGATTCACTATTAAAGACTTGTTTTGATCTAGAATTAATCAGTGGTTTTAAACAAATCAGTGAGTAAATGATTAGTTGACTCACTCATAAAGATTTTCTAATTCCTGAATGAATCAGTTTTGAATGAATCATTTGAGTTGAATAATTGACTCACTCAAAAAGACAGGGTCACTTGTTTGTGTCTGGAATGAATCAGTGCCCAATTTCAGAATAGATTACTAGCTTACTATTACTATTCTTGCCATCTAAAGATAAAGCACGAATAGTAAGTAGCATGTTATTGCAAATTCAGCCACGTTTTTTGATTCATTCCTGAATGAATCATTGTTTTTGAATGAATCATTGAGTAAGTGATTAATTGACATACTCAAGTGTGTTGTTCCTGAATAAATGCCCATTTTGTCTATTTATACTATGCCTTAAAAGTAAGTACTCTTTTCCTAAAGAAAAAGGGGTTCCATACCCAGGCAGAACAAAAATATGCATACTTTGTTTTCTGGTTGAAAAAAAGGATTGATAGTGTTTTTTAACAAATATTCTTAGTTGATTCAGTGACTATTGT
Organism: Pimephales promelas; assembly: GCF_016745375.1. The sequence goes on from NW_024121099.1 coordinate 43,714,960, forward strand.
TTACAAACTCACTCAAACACTCATTTGTCGCCACCTGCAGAAAAATCTTCACCAATAATACACAGACTGACCGTCTGTCTGAAAACTAAAAAAAGGCTCCTTCCTTGATATCATCTTATTGCTTTGGAATAGCTAGTCACATCCGAGGTCTTGTTAATATTGCAATGCAGTGAGGTTTTTCTCATAACAGCAGATTTTCTTTAGTAATCTGTGCCGTCTAATGTGTTTTTTACTGGGTGTAAGATCCATATTGATTTAGGGGCCTGGATTTATTTACTATCCAAAGCACCACCGGCAGGTTTTTCCCTTGTCCATACGGAACGTTTGTTTTCATTGTAACACTCTCCCAAAGCACACACCCTACGACGAATTTAATGCTCGTCCCTTGCTCTGACTTCAGTGTGTATTTATCCTGCAAATCCAGGTTGAACCAATGTCACCTTAACACAACATAAACCAGTTTGGAGGTGTCACTATTGTGTAATTAAAGCAGGACCGTGTTTCCAAAAAAGATTTCCAAACACACCTCTGTTTCTCTCTGTCCTCAAGCTGTGATTAGTGTTCTGGAAAGCTCAGAGAAGGAGCACAATGAAGTCTAATATGTCCCCAAAAGGACTGAGGCATGTTTCCCATTAAAAAAAACTAATTTCCCCCTGGACCAGCAAAGTAGAGCTGCAAATCCAATGTGTCATCAAGACACACTATGTGTATAGTGACAAACAGAAATGCTGGAAATGAGATGAAAATACATCTGTTCTTAAGCAGCAGATTTAAATGTGATTTTTCTGTTCTGTATCATAGTTAAATGAAAGCAAAAGTGCAGCGTTAAGTAAATTAACTAATTTCGCCCACATCTGAGAATAGAAACTTATTCAAGAACTTGTAAACACCCTGACTCTATTGAACGACAATGAGCTGTTTTCCTTCTCCTGTTCTTTTTCTCTTCACGTTTGCTCAACTGGTAGAACATTGTGCTAACAATGCCAAGGTTGTGGGTTCAATACAAACAAAAACATGTATAAACTTTTAGGTAACACTTTACAATACGGGTGCACTAATATGCATTAATTCATGCTTAACTAATACACAGATAATCATGAGTTAACGTATAACTAATGAAGAAATAAACCATTAATTAACGATTACTGCATCAGCAACTAATAAAGAGTCTATATGATTAATAGATTAAGTAATACATGAATTGCTATTAATTCAATGTGTCATTGTGTATTAATTCCTTAATAACATATTTTATTAACTAATAGTGTAAATTAATGTGTTAATTACCACAATTAGTCAAAGCTATGCTCTTCAACTTCCCACATCATTATTAACTAGTCATTTAGTAATTGTAGTAGTTTTCGCATGTATTTGCACTAACAATTAAGTAAGTAATCATGTATTAATGCATATTAGTGTACCTGTCATTTTATCTGGAAGTTGAAATACAAGGCTTTGGCTCATTCTGGTAATTAACATATTAATTAACACTATTAGTTAAAAAATGAGTTATTATGGAATTAATCCACAATTACATATTTAATTAAAAACAATTCATGTATGAACTAATACATTAACCTTACAGACTCTTAATTAGTTCCTAATGTGGTAATCATTAATGAATAGCTTTGATAATCATTACTTACACATTAATTCAGTATTATCTGTGCATTAGTTAAGCATGAATTAATGCGTATTAGTGCACCCTTATTGTAAAGTGTTACCAACTTTTATTATAAACAGTTCATTCAAAGTTATATTAGTATAAGCCCACTGGATACATCAATTTCTAAGCAAAAGTACTCAAACGCTCATGAAATGTGCCCAGGCAGCAGTGAGTTGTCATGTTGTCCCTCTGGTAGGTGATCTGTTTTTCCAGGTCGCAGAAAGAACCAAAAAAAAAAAGCTCAAGAAAATTAGCGAGCCGTTTTAAAGCTCCACAAACAATTACTGCTACTTGGAGAGGAATGAGAGCTGAACGAAACCGGCTCAGGGGATACTCGTGTAACACTATACGCTATTGCACTGAAGATCACGATGACATATTCAAGGCTCTGCCTTTCACTGACGCTGAAGGTCAAAGTCTGTGAAAGCGTAAGATTAAACACAAAGCATGAGATGAATGTGGACGTGAACTTTTTTTGGAAGTAATGAATATGTGGAACTTGAAACAATAGAAGTATTTTATCCACCTAGTAAGTCAAGTGTCCGCTGTAATAAAAGAGCTTCCTCATGCAGTCTCGCTGACAACGTAGCATTAAGAAAAAGGCCGTCGTCGTCTCTTGTTTGCTGAAGTTATTAGAGTTGGGGTTCCTGATCAAAAATGTGTACGCACATATAGCACGCTTTATGTCGCCCATGTAACGCAACATCTTTGCCAGGACCTACAACTAACCAGGTATGAAATGTCTACATACATTTGAAGATGGAGCATTTTGATTTACATGTTTAAAGCTTAGAGTATACACTCGGCTGCCAAAGTCAACAGCAGCTGCCGCTCTTGTTTTTCCCAAATGGTTTAGCAGGACGTTAAACATTTTGACAAAATTATCTAACTTGCTTGACTCCACTGCTGCAGCCTCTGACCTCATTGCTAAATGTGTTTACCCTGGCTGAAATGGCCCATTTAGACTCCTTTTACTTCGCAAATACTAGTGTCATTTTCTGAAGCTAATATTAAAAAATATGCCAGTGAAAATACATCTAGCGGGATGCAGGGAGGCAGAAGTGTTCGTAGCTGTGGAGCGTGTTCACCGGCCTGGAGGGCCGAGGGGCTTAATGGGTGGCATCGGCACCTCAACATGTTTTGTAGGTGACAGTTTTACAGTAAAATTGCAAATAGCTGATCCTGGTGTTCCTTAATGGTAATTAGAAAGGTTTCTATTAATGAGAGGATATAAAAAAATTCCATTATTTATGGGAGTAAGCTTTGGGGTTGGTAAGATTTTTAAGTCTTTTAGCCAAAGCTGCATTTATTTCTGTCAAAAATACAGTAGCCTACATACTGTTAAATAGTATTACGATTTAAAAGAAATTTTTCTATTTTTGAATATAATCTATTTTACTCCAGTCTTCAGTGTCACATGATCCTTCAGAAATCATTTTAATATACTGATTTGCTGCTAAAGAAATATTTCTTCCCTTTTTTTTATGGGTGGGACCTTGATACACTACCACTCAAAAGTGTAAAGTAGATTATAAAAAGAGGAAGGAATTAAATATTTTATTCAGCAAGGACACATTCAATTGATTAAAGTGACAGTAAAGACATTTATGTGACAATAATATTATAATAATAATACATTTTTCGATTTCAAATACATTTTTGAACTTTTGAACTTTCTATTCAATGAATCCTGAAATAACAAGCAGCAAAAATATTTAACATAATAAGATCCATTACTAATAATTGAGCACCAAATCGCAATAAATTATATTTTAAAATTGTAAAGTGTATTTTCTAACTGTATTTTTGATCAAATGAATATTAATCATAGTATATACATATACGTATGTTGTTCTAAGTCTGATAAGTCTCGTAAGATATAGTCATAAAAACTCTAATTCCTTAAAGGAGTAGTTTACTTCATCCAAGATGTCCATGTCTTTCTTTCTTCAGTCGAAAAGAAATAAAGGTTTTTGATGAAAACATTCCAGGATTTTCTCCATATAATGGACTTCAATGGGAACCAAATGGTTCAAGGTCCAAATGAGAGTTTCAGTGCAGCTTCAAAGGGCTTTAAACGACACCAGACGATGAAAAAGGGTCTTATCTAGCGAAACGATCGGTCATTTAAAAAATTAATGAAAAAGTTTAAGTTTTATAAGCACAAATGCTCGCCTTGCTCTGTTCTGTGATGAGCGTTCGTGACTCTCCTGTTCGAACTCGTTCATCAAAATGAACAAATCTTTTTTCGAGTCATGACTCGAGGGGTCCTAGATAAGACCCTTATTCATCGTCTGGTGTCGTTTAAAGCCCTTTGAAGCTGCACTGAAACTCTCATTTGGACCTTGAATCGTTTGGTTCCCATTGAAGTCCACTATATGGAGAAAATCCTAGAATGTTTTCATCACAAACCTTAATTTCTTTTTCGACTGAAGAAAGAAAGACTTGGACATCTTGGATGACATGGGGGTGATTAAATTGAACTACTTTAAAGTTGAGCCCATTTCTGTAATTTTCAGTACCCCCTGATCTAAACAGTAGCTACACTGACACATTATATCTTAAGCTAATTTCCCCACCCGACTGCAAGTTGAGTGTTTGAGCAGTGTAGCTTTTGAGTGTTTAGAAACAAGCTAGAGGCTCGGATCAGTAAGGCCCTGATCTCTCACGAGTGGCTTTAGTTTGCTAACCAGAACCAGAAAGGTTCCCACCGACCCGTGCCAAGCCAGCGGCCAGTTCGTTCTTCAATCAGAAGAGCTTACTGCGAAGCAACTGGGATATCAATGCTCGCTCATACACGCTGTCTCCCAGCGGAGCACAACCTGACAGGTGAGACAAGACAAACTGGGAGCAGAGCACTCATCTTCATGAATCTTCATTCAAAAGGGATGTGAGGGGAAAAACTCCCATCTTGATCTATTTTGTCTCCAGCCGACTCCAGGAGGATTTGTGTCTGTTTGAGCATAAGGATTGCCTCACCTCTGAATCCAGCACCTCTGTTGCACGATTTGTAAGGTCTTTGACCTCTCTAACAGGGATTAAACTGGAACGTGACACTACAGGGTTTGCAAAAGAGTCAACGACAGAGCTTTTCATGAAACTCGCAGCTTGTATTTAATAACAGTATTATTCCATCATCCAAAATGTAACTTTTCAGTGCGTGTTGGCAATGTTTACTTAGCTTCAAACCCCCAATGCATGGTTTGTTCACTTCAATTTTTGATTTTTTTTTTTTTCTTTTTTTCGTGTGTGGTCAAAGTTGCTATGTCCCTTTTGGACCGCTTTTCTTTGATCCTTTTGGTGATTACTTTCGGAGCCAGACGTAAAGTAACTGTGTTCTTTAACATGGAGCACGTCCAGTGAATCATATTGGGAAGAGTCACGTTCACTCAATGGTGTCTGCTGTGCTGAGTAAGGACTTACTCATGTCAATTGAGTGAAGCTCTGGTATATCCACTGAAGTTCCCATAGAGTCACATTCACTGAATCACAGTCAGCATTAAACAATTTGCCATTATTACTCAATCTTTTACTTTGAAGAAAAACCATTTGTAAACACTTTGTCCACAAGTAAACTATTAAGGGTTTGGTCATTGTTCTTTGAAGTCCCTGTGAAGTCGACTTTTTCGAGATGGTGGACCAAAGTTTCCTACAGTATATCCCAACCCTCTTAACTCAAATCTGTGCTAAATACAATTTAACATTACACAATTACCCATCATGCATCTTGCTGATTCTGAGTGTTGTGAATGTGGTTATACTGTCATTTTTTATATTTCATTTTAAATTCCAATTGCATGGAAGCTAGCATGTTTGTGCTGAAATTTATCATTATTTAAAGGCCCACTAAAGTGCCTTGAAGTGTGCAGCATTATTCAATGTGTTGACATAATTTCCTAATCCTAATCTCCATATCGCTTTAATATCGCTTCTGTATAGAATTCAAATAGGCGCAATATGTTTTGTGATCTGAACCGATTCGCGCATATGTTGTATTCTATGTATGTAGCATTCCACTTAATTTGCCCCAATGGAAAGCATAATTTTTACACTGTCTGAATTGTTCCCTATCTATTGCACTTTGTGCCATTCGCCACATATAAAATGGTAAATATGTGAACAAGTGATTTATTTTAGCTGCACCTTCAGCATCTATTTTTTATGTATGGGGCGGGGCGCTTTAGATTCTAGAGAGCAGTTGATTGGACATAAAATCTGACGAGAAGCTGAAGTGCAGCGTGATGTCATCAAAATCATTCATCTATTTTGGCAGAAGTGAGAGATTGTAAGTTTTGAATGTTACTAAATGCGATTTTTGTCATTGTTTTAGAGCACCCCAGCTTAACATAATCATACGAAAAGCCCAAAAAATTCAATTTAGATTACATGGGGACTTTAAATATGCCACTAAACCACTGCATAAAAAAGGATTGAATTTTATTGCAAGCAGTTGGTAATAAGACGTAGGTTTTTGCAATACAGACACTGTGCGCTAAGTAGCCTAATATAGTGAAGTAATATTACAATTTAAAATCACTGTTTTTATATTAATTTAATTAAAAATATAAGTTATTCCTGTGATGGCAATGCTGAATTTTCAGCATCATTGCATCATTACTCCAGTATTCAGTGTCACATGATCCTTCAGAAATAATTCTAATATTCAGATTTGATGAAAGGAAAGTTCAAAAGAAAGTTCAGCATCTATTTGAAATAGAAATCTTTTAGGCTATATATAGAAGTCTTCCAGCATCAATCCTCCATCTCAATCGGACGTTTCTTTCCTTATTTAGATATAGGGAGGTTTTAAGTGTTATACTTGAGCAAGCCAAATGCTTTTCTATCACTTTGGTGAACACGAACCTTTGGATGATCCATACATAGGTCAGCGGCCATATAAAGCTCTTATGACGTGAGAGACAGGCGGTATTGTCAAAAAACGAGTCTGCAAAGGTGAAAGCAGATGATCAGTGAAGGTAAATACCGAAGGGAGATATTAATCCCACATATGAAAGATTCCCCTCATTCCTGGAGCCTTAGCGAGCTGCAGCTGGCAGTGATTATAGCATGATTCACTTTAGCTTCACATAGAGGCTGCTTGTAAAAATATGAACAGTATAACTGTTTCCTGAGCTTGTGCTGACAGCAGCTCCCAGGGGAACGCTGCCGCCATGCTCTCTCAGAAGCACACGTCACGTCAGCGACTATCGGAACCGAGCTTTGCTGCATACAAACACAAGCTAGCCCGCTAATGCTAATTCCGTTGCTGCATGCCTTGCGAAATATGCTAGTGCAGACTTTGAGACTGTGTGAGGAGAGCCCTGTGACTCATGGGGTTACATCCGAGCACAGTTAAAACAATTTGTGGATTATTAATTTTTTTTTTAATGCACTTATGATGAAACCAAGTCCTTGGAATGTGAATTTGGCTAACAGTGAAAAACGACATAATGGTCTAACATGTAACAGCCAAGGAAGTCCTTATCAGATTCTGGGCAAATGAACAATGGGAAACATCACTCCCACATGAGGCCTTGAGCATAAATAAAAACCAATTATAATGTCAATGGAGTCCAAATTCTACATTAGCGCTTTGCTAGGTCTTAAATCTGTGGATAGTACAAAAAGACAATTTAAATGTTATTTATTATGTGTCTGTTTAAATGCACATGCTTAAAGGTGCACTCATAACGAAAGGCCTGCGCCCTTTCTTTTAAAATAGCCACTATGCTTTCATTAACTTAAAGCAGTTAACATAATTTGCTGCTTGCTTGTCATTTGCACACGATATTAAGGGGAGGGACATTCATCAACAGGTTTATTTTCCTTGATAAGAAGACTGTAAATGTTGATGTGTAGTACAGTAATGTTTTTGTAAGAAGTTTCGGTTACACTTTAAGGTGTCATTGTTATAGTGTAATTAAATATTTAAGTACTGAGTCATACATGCCTACTTGCTATAGGGTTATAGTAGGATTAGGGTTTGGTTGAGGGTTAGTTGCATGTCATTATGCATAATTTACTGTTATTGCGATGGTAAGAAGCTACATGTAACATAATGTAACAAGGACACTGTAAAATAAAGTGTTATCAAAGTGTAACCCAGTAAGCTAATATTATGAAATATTATTACTATATTACTATTTTAATTCATTTTAAAATTTAATCTATTCCTGTGATGCAAAGCTGATTTTTTAGTATCATTACATCATTATTTACAATTGTTTTTCACAGTGTCTCTACACTGTCTTTACAGTCACTTTTGATACCTTTATTGTGTAATTAGTGAATAAAAGTACCCCAGACGGTAGTGTGTATCTTCTAAAAGTGAATTTTATGAGTTGACTAGCATATACACCTTTATATTTGCCATAAGGTGTTTTAAATAATTAAGTAACTATATTTATAAATACTGATCTCTTATAGCCGAGACATCATTAGAGCCGAACAGGCAGTAAAGTGCATTAATTTTTCTCCACGTCTTACATTAGAGCTGTATATGTCCTCATAATGTCTCTCTTTAACTGTATCATGATGAGCATCTGTTAGTCATACTTCTGTTTAAAAAGGCGATTCTTTGAGTTTGTTTTTGTTCTCTGTTCATTTCTGAAATTCAGAATATGACTCTTTGATGTGTGCACTAAAGGCAGAGGCCCTTGACTTAGGGGGGCAGGAACGACTTCACAGGGCCATTGGTTGGCACTTCATGTCTTGCTGAAACTCGGTTTTGCATATATGAAGACTTGCTTGTGACAGCTGCATCTAATGGCACAAACAAAGCCTTTATTTGTTCCATTGTGTGCAGGCTTGAGCAAGCTATCATAACTTCCCCACAGCCATTACAGTGTACAGTAAGTCAGGGGCATGTTATGGAGAAGTGGCATCTGGAGTGAAGAACAGGCTTGTACTCAATCAAAACCAGGCTCATGACTTTCCACTATAACAAGAATTGGAATAGGATGAAGCATGTTAGAGTAAATAAAAAATAAATGAATAAAAATAAATAAATAATGTTTTACTTAAGGCTATGTGACTCTTTTTCTGAGGTAATACTTTCAGATCTTTCACATGGTTAAAGGTAAGATGGGGTGAGGCTCTAAAGTTCCTTTTAATAACATTCAGAAGACTCTTGTAATAAACGTTGTAAACTCCATATTAAATTTTATGGTATGTTTTTTTGGCCTGCTTTATCTTTCACCATTAATCTTAATAGTTAACGTTCACTCTGTCTTAGGTTATCTGGAGCTTTGCTGTCTCCAGGGATCAGTCTGATGAAGGCCGCTACATCTCCTCCACCAACACTAGAGAAGCAACAGAACTCCTCTACCAACCAGCAGCACCTCCACACTCATCATAAACCCTACTCCACCTTCCACAACCTGCCTACAAGTGACGGTACGAGACCGTACGTGTCATTTTCAGAGATTGTTTGATCGGATTTTGCTGGGTGGATCAAGTATTCACACTGTTGATCACATTAAAAGTCCTGGACTTTATTGAACCTTTAAACAAAATAAAAAAAAAAAAAAAGTATATATAGGGCTTTCAAAGGATTAATAGCGATTAACCGCATCCAAAATAAAAGTTTGTGTTTACATAATATATGTGGATGCACTGTGTATAATTATTTTGTATAATATATAAATGCCACTTGTACGCATGTACCACTTACAGCACCCATCCCATGCCTTTACTCCTGATCTATTGGAATATACCTGTTTAAAACATCAGCTCATGAGTATTTAATGTCAGAAAGAGCCACATCAGTATGAGAACTGGCATAGTCTCTGCAGTGCTCTGTGTATTAGCCAGAACATGTGGGCTGAAAGAGATGCCTGGAACCACAAGAGGAAGCTTTTTGCTCTAAAACAGCTAAGCTGTCAGTCAAAAGAACTGCTAAAGGAGAAACGCTCAACTTGATGTACATGTGTGTACCACCTCAAATCCAAGACCCCCATCTGAGCGAGACTACTTGTTGAACAGAAGCAAACTTGGAGAAAGAGTGAAAAGTCCAAAAATAGAAATACAAACGGGAATACTGTTACAGTCTGTGGTTTTTGCCTCATTGTTAAAGAGCTATTTTAAGTTTTGAATCTAAAGCCACAATTGAATTAAATTGTATTCTAATGCTTATATCCTATCTTTTCTATAAATGTTTGTTTACAGATTACCGTGGTAACTTCCAGAGCTGTTTCCATTTTGGTGACAGCTACCGGATGGACCAGTCCATGAGCAGCGGTCATCAACCTGCAGAGTCTCACAGCTTCAACACAAACCCACACAACGGCTTCCACATGAGCTGTTCCACCAACACCTCTTCCACAGGTACACAAATACATTTTGGTGACATTTTTTGAGCAAGAGAGGTCAATTGTCAACATAAAGCGCAGATGACAAATAACTAAGAAGTGAAAGCACTTTCAATCTAAGAAGTTTTCTGTTGGTCAACACTGCAAATTTGTGTAACCAACTTGAACCCGTTATGAAATCTGCATGGGGAGATCGTTCACCCTCACATGAAATTCCTGATTGTGCAAATTTGCCTCCACAAATCCTGTTATTATTAAGCAATATAACAATAAATTGAAGCACGACTGAAATTGTGTGCCGTCATTATACATTAGAGCACAGTAGATTCGTTTCAGGACTGGTTAGAAACAATATGATCTCAAAACTCATTAGTGGCAATGGTTCCATAATCTACTTAAGCTTACAATACTTTTTGAAATACAGCACTGGCTAGTTATTCTTTCCATTTTACTCAACTATTTGTCTCGTTTCACTAGCCTAAATAGTATTCTTGATGTTAAATGAGAGTATTTATAATGTGCAAAAATTGGGCTGAACCCTACCCTAAAAATAAAGGTACTTTATTGCCATTGATGGTTCCATGAACAACTTTTAACATCCATGTAACCTTTGCATTCCAGAAAACATTCTTTATAGTGGAAAAAAACGTTAAAAAATGGTTCAAGAACTGTTCACTGAGAGGTTCTTTGGGCAACATAAAATTGTTCATCTATGGTAGCACTGCGAAAAAACCCTTTTAGAAACTATTTTTAACTGTCTACCCTTCAAGGTACCTAAAGGTACTCGTATGTGCTCTTTAGGGGTAGTTTTAGTGATTATCTAATGGGACAATTTGTGCATTTTCTGAGAGCGTTTAACACATTTTTCCGTATGTTCTCTTTTTTTAATGTAAAGGTTTCAGCTTGGTGCCCGACATCATAGGGTCAGGTTGCCAGTTCTCGCCGGGCACAGAGGAAAGTGTTTTCTTTCAGGTGGGTGGCTTCGATCGCGGCTTGAGCCAAATGTCTTCAGTGTACACCGAGACGTAGAATTAGGTCATCATCGGCCATCAACACGTATTTTTTATTATTTCCTTCCATCAACGCAGTTTCAACCTGTCAGAGATTCCGTTTTTCTCAGAATTCAGCTTTTTTTTTATTCCTTAAAATGCATTGTTGAATCACCTCATTGGACTGAAATATTATCTGCTTCCTTGACAACCCCAAAAGCTGCTATTCCCCTGCAATGAAGGTTAAATAATGAGGGCTCTGTGTTGTGTGTTTATTAGTGGGATGTTATGAAATTGCCTTTTTTACACAGTGATTTGAAAGATGTGTTCAAAGTCTCATGAGATACTCCCTTGTCGTCATCACGGCATCACTAGTCTTAATAATCCAGCTGGTCAGCTCTGATCCAATTGTGACTTTGGAATGGTTTGATAGAAACTTCAGAGCCACCACAGCTCATCAGTGATGAGTTCCACATTTCCCTGTCAGAGCTCTTTTTCTGATTTGTTGGCTGTTGTGTTGGAAACAATTATTTAGTGTTGCTGTGTTTTGGTCAGTGAATGTTTGCAAATGTTTGTATTGCTTTTCCATTTGGTTGTCATCATCCCAGAAAAAAAAGAGTTCTTTATTTTGTGATGGTTGATGGCTTTTAATATCTACCACACTTTCAACGTATGTATAAAATGTACAGTTTGTTTAATATTAATAATTTCAATCTCTCAATCTCTGAAAATAAATGACTCTTGAACATTTGCAGTCTAATCCTCATCATTGTTTTTTTTTAGGTATGGTAATTATGTCAAGAGCTTGACTAATCAAACAGAGAGTTTAATGATATTCAATGTGAGTAACGCCGTGTAAATACTATAAAATATACTGTGGACTCAAATGGCAAGACATTTTGCAAATTATGTGCATATGTTCCCTAAACTTTATTAGAAACTAGTCTCAAACATATGATGGACTGAGCCGGGGAAAAAAAAAACTTGCAGACTATTGTTAGGGGAAGTCTGCCCCCTTTTGGAGACTAAATATAAAAATGAAAAAGATCATAGAAAATACAGCAACCGGTACATTTTATTGTTTCATGTAATCAGGGCTCTACACTTAGAAGCTCTTGTGTCATTAAAGGAATACAAGCTTAAATTCATTCTGTCCATCACAAAAAAAAAGCTTTTCAGAAGATTTGTAGACTACTAAACCGCTTAATTAATATGGATTCGTTTTACGATCTCTTTATTAACCCATTCAGACCCTGCGGCCATTACAATGGACATCACATGTCAGCCCCCTTTTTTAACTTCTGGAGCATTTCACCTAGTTTAAAACCTGCAGTCCATGAGATTGGACGTTTGTCATCCAATCAAATGCCAGTAAAGCTCTGCATGTAGTAATTAATTAAATAAAAAACTCTACATTGAAGAGAAGCATGGCAGCACTTCACTCCAAACAAAGAAGCAAGCAACATTTTCTAAGGTGTATTTACATTTTGTATATATTTTTGCCAGTATTTCATAGTTTGTATGTAAAATAGAAAGATTGAACTTATTAATTAAAGTTAAAAATCGACTGTAGAATTGCACATTTTAAATCAGGATTTTTTTTTTAAATGTGTCTGTCCATTAGAATGGACAGTAGGTTTGAACGCCTGTTACTGAAGTCACAGTGATGCTGATTGAAATTTCTTTTATAAAATATATATATATATATATATCACAGTACCAATACATTTTTGAAACGTTTTCATGTGCAGAATATACAGTTCTGAAGTGCTTGAACATATAGCTGATGAAAATATCTCAGATGTTGACTTTATGTGGAGTAATGAGGAAGACGGAGATGTAAGAAAAATATCCATATTTAAAACTTTATAAAGTAAAACAACTTCCAGCCAAAAGAACATATGGATTTAAATCTAAAGCGCAACTTAAATATGAATATTTTAAATATTTTATATTAATATTTTTTTTTATGGATATAATATATATTTTTATGAAAAAAACTATTTTACTGCACTCACAAGGCTCCCCTGAGTCCGTAGCACCAAGCGCCATCCCATAATTCCACCATCCACGAACACACTATTTTTATAATGGCATAAATGCTACGTGGGATATCCATATCTCAGCTCTAGAAGGGTCTAGAGCCTCCATTTTTGCACTCAGGTCTTAGTCCCATGGCCCTCTATCAGAATCCAGAGTTTCAAAAAGATCAGAGAAACTCAAAATTTCGACCCAAGAAAAGAAAAAAAAACGACAGTGGTACCCCTTTCGTTTTTTTTTTCGGGTCGAAATTTTGAGTTTCGATATCTCAGCTCTGGAAGGGTCCAGAGCCTCTATTTTTTCACTCAGGTCTAAGTCTCATGGCCCTCTATCAGAATCCAGAGTTTCAAGAAGATCAGAGAAACTCAAAATTTCGACCCAAAAAAAAAAACGACAGTGGTACCCCTTTCGTTTTTTTTCGGGTCAAAATTTTGAGTTTCGATATCTCAGCTCTGGAAGGGTCCAGAGCCTCCATTTTTGCACTGAGGTCTAAGTCTCATGGCCCTCTATCAGAATCCAGAGTTTCAAGAAGATCAGAGAAACTCAAAATTTCGACCCAAAAAAAAAAAAACGACAGTGGTACCCCTTTCGTTTTTTTTCGGGTCAAAATTTTGAGTTTCGATATCTTAGCTCTGGAAGGGTCCAGAGCCTCCATTTTTGCACTGAGGTCAAAGTCTCGCGGCCCTCTATCAGAATCCAGAGTTTTGAGAAGATTGGAGAAACTTAATTTTTCGCCCGAAAATGAAAAAAAACGTAAGGGGTAACACTGTCGTTTTTTTTTTCGGGTCGAAATTTTGAATTTCGATATCTCAGCTCTGGAAGGGTCTAGAGCCTCCATTTTTGCACTCAGGTCAAAGTCTCACAGCCCTCTATCATAATCCAGAGTTTTGAGAAGATTGGAGAAACTTGATTTTTCGCCCGAAAATGAAAAAAAACGAAAGGGGTAACACTGTCGTTTTTTTTTCGGGTCGAAATTTTGAGTTTCGATATCTCAGCTCTGGAAGGGTCTAGAGCCTCCATTTTTGCGCTCAGGTCAAAGTCTCGCGGCCCTCTATCATAATCCAGAGTTTTGAGAAGATTGGAGAAACTTAATTTTTCGCCCGAAAATGAAAAAAACGTAAGGGGTAACACTGTCGTTTTTTTTTCGGGTCGAAATTTTGAGTTTCGATATCTCAGCTCTGGAAGGGTCTAGAGCCTCCATTTTTGCACTCAGGTCAAAGTCTCACGGCCCTCTATCATAATCCAGAGTTTTGAGAAGATTGGAGAAACTTAATTTTTCGCCCGAAAATGAAAAAAACGTAAGGGGTAACACTGTCGTTTTTTTTTCGGGTCGAAATTTTGAGTTTCGATATCTCAGCTCTGGAAGGGTCTAGAGCCTCCATTTTTGCACTCAGGTCAAAGTCTCGCGGCCCTCTATCATAATCCAGAGTTTTGAGAAGATTGGAGAAACTTAATTTTTCGCCCGAAAACTGAAAAAAAACGTAAGGGGTAACACTGTCGTTTTTTTTTCGGGTCGAAATTTTGAGTTTCGATATCTCAGCTCTGGAAGGGTCTAGAGCCTCCATTTTTGCACTCAGGTCAAAGTCTCACGGCCCTCTATCATAATCCAGAGTTTTGAGAAGATTGGAGAAACTTAATTTTTCGCCCGAAAATGAAAAAAAACGTAAGGGGTAACACTGTCGTTTTTTTTTCGGGTCGAAATTTTGAGTTTCGATATCTCAGCTCTGGAAGGGTCTAGAGCCTCCATTTTTGCACTCAGGTCAAAGTCTCACGGCCCTCTATCATAATCCAGAGTTTTGAGAAGATTGGAGAAACTTAATTTTTCGCCCGAAAATGAAAAAAAACGTAAGGGGTAACACTGTCGTTTTTTTTTCGGGTCGAAATTTTGAGTTTCGATATCTCAGCTCTGGAAGGGTCTAGAGCCTCCATTTTTGCACTCAGGTCAAAGTCTCGCGGCCCTCTATCATAATCCAGAGTTTTGAGAAGATTGGAGAAACTTAATTTTTCGCCCGAAAATGAAAAAAAACGAAGGGGTAACACTGTCGTTTTTTTTTCGGGTCGAAATTTTGAGTTTCGATATCTCAGCTCTGGAAGGGTCTAGAGCCTCCATTTTTGCACTCAGGTCAAAGTCTCGCGGCCCTCTATCATAATCCAGAGTTTTGAGAAGATTGGAGAAACTTAATTTTTCGCCCGAAAATGAAAAAAAACGTAAGGGGTAACACTGTCGTTTTTTTTTCGGGTCGAAATTTTGAGTTTCGATATCTCAGCTCTGGAAGGGTCTAGAGCCTCCATTTTTGCACTCAGGTCAAAGTCTCGCGGCCCTCTATCATAATCCAGAGTTTTGAGAAGATTGGAGAAACTTAATTTTTCGCCCGAAAATGAAAAAAACGTAAGGGGTAACACTGTCGTTTTTTTTTCGGGTCGAAATTTTGAGTTTCGATATCTCAGCTCTGGAAGGGTCTAGAGCCTCCATTTTTGCACTCAGGTCAAAGTCTCGCGGCCCTCTATCATAATCCAGAGTTTTGAGAAGATTGGAGAAACTTGATTTTTCGCCCGAAAACTGAAAAAAACGTAAGGGGTAACACTGTCGTTTTTTTTTCGGGTCGAAATTTTGAGTTTCGATATCTCAGCTCTGGAAGGGTCTAGAGCCTCCATTTTTGCACTCAGGTCAAAGTCTCGCGGCCCTCTATCATAATCCAGAGTTTTGAGAAGATTGGAGAAACTTAATTTTTCGCCCGAAAATGAAAAAAAACGTAAGGGGTAACACTGTCGTTTTTTTTTCGGGTCGAAATTTTGAGTTTCGATATCTCAGCTCTGGAAGGGTCTAGAGCCTCCATTTTTGCACTCAGGTCAAAGTCTCGCGGCCCTCTATCATAATCCAGAGTTTTGAGAAGATTGGAGAAACTTAATTTTTCGCCCGAAAACTGAAAAAAACGTAAGGGGTAACACTGTCGTTTTTTTTTCGGGTCGAAATTTTGAGTTTCGATATCTCAGCTCTGGAAGGGTCTAGAGCCTCCATTTTTGCACTCAGGTCAAAGTCTCGCGGCCCTCTATCATAATCCAGAGTTTTGAGAAGATTGGAGAAACTTAATTTTTCGCCCGAAAACTGAAAAAAACGTAAGGGGTAACACTGTCGTTTTTTTTTCGGGTCGAAATTTTGAGTTTCGATATCTCAGCTCTGGAAGGGTCTAGAGCCTCCATTTTTGCACTCAGGTCAAAGTCTCGCGGCCCTCTATCATAATCCAGAGTTTTGAGAAGATTGGAGAAACTTAATTTTTCGCCCGAAAATGAAAAAAAACGTAAGGGGTAACACTGTCGTTTTTTTTTCGGGTCGAAATTTTGAGTTTCGATATCTCAGCTCTGGAAGGGTCTAGAGCCTCCATTTTTGCACTCAGGTCAAAGTCTCGCGGCCCTCTATCATAATCCAGAGTTTTGAGAAGATTGGAGAAACTTAATTTTTCGCCCGAAAACTGAAAAAAACGTAAGGGGTAACACTGTCGTTTTTTTTTCGGGTCGAAATTTTGAGTTTCGATATCTCAGCTCTGGAAGGGTCTAGAGCCTCCATTTTTGCACTCAGGTCAAAGTCTCGCGGCCCTCTATCATAATCCAGAGTTTTGAGAAGATTGGAGAAACTTAATTTTTCGCCCGAAAATGAAAAAAAACGTAAGGGGTAACACTGTCGTTTTTTTTTCGGGTCGAAATTTTGAGTTTCGATATCTCAGCTCTGGAAGGGTCTAGAGCCTCCATTTTTGCACTCAGGTCAAAGTCTCGCGGCCCTCTATCATAATCCAGAGTTTTGAGAAGATTGGAGAAACTTGATTTTTCGCCCGAAAACTGAAAAAAACGTAAGGGGTGACACTGTCGTTTTTTTTTCGGGTCGAAATTTTGAGTTTCGATATCTCAGCTCTGGAAGTGTCTAGAGCCTCCATTTTTGCACTCAGGTCAAAGTCTCGTGGCCCTCTATCAGAATCCAGAGTTTTGAGAAGATTGGAGAAACTTAATTTTTCGCCCGAAAATGAAAAAAAACGAAAGGGGTAACACTGTCGTTTTTTTTTCGGGTCGAAATTTTGAGTTTCGATATCTCAGCTCTGGAAGGGTCTAGAGCCTCCATTTTTGCACTCAGGTCAAAGTCTCGCGGCCCTCTATCATAATCCAGAGTTTTGAGAAGATTGGAGAAACTTAATTTTTCGCCCGAAAATGAAAAAAAAAGGGGTAACACTGTCGTTTTTTTTTCGGGTCGAAATTTTGAGTTTCGATATCTCAGCTCTGGAAGGGTCTAGAGCCTCCATTTTTGCACTCAGGTCAAAGTCTCGCGGCCCTCTATCATAATCCAGAGTTTTGAGAAGATTGGAGAAACTTAATTTTTCGCCCGAAAATGAAAAAAAACGTAAGGGGTAACACTGTCGTTTTTTTTTCGGGTCGAAATTTTGAGTTTCGATATCTCAGCTCTGGAAGGGTCTAGAGCCTCCATTTTTGCACTCAGGTCAAAGTGTCGCGGCCCTCTATCATAATCCAGAGTTTTGAGAAGATTGGAGAAACTTAATTTTTCGCCCGAAAATGAAAAAAAACGTAAGGGGTAACACTGTCGTTTTTTTTTCGGGTCGAAATTTTGAGTTTCGATATCTCAGCTCTGGAAGGGTCTAGAGCCTCCATTTTTGCACTCAGGTCAAAGTCTCGCGGCCCTCTATCATAATCCAGAGTTTTGAGAAGATTGGAGAAACTTAATTTTTCGCCCGAAAACTGAAAAAAACGTAAGGGGTAACACTGTCGTTTTTTTTTCGGGTCGAAATTTTGAGTTTCGATATCTCAGCTCTGGAAGGGTCTAGAGCCTCCATTTTTGCACTCAGGTCAAAGTCTCGCGGCCCTCTATCATAATCCAGAGTTTTGAGAAGATTGGAGAAACTTAATTTTTCGCCCGAAAACTGAAAAAAAACGTAAGGGGTAACACTGTCGTTTTTTTTTCGGGTCGAAATTTTGAGTTTCGATATCTCAGCTCTGGAAGGGTCTAGAGCCTCCATTTTTGCACTCAGGTCAAAGTCTCGCGGCCCTCTATCATAATCCAGAGTTTTGAGAAGATTGGAGAAACTTAATTTTTCGCCCGAAAATGAAAAAAAACGTAAGGGGTAACACTGTCGTTTTTTTTTCGGGTCGAAATTTTGAGTTTCGATATCTCAGCTCTGGAAGGGTCTAGAGCCTCCATTTTTGCACTCAGGTCAAAGTCTCGCGGCCCTCTATCATAATCCAGAGTTTTGAGAAGATTGGAGAAACTTAATTTTTCGCCCGAAAATGAAAAAAAACGTAAGGGGTAACACTGTCGTTTTTTTTTCGGGTCGAAATTTTGAGTTTCGATATCTCAGCTCTGGAAGGGTCTAGAGCCTCCATTTTTGCACTCAGGTCAAAGTCTCGCGGCCCTCTATCATAATCCAGAGTTTTGAGAAGATTGGAGAAACTTAATTTTTCGCCCGAAAATGAAAAAAAACGTAAGGGGTAACACTGTCGTTTTTTTTTCGGGTCGAAATTTTGAGTTTCGATATCTCAGCTCTGGAAGGGTCTAGAGCCTCCATTTTTGCACTCAGGTCAAAGTCTCGCGGCCCTCTATCATAATCCAGAGTTTTGAGAAGATTGGAGAAACTTAATTTTTCGCCCGAAAATGAAAAAAAACGTAAGGGGTAACACTGTCGTTTTTTTTTTCGGGTCGAAATTTTGAGTTTCGATATCTCAGCTCTGGAAGGGTCTAGAGCCTCCATTTTTGCACTCAGGTCAAAGTCTCGCGGCCCTCTATCATAATCCAGAGTTTTGAGAAGATTGGAGAAACTTAATTTTTCGCCCGAAAACTGAAAAAAACGTAAGGGGTAACACTGTCGTTTTTTTTTCGGGTCGAAATTTTGAGTTTCGATATCTCAGCTCTGGAAGGGTCTAGAGCCTCCATTTTTGCACTCAGGTCAAAGTCTCGCGGCCCTCTATCATAATCCAGAGTTTTGAGAAGATTGGAGAAACTTAATTTTTCGCCCGAAAACTGAAAAAAAACGTAAGGGGTAACACTGTCGTTTTTTTTTCGGGTCGAAATTTTGAGTTTCGATATCTCAGCTCTGGAAGGGTCTAGAGCCTCCATTTTTGCACTCAGGTCAAAGTCTCGCGGCCCTCTATCATAATCCAGAGTTTTGAGAAGATTGGAGAAACTTAATTTTTCGCCCGAAAATGAAAAAAACGTAAGGGGTAACACTGTCGTTTTTTTTTCGGGTCGAAATTTTGAGTTTCGATATCTCAGCTCTGGAAGGGTCTAGAGCCTCCATTTTTGCACTCAGGTCAAAGTCTCGCGGCCCTCTATCATAATCCAGAGTTTTGAGAAGATTGGAGAAACTTAATTTTTCGCCCGAAAATGAAAAAAACGTAAGGGGTAACACTGTCGTTTTTTTTTCGGGTCGAAATTTTGAGTTTCGATATCTCAGCTCTGGAAGGGTCTAGAGCCTCCATTTTTGCACTCAGGTCAAAGTCTCGCGGCCCTCTATCATAATCCAGAGTTTTGAGAAGATTGGAGAAACTTAATTTTTCGCCCGAAAACTGAAAAAAAACGTAAGGGGTAACACTGTCGTTTTTTTTTCGGGTCGAAATTTTGAGTTTCGATATCTCAGCTCTGGAAGGGTCTAGAGCCTCCATTTTTGCACTCAGGTCAAAGTCTCGCGGCCCTCTATCATAATCCAGAGTTTTGAGAAGATTGGAGAAACTTAATTTTTCGCCCGAAAACTGAAAAAAAACGTAAGGGGTAACACTGTCGTTTTTTTTTCGGGTCGAAATTTTGAGTTTCGATATCTCAGCTCTGGAAGGGTCTAGAGCCTCCATTTTTGCACTCAGGTCAAAGTCTCGCGGCCCTCTATCATAATCCAGAGTTTTGAGAAGATTGGAGAAACTTAATTTTTCGCCCGAAAATGAAAAAAAACGTAAGGGGTAACACTGTCGTTTTTTTTTCGGGTCGAAATTTTGAGTTTCGATATCTCAGCTCTGGAAGGGTCTAGAGCCTCCATTTTTGCACTCAGGTCAAAGTCTCGCGGCCCTCTATCATAATCCAGAGTTTTGAGAAGATTGGAGAAACTTAATTTTTCGCCCGAAAACGAAAAAAAACGTAAGGGGTAACACTGTCGTTTTTTTTTCGGGTCGAAATTTTGAGTTTCGATATCTCAGCTCTGGAAGGGTCTAGAGCCTCCATTTTTGCACTCAGGTCAAAGTCTCGCGGCCCTCTATCATAATCCAGAGTTTTGAGAAGATTGGAGAAACTTAATTTTTCGCCCGAAAACTGAAAAAAACGTAAGGGGTAACACTGTCGTTTTTTTTTCGGGTCGAAATTTTGAGTTTCGATATCTCAGCTCTGGAAGGGTCTAGAGCCTCCATTTTTGCACTCAGGTCAAAGTCTCGCGGCCCTCTATCATAATCCAGAGTTTTGAGAAGATTGGAGAAACTTAATTTTTCGCCCGAAAATGAAAAAAAACGTAAGGGGTAACACTGTCGTTTTTTTTTCGGGTCGAAATTTTGAGTTTCGATATCTCAGCTCTGGAAGGGTCTAGAGCCTCCATTTTTGCACTCAGGTCAAAGTCTCGCGGCCCTCTATCATAATCCAGAGTTTTGAGAAGATTGGAGAAACTTAATTTTTCGCCCGAAAACGAAAAAAACGTAAGGGGTAACACTGTCGTTTTTTTTTCGGGTCGAAATTTTGAGTTTCGATATCTCAGCTCTGGAAGGGTCTAGAGCCTCCATTTTTGCACTCAGGTCAAAGTCTCGCGGCCCTCTATCATAATCCAGAGTTTTGAGAAGATTGGAGAAACTTAATTTTTCGCCCGAAAATGAAAAAAAACGTAAGGGGTAACACTGTCGTTTTTTTTTCGGGTCGAAATTTTGAGTTTCGATATCTCAGCTCTGGAAGGGTCTAGAGCCTCCATTTTTGCACTCAGGTCAAAGTCTCGCGGCCCTCTATCATAATCCAGAGTTTTGAGAAGATTGGAGAAACTTAATTTTTCGCCCGAAAACTGAAAAAAAACGTAAGGGGTAACACTGTCGTTTTTTTTTCGGGTCGAAATTTTGAGTTTCGATATCTCAGCTCTGGAAGGGTCTAGAGCCTCCATTTTTGCACTCAGGTCAAAGTCTCGCGGCCCTCTATCATAATCCAGAGTTTTGAGAAGATTGGAGAAACTTAATTTTTCGCCCGAAAATGAAAAAAAACGAAAGGGGTAACACTGTCGTTTTTTTTTCGGGTCGAAATTTTGAGTTTCGATATCTCAGCTCTGGAAGGGTCTAGAGCCTCCATTTTTGCACTCAGGTCAAAGTCTCGTGGCCCTCTATCATAATCCAGAGTTTTGAGAAGATTGGAGAAACTTAATTTTTCGCCCAAAAACGAAAAAAAACAAAAGGGGTAACACTGTCGTTTTTTTTTCGGGTTGAAATTTTGAGTTTCGATATCTCAGCTCTGGAAGGGTCTAGATCCTCCATTTTTGCACTCAGGTCAAAGTCTTGCGGCCCTCTATCATAATCCAGAGTTTTGAGAAGATTGGAGAAACTTAATTTTTCGCCCGAAAATGAAAAAAACGAAAGGGGTAACACTGTCGTTTTTTTTTCGGGTCGAAATTTTGAGTTTCGATATCTCAGCTCTGGAAGGGTCTAGAGCCTCCATTTTTGCACTCAGGTCAAAGTCTCGCGGCCCTCTATCATAATCCAGAGTTTTGAGAAGATTGGAGAAACTTAATTTTTCGCCCGAAAATGAAAAAAAACGTAAGGGGTAACACTGTCGTTTTTTTTTCGGGTCGAAATTTTGAGTTTCGATATCTCAGCTCTGGAAGGGTCTAGAGCCTCCATTTTTGCACTCAGGTCAAAGTCTCGCGGCCCTCTATCATAATCCAGAGTTTTGAGAAGATTGGAGAAACTTAATTTTTCGCCCGAAAATGAAAAAAACGTAAGGGGTAACACTGTCGTTTTTTTTTCGGGTCGAAATTTTGAGTTTCGATATCTCAGCTCTGGAAGGGTCTAGAGCCTCCATTTTTGCACTCAGGTCAAAGTCTCGCGGCCCTCTATCATAATCCAGAGTTTTGAGAAGATTGGAGAAACTTAATTTTTCGCCCAAAAATGAAAAAAACGTAAGGGGTAACACTGTCGTTTTTTTTTCGGGTCGAAATTTTGAGTTTCGATATCTCAGCTCTGGAAGGGTCTAGAGCCTCCATTTTTGCACTCAGGTCAAAGTCTCGCGGCCCTCTATCAT
Source organism: Pimephales promelas (assembly GCF_016745375.1). The sequence goes on from NW_024121099.1 coordinate 43,737,205, forward strand.
AATCCAGAGTTTTGAGAAGATTGGAGAAACTTAATTTTTCGCCCGAAAACGAAAAAAACGTAAGGGGTAACACTGTCGTTTTTTTTTCGGGTCGAAATTTTGAGTTTCGATATCTCAGCTCTGGAAGGGTCTAGAGCCTCCATTTTTGCACTCAGGTCAAAGTCTCGCGGCCCTCTATCATAATCCAGAGTTTTGAGAAGATTGGAGAAACTTAATTTTTCGCCCGAAAACGAAAAAAACGTAAGGGGTAACACTGTCGTTTTTTTTTCGGGTCGAAATTTTGAGTTTCGATATCTCAGCTCTGGAAGGGTCTAGAGCCTCCATTTTTGCACTCAGGTCAAAGTCTCGTGGCCCTCTATCATAATCCAGAGTTTTGAGAAGATTGGAGAAACTTAATTTTTTGCCCAAAAATGAAAAAAACGTAAGGGGTAACACTGTCGTTTTTTTTTCGGGTCGAAATTTTGAGTTTCGATATCTCAGCTCTGGAAGGGTCTAGAGCCTCCATTTTTGCACTCAGGTCAAAGTCTCGCGGCCCTCTATCATAATCCAGAGTTTTGAGAAGATTGGAGAAACTTAATTTTTCGCCCGAAAATGAAAAAAAACGTAAGGGGTAACACTGTCGTTTTTTTTTCGGGTCGAAATTTTGAGTTTCGATATCTCAGCTCTGGAAGGGTCTAGAGCCTCCATTTTTGCACTCAGGTCAAAGTCTCGCGGCCCTCTATCATAATCCAGAGTTTTGAGAAGATTGGAGAAACTTAATTTTTCGCCCGAAAATGAAAAAAACGTAAGGGGTAACACTGTCGTTTTTTTTTCGGGTCGAAATTTTGAGTTTCGATATCTCAGCTCTGGAAGGGTCTAGAGCCTCCATTTTTGCACTCAGGTCAAAGTCTCGTGGCCCTCTATCATAATCCAGAGTTTTGAGAAGATTGGAGAAACTTAATTTTTCGCCCGAAAATGAAAAAAACGTAAGGGGTAACACTGTCGTTTTTTTTTCGGGTCGAAATTTTGAGTTTCGATATCTCAGCTCTGGAAGGGTCTAGAGCCTCCATTTTTGCACTCAGGTCAAAGTCTCGCGGCCCTCTATCATAATCCAGAGTTTTGAGAAGATTGGAGAAACTTAATTTTTCGCCCGAAAATGAAAAAAACGTAAGGGGTAACACTGTCGTTTTTTTTTCGGGTCGAAATTTTGAGTTTCGATATCTCAGCTCTGGAAGGGTCTAGAGCCTCCATTTTTGCACTCAGGTCAAAGTCTCGCGGCCCTCTATCATAATCCAGAGTTTTGAGAAGATTGGAGAAACTTGATTTTTCGCCCGAAAATGAAAAAAAACGTAAGGGGTAACACTGTCGTTTTTTTTTCGGGTCGAAATTTTGAGTTTCGATATCTCAGCTCTGGAAGGGTCTAGAGCCTCCATTTTTGCACTCAGGTCAAAGTCTCGCGGCCCTCTATCATAATCCAGAGTTTTGAGAAGATTGGAGAAACTTGATTTTTCGCCCGAAAACTGAAAAAAAACGTAAGGGGTAACACTGTCGTTTTTTTTTCGGGTCGAAATTTTGAGTTTCGATATCTCAGCTCTGGAAGGGTCTAGAGCCTCCATTTTTGCGCTCAGGTCAAAGTCTCGCGGCCCTCTATCATAATCCAGAGTTTTGAGAAGATTGGAGAAACTTGATTTTTCGCCCGAAAACTGAAAAAAACGTAAGGGGTAACACTGTCGTTTTTTTTTCGGGTCGAAATTTTGAGTTTCGATATCTCAGCTCTGGAAGGGTCTAGAGCCTCCATTTTTGCGCTCAGGTCAAAGTCTCGCGGCCCTCTATCATAATCCAGAGTTTTGAGAAGATTGGAGAAACTTGATTTTTCGCCCGAAAACTGAAAAAAAACGTAAGGGGTAACACTGTCGTTTTTTTTTCGGGTCGAAATTTTGAGTTTCGATATCTCAGCTCTGGAAGGGTCTAGAGCCTCCATTTTTGCGCTCAGGTCAAAGTCTCGCGGCCCTCTATCATAATCCAGAGTTTTGAGAAGATTGGAGAAACTTGATTTTTCGCCCGAAAACTGAAAAAAAACGTAAGGGGTAACACTGTCGTTTTTTTTTCGGGTCGAAATTTTGAGTTTCGATATCTCAGCTCTGGAAGGGTCTAGAGCCTCCATTTTTGCGCTCAGGTCAAAGTCTCGCGGCCCTCTATCATAATCCAGAGTTTTGAGAAGATTGGAGAAACTTGATTTTTCGCCCGAAAACTGAAAAAAAACGTAAGGGGTAACACTGTCGTTTTTTTTTCGGGTCGAAATTTTGAGTTTCGATATCTCAGCTCTGGAAGGGTCTAGAGCCTCCATTTTTGCGCTCAGGTCAAAGTCTCGCGGCCCTCTATCATAATCCAGAGTTTTGAGAAGATTGGAGAAACTTGATTTTTCGCCCGAAAACTGAAAAAAACGTAAGGGGTAACACTGTCGTTTTTTTTTTCGGGTCGAAATTTTGAGTTTCGATATCTCAGCTCTGGAAGGGTCTAGAGCCTCCATTTTTGCGCTCAGGTCAAAGTCTCGCGGCCCTCTATCATAATCCAGAGTTTTGAGAAGATTGGAGAAACTTGATTTTTCGCCCGAAAACTGAAAAAAAACGTAAGGGGTAACACTGTCGTTTTTTTTTTCGGGTCGAAATTTTGAGTTTCGATATCTCAGCTCTGGAAGGGTCTAGAGCCTCCATTTTTGCGCTCAGGTCAAAGTCTCGCGGCCCTCTATCATAATCCAGAGTTTTGAGAAGATTGGAGAAACTTGATTTTTCGCCCGAAAACTGAAAAAAAACGTAAGGGGTAACACTGTCGTTTTTTTTTCGGGTCGAAATTTTGAGTTTCGATATCTCAGCTCTGGAAGGGTCTAGAGCCTCCATTTTTGCGCTCAGGTCAAAGTCTCGCGGCCCTCTATCATAATCCAGAGTTTTGAGAAGATTGGAGAAACTTGATTTTTCGCCCGAAAACTGAAAAAAAACGTAAGGGGTAACACTGTCGTTTTTTTTTCGGGTCGAAATTTTGAGTTTCGATATCTCAGCTCTGGAAGGGTCTAGAGCCTCCATTTTTGCGCTCAGGTCAAAGTCTCGCGGCCCTCTATCATAATCCAGAGTTTTGAGAAGATTGGAGAAACTTGATTTTTCGCCCGAAAACTGAAAAAAACGTAAGGGGTAACACTGTCGTTTTTTTCGGGTCGAAATTTTGAGTTTCGATATCTCAGCTCTGGAAGGGTCTAGAGCCTCCATTTTTGCGCTCAGGTCAAAGTCTCGCGCCCTCTATCATAATCCAGAGTTTTGAGAAGATTGGAGAAACTTGATTTTTCGCCCGAAAACGAAAAAAACGTAAGGGGTAACACTGTCGTTTTTTTTTCGGGTCGAAATTTTGAGTTTCGATATCTCAGCTCTGGAAGGGTCTAGAGCCTCCATTTTTGCGCTCAGGTCAAAGTCTCGCGGCCCTCTAATCATAATCCAGAGTTTTGAGAAGATTGGAGAAACTTGATTTTTCGCCCGAAAATAAAACGTTAGGGGTAACACTGTTTGTCGTTTTTTTTTTCGGGTCGAAATTTTGAAATTTGATATCTCAGCTCTGGAAGGTTCTAAGAGCCTCAATTTTTGCACTCAGGTCAAAGTCTCGCTGGCCCTCTATCATCCTCCTCATCATCATACAGTAGACTCAACAAAGCAGTATCGTCTGCATACTTAATAAGGTGCCTGTTTTGGTAAAGTGCTGGTACAAGAAATTCGTATATAAAATAAACAATAAAGGAGATAAAACACATCCCTGAGGAGAGCCTGTGCAAGTAGACATCTTGACCGAGAGAGAAGTTCCTGTCCTGACCTGCTGGATTCTACAACTAAGAAAATCAACAATCCAAAGAATCAAGCCAGGTTCAAGTGAAAATTCTGAGGCCAGTCTATCCGCCAAAATACTGGGCTGGATAGTATTAAAGGCCGAGGAAAAGTCCACAAATAAAATCTTAGCGTGGGTCTTTGGTTTCTCAAGGTGAGTGTGCAATAAGTGCAATAGTGTCCCAATGGCATCTTCAACTCCCCTGGAGGCCTGATAGGCGAATTGCAAGGGGTCCAAGAGATGCTGAGTTTCAGATACAATGTACCTCTTTACTAACTGCTCGAAGCACTTCATGACCAGCGACGTTAGTGCAATTGGTCGATAGTCATTTGGTCCAGTGGGTCGCTGAGTTTTTTGGCACTCGGTATAATTATGGATGTTTTCCATAGTGTTGGGACCTTGTGAAGGTTAAAAGAAGATCTAAAAAGGTCAGTGAACACTGGTGCTAGCTGTTCAGCACAATGTTTTATGACCCTTCCACATATGTTGTCTGGTCCTGAGCTTTTCCGAGAATTACATTTCCTAAAAAGCTGAAGGACTTCTGATTCCTTGATGGTGAAGTTAGATGAGAGAGGGAGACAAGGGAGTGGAAGGGGTAACCCAGTGGTTGCTTCCATACTATTTCCCTCTCGAAACGACAAAAGAATGTATTTAGCTGGTTTGCCAGATCAGGTTCATCACTCTGCAAAACCAGTGGAGAATTTCCCCTGCCTTGTGTGGAACATTGGTCATAATTTTAATTCCTTGCCATCCTCTCTAGGATTACCAGATGCCAGAGTGGCCTCTATCTTTTGTTTATAGCTATACTTATCCAGCTGTATTTGTCGTTTATCTGCCTCTGTGAGTCCCTCTCTCGCTGTTTCATCCTGATTTCTAAAAAGCTTTTTTCTTTTGAATTATAAGATTCTTTAGTTTGTTTGACACCCATGGCTTGTCATTAGGAAATACTTTAAAAGATGTAGGTATCACAGAATCTACAACAAAAGTTAATATAATCAGACACTGCTACAACATGATCATTAATATCAGGGCTCTTAAAGACATCCCATGCTGTACAGTCAAAACACCCCTGCAGAGCCATAATGCTGTCATTGTTCCACACTTTGACAGACCTTTTTTGAAGGCTTCTCCCTCTCCAGTAACCTCTTATAGACAGGCCGAAGATGAACCACAGTGTGTCAGATGCCCCTAGTGGTGGTAGCTGGGATGCTGTGTAGGCGTCTTTGACGGTTCCATAACACATGTCTAAAGACTTATTTTTCCTAGTAAAACACTTAACATACTGATAGTATGTGCGTAGATGTTTTTTAAGGGAACAGTTATTAAAATCTCCCAGGATGAACTTAGGAGCATCAGGTGAAAGTGACTCCAGATTCTGTGAGAGGTTAAAGAATCTCTGATGCTTTGTTGACATTTGCCTTGGGTGTATATATACACTGTAAGGAAAATTTGAGGAAACTCCCTTGGCAGATAGAAGGTCGCAGAGAAACACACAGCAGCTCGATGTCAGGAGTACAAAGTTTCTCTCTCACCGTAACTGCCCGGCACCACTCGTCCCTGATGAGGAAACAGACTCCGCCTCCGCGAGCTTCCCGGTGATGTTGGGGTCTCGGTCGGTCCTAAACGCAGAGAAACCTGAAGGTTCCACCTCACTGGACGCGATGTTACTATCCAGCCAAGTCTCAGTGATTGCCAAGACACACGCGCTCCTTATACTCGTACAGGAAGCGGGTTTAGCCGATAATCCTCTGTCTTCGCTCTCAGTGATTGCGCGTTGATAAGCAGTGTAGTAGGTAAAGGGAGTTTGTTTTTCATCCTCTTCAGTCGAAGTCGAATACCACTCTTACGGCCACGTTTACGTTTCGACCGATTATTCCCCTTCCTTAGGATTGGATTTGAGACAGTTTCGGTATCAAGTCCACAGTTAATAGTCCGGGGGGATGTGATTGCGGAGCAGCAATAGGAATTCTCTGCTGTATCGTATTTCACAGGGTTTGCCGCCGCAGCAGCATTGTCGAAGTTGCTTCCTTGAGCAAAGTATGTGTTAAAATCATAACAAGCAGTCCAATCACATACCATAAAAAAGATCCATGTTGTGGCAAACAGACAGACAACAAAACAAATGCTAACGTGAAAGCAGCGAGGCCGCCACAGAGCAGCCGCCAAACCCGGAAATCTGGCAAACTGGGAAGGGTCTAGAGCCTCCATTTTTGCACTCAGGTCAAAGTCTCGCGGCCCTCTATCATAATCCAGAGTTTTGAGAAGATTGGAGAAACTTGATTTTCGCCCGAAAAACGAAAAAAACGTAAGGGGTAACACTGTCGTTTTTTTTTCGGGTCGAAATTTTGAGTTTCGATATCTCAGCTCTGGAAGGGTCTAGAGCCTCCATTTTTTGCACTCAGGTCAAAGTCTCGCGGCCCTCTATCATAATCCAGAGTTTTGAGAAGATTGGAGAAACTTGATTTTTCCGCCGAAAATGAAAAAAACGTAAGGGGTAACACTGTCGTTTTTTTTTCGGGTCGAAATTTTGAGTTTCGATATCTCAGCTCTGGAAGGGTCTAGAGCCTCCATTTTTGCACTCAGGTCAAAGTCTCGCGGCCCTATCATAATCCAGAGTTTTGAGAAGATTGGAGAAACTTATTTTTCGCCCAAAATGAAAAAAAACGTAAGGGGTAACACTGTCGTTTTTTTTTTTGGGTCGAAATTTTGAGTTTCGATATCTCAGCTCTGGAAGGGTCTAGAGCCTCCATTTTTGCACTCAGGTCAAAGTCTCGGCCCCCTCTATCATAATCCAGAGTTTTGAGAAGATTGGAGAAACTTAATTTTTCGCCCGAAAATGAAAAAAAAACGAAGGGGTAACACTGTCGTTTTTTTTTTCGGGTCGAAATTTTGAGTTTCGATATCTCAGCTCTGGAAGGGTCTAGAGCCTCCATTTTTGCACTCAGGTCAAAGTCTCACAGCCCTCTATCATAATCCAGAGTTTTGAGAAGATTGGAGAAACTTAATTTTTCGCCCAAAATGAAAAAAAAAACGAAAGGGGTAACACTGTCGTTTTTTTTTCGGGTCGAAATTTTGAGTTTCGATATCTCAGCTCTGGAAGGGTCTAGAGCCTCCATTTTTGCACTCAGGTCAAAGTCTCACAGCCCTCTATCATAATCCAGAGTTTTGAGAAGATTGGAGAAACTTAATTTTTCGCCCAAAAAACGAAAAAAAACGAAAGGGGTAACACTGTCGTTTTTTTTTCGGGTCGAAATTTTGAGTTTCGATATCTCAGCTCTGGAAGGGTCTAGAGCCTCCATTTTTGCACTCAGGTCAAAGTCTCACAGCCCTCTATCATAATCCAGAGTTTTGAGAAGATTGGAGAAACTTAATTTTTCGCCCGAAAATGAAAAAAAACGAAAGGGGTAACACTGTCGTTTTTTTTTTGGGTCGAAATTTTGAATTTCGATATCTCAGCTCTGGAAGGGTCTAGAGCCTCCATTTTTGCACTCAGGTCAAAGTCTCCGGCCCTCTATCATAATCCAGAGTTTTGAGAAGATTGGAGAAACTTAATTTTTCGCCCAAAAATGAAAAAAAAACGAAAGGGTAACACTGTCGTTTTTTTTTTTCGGGTCGAAATTTTGAATTTCGATATCTCAGCTCTGGAAGGGTCTAGAGCCTCCATTTTTGCACTCAGGTCAAAGTCTCACAGCCCTCTATCATAATCCAGAGTTTTGAGAAGATTGGAGAAACTTAATTTTTCGCCCGAAAATGAAAAAAAACGAAAGGGGTAAACACTGTCGTTTTTTTTTCGGGTCGAAATTTTGAATTTCGATATCTCAGCTCTGGAAGGGTCTAGAGCCTCCATTTTTGCACTCAGGTCAAAGTCTCGCGGCCCTCTATCATAATCCAGAGTTTTGAGAAGATTGGAGAAACTTAATTTTTCGCCCGAAAATGAAAAAAAACGAAAGGGGTAACACTGTTTTTTTTTCGGGTCGAAATTTTGAATTTTGATATCTCAGCTCTGGAAGGGTCTAGAGCCTCCATTTTTGCACTCAGGTCAAAGTCTCACAGCCCTCTATCATAATCCAGAGTTTTGAGAAGATTGGAGAAACTTAATTTTTCGCCCGAAAATGAAAAAAAACGAAAGGGGTAACACTGTCGTTTTTTTTTTCGGGTCGAAATTTTGAGTTTCGATATCTCAGCTCTGGAAGGGTCTAGAGCCTCCATTTTTGCACTCAGGTCAAAGTCTCACGGCCCTCTATCATAATCCAGAGTTTTGAGAAGATTGGAGAAACTTAATTTTTCGCCCAAAAATGAAAAAAACGAAAGGGGTAACACTGTCGTTTTTTTTCGGGTCGAAATTTTGAATTTCGATATCTCAGCTCTGGAAGGGTCTAGAGCCTCATTTTTTGCACTCAGGTCAAAGTCTCACAGCCCTCTATCATAATCCAGAGTTTTGAGAAGATTGGAGAAACTTAATTTTTTGCCCGAAAATGAAAAAAAAACGAAAGGGGTAACACTGTCGTTTTTTTTTTCGGTCGAAATTTTGAGTTTCGATATCTCAGCTCTGGAAGGGTCTAGAGCCTCCATTTTTGCACTCAGGTCAAAGTCTCACGCCCTCTATCATAATCCAGAGTTTTGAGAAGATTGGAGAAACTTAATTTTTTGCCCAAAAAAAAAAAAAAAAACGAAGGGGTAACACTGTCGTTTTTTTTTCGGGTCGAAATTTTGAATTTCGATATCTCAGCTCTGGAAGGGTCTAGAGCCTCCATTTTTGCACTCAGGTCAAAGTCTCGGCCCTCTATCATAATCCAGAGTTTTGAGAAGATTGGAGAAACTTAATTTTCGCCCGAAAACGAAAAAAACGAAAGGGGTAACACTGTCGTTTTTTTTTCGGGTCGAAATTTTGAGTTTCGATATCTCAGCTCTGGAAGGGTCTAGAGCCTCCATTTTTGCACTCAGGTCAAAGTCTCACAGCCCTCTATCATAATCCAGAGTTTTGAGAAGATTGGAGAAACTTAATTTTTCGCCCGAAAATGAAAAAAAACGAAAGGGGTAACACTGTCGTTTTTTTTTTCGGGTCGAAATTTGAGTTTCGATATCTCAGCTCTGGAAGGGTCTAGAGCCTCCATTTTTGCACTCAGGTCAAAGTCTCACAGCCCTCTATCATAATCCAGAGTTTTGAGAAGATTGGAGAAACTTAATTTTTTGCCCGAAAATGAAAAAAACGTAAGGGGTAACACTGTCGTTTTTTTTCGGGTCGAAATTTTGAGTTTCGATATCTCAGCTCTGGAAGGGTCTAGAGCCTCCATTTTTGCACTCAGGTCAAAGTCTTGTGGCCCTCTATCAGAATCCAGAGTTTTGAGAAGATTGGAGAAACTTAATTTTCGCCGAAAAGAAAAAAAACGAAAGGGGTAACACTGTCGTTTTTTTTTTCGGGTCGAAATTTTGTTTCGATATCTCAGCTCTGGAAGGGTCTAGAGCCTCCATTTTTGCACTCAGGTCAAAGTCTCGCGGCCCTCTATCATAATCCAGAGTTTTGAGAAGATTGGAGAAACTTATTTTTCGCCCGAAAATGAAAAAAAACGAAAGGGGTAACACTGTCGTTTTTTTTTCGGGTCGAAATTTTGAGTTTCGATATCTCAGCTCTGGAAGGGTCTAGAGCCTCCATTTTTGCACTCAGGTCAAAGTCTCGCGGCCCTCTATCATAATCCAGAGTTTTGAGAAGATTGGAGAAACTTAATTTTTCGCCCCGAAAACGAAAAAAACGAAAGGGGTAACACTGTCGTTTTTTTTTCGGGTCGAAATTTTGAGTTTCGATATCTCAGCTCTGGAAGGGTCTAGAGCCTCCATTTTTGCACTCAGGTCAAAGTCTCACGGCCCTCTATCATAATCCAGAGTTTTGAGAAGATTGGAGAAACTTATTTTTCGCCCGAAAATGAAAAAAAACGTAAAGGGGTAACACTGTCGTTTTTTTTTTCGGGTCGAAAATTTTGAGTTTCGATATCTCAGCTCTGGAAGGGTCTAGAGCCTCCATTTTTGCACTCAGGTCAAAGTCTCACGCCCTCTATCATAATCCAGAGTTTTGAGAAGATTGGAGAAACTTAATTTTTCGCCCGAAAATGAAAAAAAACGAAAGGGGTAACACTGTCGTTTTTTTTTCGGGTCGAAATTTTGAGTTTCGATATCTCAGCTCTGGAAGGGTCTAGAGCCTCCATTTTTGCACTCAGGTCAAAGTCTCGCAGCCCTCTATCATAATCCAGAGTTTTGAGAAGATTGGAGAAACTTAATTTTTCGCCCGAAACGAAAAAAAACGAAAGGGGTAACACTGTCGTTTTTTTTTCGGGTCGAAATTTTGGTTTCGATATCTCAGCTCTGGAAGGGTCTAGAGCCTCCATTTTTGCACTCAGGTCAAGTCTCGCGGCCTCTATCATAAATCCAGAGTTTTTGAGAAGATTGGAGAAACTTAATTTTTTTCGCCAAAAATGAAAAAAAGAAAGGGGTAACACTGTCGTTTTTTTTTCGGGGTCGAAATTTTGAATTTCGATATCTCAGCTCTGGAAGGGTCTAGAGCCTCCATTTTTGCACTCAGGTCAAAGTCTCACTCTATCATAATCCAGAGTTTTGAGAAGATTGGAGAAACTAATTTTTTCCCAAAATGAAAAAAAAGAGGGGTAACACTGTCGTTTTTTTTTCGGGTCGAAATTTTGATTTCGATATCTCAGCTCTGGAAGGGTCTAGAGCCTCCATTTTTGCACTCAGGTCAAAGTCTCACAGCCCTCTATCATAATCCAGAGTTTTGAGAAGATTGGAGAAACTTAATTTTTCGCCCGAAAATGAAAAAAAACGAAGGGGTAACACTGTCGTTTTTTTTTCGGGTCGAAATTTTGAATTTCGATATCTCAGCTCTGGAAGGGTCTAGAGCCTCCATTTTGCACTCAGGTCAAAGTCTCACAGCCCTCTATCATAATCCAGAGTTTTGAGAAGATTGGAGAAACTTAATTTTTCGCCCAAAAACGAAAAAAAACGAAAGGGGTAACACTGTCGTTTTTTTTTCGGGTCGAAATTTTAGTTTTTCGATATCTCAGCTCTGGAAGGGTCTAGAGCCTCCATTTTTGCACTCAGGTCAAAGTCTCACGGCCCTCTATCATAATCCAGAGTTTTGAGAAGATTGGAGAAACTTAATTTTTCGCCCGAAAACGAAAAAAAAACGAAAGGGGTAACACTGTCGTTTTTTTTTCGGGTCGAAATTTTGAATTTCGATATCTCAGCTCTGGAAGGGTCTAGAGCCTCCATTTTTGCACTCAGGTCAAAGTCTCGTGGCCCTCTATCATAATCCAGAGTTTTGAGAAGATTGGAGAAACTTAATTTTTTGCCCAAAAATGAAAAAAAAACGAAAGGGGTAACACTGTCGTTTTTTTTTTCGGGTCGAAATTTTGAATTTCGATATCTCAGCTCTGGAAGGGTCTAGAGCCTCCATTTTTGCACTCAGGTCAAAGTCTCACAGCCCTCTATCATAATCCAGAGTTTTGAGAAGATTGGAGAAACTTAATTTTTTGCCCCGAAAATGAAAAAAAGAAAGGGGTAACACTGTCGTTTTTTTTCGGGTCGAAATTTTGAATTTCGATATCTCAGCTCTGGAAGGGTCTAGAGCCTCCATTTTTGCACTCAGGTCAAAGTCTCACAGCCCTCTATCATAATCCAGAGTTTTGAGAAGATTGGAGAAACTTAATTTTTCGCCCAAAAGAAAAAAAAACGAAAGGGGTAACACTGTCGTTTTTTTTCGGGTCGAAATTTTTAGTTTCGATATCTCAGCTCTGGAAGGGTCTAGAGCCTCCATTTTTGCACTCAGGTCAAAGTCCTCAGCAGCCCTCTATCATAATCCAGAGTTTTGAGAAGATTGGAGAAACTTATTTTTTCGCCCGAAAAGGAAAAAAACGTAAGGGGTAACACTGTCGTTTTTTTTTCGGTCGAAATTTTGAGTTTCGATATCTCAGCTCTGGAAGGGTCTAGAGCCTCCATTTTTGGCTCAGGTCAAAGTCTCAGTCTCACGGCCCTCTATCATAATCCAGAGTTTTGAGAAGATTGGAGAAACTTAATTTTTCGCCCAAAAATGAAAAAAACGAAAGGGGTAACACTGTCGTTTTTTTTTTTCGGGGTCGAAATTTTGAATTTCGATATCTCAGCTCTGGAAGGGTCTAGAGCCTCCATTTTTGCACTCAGGTCAAAGTCTCGCGGCCCTCTATCATAATCCAGAGTTTTGAGAAGATTGGAGAAACTTAATTTTTCGCCCCGAAAAAAAAAAAAAAACGAAAGGGTAACACTGTCGTTTTTTTTTTTCGGGTCGAAATTTTGAATTTTTATATCTCAGCTCTGGAAGGGTCTAGAGCCTCCATTTTTGCACTCAGGTCAAAGTCTCAACAGCCCCTCTATCATAATCCAGAGTTTTGAGAA
>NW_024121099.1:43749983-43810214 GCF_016745375.1 Pimephales promelas
CAAACTTTCAGACACTGGCAGCATTAACACCAGCCCTACAACTGTCACACCAGTGACCATCTCAACTGGTAATGCAACACACTGTGTCTCTATTGCAGAGGTCTCAAACTCACAACCCATTTTGTGGCCCCCTACTTGATAATAAAGTTTAATGTTAGTGCGGCCCGTCGTTGCGTTTGCTGCGTTTTTTTATTATTATTATTTTTATCCCTTATGGGCTACCATATATAGTCTCGTGACAGCTTACGGTGGGTTCGTTGTCAATAGTTGTCATAGACAACCACGAAGTACAAATATACTGCGCCTGGAAAAAATGAGCGCGTCGCTTCAATTATATCGCACCATTTCTTGCAAAATTCTGGATCATCACGGCCCAATGTTGGTTCCTTCATAATGCGTAATCCTCTGGGTATGCGTTTATTCCTCCAACATTGGGAGAGTATGCTACCATGAAGCAGTGCTCTTGTTTCTTTCTTGCTCAATTGTTGTCCAGGATAGGTCTGCTTATGTACAAGAAATAGAGAGACAACTTGGTGACGTTAACTTTTATGCTAGCTTACAATGTGATCCCACTATGAAGTTTAGTGAAGAGATAAAAACTATATTGAAGAGGGCTGTATCTAACGCAACAATTAATGAAAAAGAATACGTGTTTCTGTTACAAACCAACCCATTGAGACCGGTGTTTTATACGTTGCCAAAAATTCATAAAAGGCTGGACAATCCGCCTGGGCGTCCAATAGTTTCTGGGAATCAATCCCTAACTGAGCCGTTGTCTAAATTTGTTGACCATCATATAAAGAGTTTAGTGTATGACCTGCCTTCTTTTTTAAAAGATACTACTGATTTTCTGATGAAATTGTCATGTATTGGGGAGATTTGTACAACTGATCTATTGTGCTCTATGGATGTGACCAACTTGTACACTAACATCCCGCATGATGCAGGGTTGGCGTCCTTAAAGTATTTCTTGCAGATAAATGAAGTTCCGCACACTGAGTTTTTGTTGTCATTGGCTCATGAAGTTCTTAAAAAAAAATTATTTTATGTTTCAAAATAATTTTTTTCTACAAACTCAAGGCACTGCCATGGGTTCACCCATGGCGCCAAATTATGCCAATCTTTTTATGGGCAAATTCGAACAAGATTTTATCTACGAATCTAATCCTTTTAACCAGTATTTGAAAGTATGGTATAGGTATATAAATGACATATTTTTTGTATGGTCGGGCTCGGAGGATGAACTGATTGTTTTCCATGATTATGTAAATTCGAGATTGCCCTCGATTAAATTCACACTAACCCATGACTGCAAGACTCTGCCTTTTTTGGATGTATTAGTGAAAAAGTTGGACAACACGATACAGACTGAAATTTATCGAAAAGAGACTGATCGTAACTCTTTTCTACACTACCAGAGTTTCCATCCACCCTCTCTTAAACGTAGTCTACCGTATAGTCAACTGCTGAGAGTGCGCCGTATTTGTAGTAATGATGAAGATTTTGAGCGACAAGCAGGAGAGCTGTGTCAAAGATTTATTGATAGGGGCTATACACACAATTTAGTGCGTGACTGTGTAGAGCGCGCGCGCAGTGTACAGCGCGCTGACTTGATGACTAAACGCACTGATCAGGCAAAATCAAATAACACCCCGGTCACCTGTGTATCGACTTATGGCCATATCTCGAATAGTTTAAAGAACATCGTGCAACGTCATTGGCACATTTTAAGTAGCGACCCTCACATAGGACACACGTTCCAAAACTTACCGCGAACTTGCTATAAACGAGCACCCAGCCTGAGAGATCGATTAGTGCGCTCGCACCTTCCTGCGCATCCCCAGGCGCCTTTCCCTTTCAAAATTCCTCACGGTAATTTCAAGTGTTTGAATTGTGCGGCATGTAACTTTATGCTGACAGAACAGGCAGAGTCTATAAAGTTAAGGGCAGAATTACATGTCTCTCTACCTTTATTGTGTATTTATTGACTTGTCCTTGTGGGCTTCTTTATGTGGGTAAAACGAAGCGACAACTGAAGACCCGAATTTTTGAGCATAAGTGCGCTATTAGAAAGAATGATGAGAAATCTTCAGTTGCAAGACATTTTAATTCTGAAGGACACAATGTCAATATGCTTAGATTTATGGGTCTGGAGTGTGTTGGTCGGTCTTCAAGAGGGGGAGACCGTGAGAACCGCCTCCTCCAAAGGGAGGCTTGGTATATTTTTAATTTCAACACATGTATTCCCAATGGTATGAACGAGGACCTGTCTTTAAGCTGTTTTCTTTAAAACATACTACGAGAATTGTTGTAGCCTATCTAATTATGTGTCTTTGTCTGTCATTAATGGATTCATTGGTAACATGTGTATCATTCTAAATCATTGGTTGATGTGATTATGGGTGTGTCAACTGGTGTGGGTATTTAAGACTTGATAAGGTATTGTTCTTTTGCACACTGAAGAAGGCACGCGCCGAAACGCGTTTGTGTATAATAAAACTGTATATGCAAAGTGCGGCCTCTCTCTTCCATACATGCATTATCATTATTAGGCCAGCACTCTTAAAACAAATTGAAGTATAAACTTTGAGTGAAGCCTGCTCCAACCTCCATTTATTCCGGATTAAAAACACAAAATGTGACATCTTTTTTTCTTCTTTTCTAATACCCTTATAGTTACACACAAATGGATGGTCAGGATGATTTACAAATATGTGACAATTTGCAAATGCAAGAACTTTTGTGAATATCAATTCGTTTATTGGCATTTGGGAATTGGATTTTTTGAATCTATTTATATTGAGACTGTTATTTTGTACCGGTGTTTTCATAATAAGGAATTTAATTAAAAATAAAGATATTATAAATATATGTATAATACAGTATAATATAATGTGTTAGACTGTGACTCTATGAAACTTTTCATAAGTGTATCTCTCTACAGACCCCTGCTACAACTACACTGTGCTGGACAATCCATGGAGATCCATCAATAATACACTGAACTCCTCCTCCTCCTCCTCCTACAAGTGTGACCAGTCTGTCTCCTGGAGCGGCTGGTATCGTCTCTTCATTAACGGCATGAGCGCTCATATCCCAGACACGTGTGTTGCTGAGTACAGCTGTGGCACTTGGACCGCACTGTGGATCCGTGGTGGACACCCAACAGTAACAGATGGAGTCGTCACTCGAGAGCTCTGCGGTAACGATGAGAGTTTCTGCTGCTCTTACAGGTCTTATCCCATTAAAGTCAAAGCCTGTCCAGGAGATTATTATGTCTATGAGCTGGTCAGACCAGCAGTACCCATTTCAGCATACTGTGCAGGTAATTATATTCACATGAGCTCTTTCTACACATTGTGGTACTCTGTACTAATATGCATATGACAATAACTTGAACTGAACTGAACATTCATGATATTTGTGTTTCTGTTGATTAATCATTATTCATCCAAACTTTCAGACACTGGCAGCATTAACACCAGCTCTACAACTGTCACACCAGTGACCATCTCAACTGGTAATGTAACACACTGTGTCTCTATTGGCTTATTTCCTGAATGTTTTCTAATGGCTACAGATATTCTATGGTAAAGTTGAACATGGATTTCAACATGAATATTTTCCTCAAAAGTCATGGAAATGTTTTGTAAGAAATATATGAAACCTGTAGACTGTTCCTTTTTGTCATTTCCTTAATGTGTTTCTTAAAATTAAAGTTTGGATCTAAAATGAATCCAAGATATTTAAAATCAGTAACTATGTCAATTGATTAGTTTTTAAATAAAATATCTGCAGTTTGAGTCTGCCCCTTATTTTTACTAAAGAACATACCCTTTGTCTTCAAGGTAAGACAAGATTGTTCAAGCCATTCAACAACACTTTGCATGGCATAAGTTCATTTCTCTGCTGCTAGCTTAGCATTTTTTGCATGTGTGTGCAAAACAGTGTCATCGGCATATAATTGTATGTCAACCCCATTAGAGTGTTGTGGAAGATCATTAATATAAAGACTAAAAAGTAAAGGACCTAATACAGATCCTTGAGGCAGTCTCATTGTGTTTTTCATATATCGTACATTTTTAATTCTAACACACTGCATCCTATTTGACAGGTAAGTTGAGAGCCATGCTAATGTTTTGGCAGAAATATTAAATTTAGAGAGCTTAGAAATAAGAACATTGTGATTCACTGTGTCAAAAGCCTTAGGCAAATCCAGCAACAACTCCTCCCTTATCAAGTTGTGTTCGTACTTTTTCTGTGAAGTGTAGAACGGCTGTTTCTGTGCAATAATTCTTCCTGAATCCAAATTTCATGTAATTTAAGGCAGAGTTGCAGTTATCTAAATGCATTCTCAACTGCTCTATCTGTGATAGTTTTTTTCCATGACCTTTGATAGTAGAAAATGTGAAATTCTGAGTTAAATTTACCTAATGGCTTTTTCCAGAACATACCATTTGTATCCTTTTCAATGAAATCTGTACGATCAAATAAAAAATAAAAAATAAAAAATATCGTTTGTGTAGACACACACAGACATCAGGAATTAGCGTATACATCTCAGCAATGGTGACAAACAGATCACCTCTGAACATAAGCTCATTATTTATTCATGCAGCAATGCATGATGTGAGCCAAGAATGAGTTTTGATTGGTGGCACCCAGAATGCACTGCAACATGCTTTATAATTGTCACCATTGTTGAGATTCACAGGCTAATTATTGATGTCTGTTTGTCTTAAAAAAAGTTTTGAAGAAAAGTAAGAAATTGTGTAAGTGTTATGAAGGAGATGACAGAAGCAGATCCAAATGCAACAATTTATTCAAATCTAAGACTTTGTCAAAGATAAAGAATCAGCATCAACAGTTTCAGGGTTAAACAAAGGCGTGTCGATAACCAGGCTGAAGATCAAGGGCGGGCTGCAGGCAAACGAAATCCAGAAACAGGCAGAGGGTCACTAGGCAGGCTGCAGAAAATCACAGAGATCCACCCAGGCAAGAGTCAAGACACAGATAGGCAAGGAAAACCAGGAATGCTCAGGCATGCACACAACAGTGAAACAATCCTTCACCACCAGACACCAGGTTAACAAGCCAGATATAGGTTAACTAATCAGAGTTGAATCAGAACAGGTGATAGTCAATCAGCAATCAATCAGCAGCAGTCCTACATACTAGGAAGCAATTATATGAGTCCCTAAACATGCAAAAGGAGGCATTGAAACTGGAGTAAGGATATTCCAGAAGGGCTGGCTACCGTAACAGTAAGAGTAACTTTTAAGAAAATATTTTGAATACATCGTAAACGTTAAAAATGTTATGCTGTACAAGGTCACTGCTGTAATAATTAATAAAGTAAACCTAACTCAGAAATTGGGCTCTATATTAGTTCAATGATTAGGCCTAAGGCCTAGTAAAAATTAACATTAAGTAGAATATTTTTGTACTTCTCTTTCACCATGTTCATTATAGTGTGGTGACTCTGACATTACAATGAATAAAGTAATTATGAAATGATGAGAATAAAATTTTAATAATAATAATAAGTTATTAAAACATCTAACATGGTCACCACAAACGCATTTAATTTGTCTTCTACTTTTGCCAGCACTCTCTCCTGGCTTTTGCACACTTTGAGGTGTTCCTGGCGTTTTAATAAAAGACTGAAATTCTACATAACCTTCCATTTAAAGCGCTTGCTCTGCTTGGGAGAAAAACTGGGCGTGTTCTTTGGCCATGCTGAACAGCCAATAGCAGCGCTGCTGATCACTGTTTCTGTTATCGATACATGTCCCCTTTTAAACCAACGCGAGAATGCGCAGTTATCTCAGATAACTCAATCCAGCGATACTAATCATAAACAACAGGTGTGTTCGAAGAACCCAATTAGCCGGATCATGATGAGCATGATGATATTATCTTGGATGTCTCATTTGATCTCAGATGTTTTAAGCCACGTACGAAGAACAGGAATGTTAATTTAGCACTGGGGATTTTACTGTTTACAAATTGATTTATATTTTTATTTGCTCTTTTCAATGCAATTGATAAATGTAAATGTAATTGTATGTTTACTTAAAGGAAAGGACCGGTTTTTCATATCCAGTGAGTGGTTGAGCTGGTCTGGGAGCAGGCAGTTCTGCAGATATCGAGGAGCTGATCTGGTCATTATCAACACTGAAGAGAAGCAGGTGAGATTGTGTGAGTGTGTGGCTTTAATCAATGAGAGGAATCACACTTATCCCTGTTTATATTCACACAGAGGTACATAACTTCATTAGCCAAGGAGAGAGTGTGGATTGGTTTGACGGACATTGAGACTGAGGGGACCATGAAATGGGTGGATAATTCAACACTGACACAAGGGTAAGTGATACAATACTCTCTGTGGACGTATTTTAAACACGAGGCTTCGTCAAACACCACACCCTCAATATTTATTTATTTATTTATTTTAGTAAAAACTGAAATCTTCTCTATCGTATTTTTTTTTTTGTTGCACTTTTCACTATTATTCAGGTTTTGGTATAAAAGAGAGCCAAATAATGCAGGTGGAGACGAGGACTGTGTTGAACTGACCCCTTCAGACTCCATCCAGAACTGGAATGATCTCCCATGCTTTAAGAAGAGGAAAGCGATTTGTGAGAAATAGGGTTCATCCCGTCTTCTCATGTTTTTAATTGTATTTTTGAAATTGTCGCTCTTTTTATTAATTTTTGATTAAGGTTCCTGTCTTTTAAACATTCTTAGAAACTGCTTTCATGATATCAGTTTCATTCTATACTATAGGCTATTTTGTATCATACAAAACGTTACATTCACGTAATAGAAAAACGTACAACTGTCAAAAAAAAGTATTACTGTAATAAACATCAGGAGGGTGAACTGGGTAATCTGGGACTAGTGTGTCCATCACAAGCAGACCTATGCCAACATAACCTTCTTCTGGCTGTTATTATGGATCTCATTTGCTGGTCTGAAGTGTTGAGTTGAAAATCACAGTAAAATATAGAAGTTTAAAGTCTCCCAGATTGCTCTGATTCATCAGTTATTCTGATCAGTGTGTGTGAAACTGCTTTTGAGTTGTATTGCTTTCACTTTGAATAAAATGGTCCATAACCATTATCACCAGTGAACTGTATTTTTGTTTCTATTTCATGTTTCATTCTTGTGTTTCTGTTTATTGATCTATGGCTATATTTGCTCCAGTCCAGCAGGGGCAGCAGAGAGCAGGTTTATCAGACTGAAGTGATCAGAGAGGAACAGAAACATCAGGCCGGACAAAACATTGCACAAAGTTTTTTAAACAGAAACGGTGATGCGTTGAACACACTGTTCTGATGACGCAAGAGTTGCAACTATGGCAGCTGAGAAGGCCAGAAATGTTTTTGTGAAGAATTTTCGGAGCCTGATGAAGTCGGTACAAATATTTGTTTAATACTACAAATGCCCGATGTTACAGTAACTGCACTTGCCGCCCAGAACACAAGAGAACATCCCAATCGAGTGAAGGGATTTGTGGAAACTGAAAGCACACATCTTACCTAATTCAGACTATTTAAACACACTCTATTTAGGCTCACACACTAACTTTATTTGTATTTCATACTGTTTTAATACCCTATTTTCTTTCTCATTATTAGGAAAAGCACTTAATTACCATTGTCTATTTGTATACCAAATATCATACACTTGCAACGAAGCTAAACATATAAACAACTACATAATTATGTTTATATCACTGCGGATGCGCATGTGGTATTAAAGTGAACTCGCACAATGGGTTCAAGGAAAGTAATTTACAAATGTGTTCGATGCAGCTTTTACTCAACACTTAATGACTCAAGTGTTACTACATTATCTAGTCATGATTTGTGCAAATGTTTGAGATTTTTTGGTGAACTTTAGTAACTTTTAGAAAATGTCTAAAAGTAACACTTGAGTAGTTAGTTCCAATGATCTTCACTTTATAATACGAATCCAAATAATTAGTAATTCTGACAGAAGTATCTAGTAACACTTTCATCTGTGAGCTATTACTTACTAATTCGTTAATAAGAGTTTCTTTTAGTTAATAGTAGTTACTAGATTGTTAATAAACTTTTTCAGTAGTTCTCTGGGAAGTATTAAAAAAATAGTAGTTACTTAATAGTGAACTACCACTTTCGTCTGTGCGCTATTACTTACTAGTTCGTTAATCAGAGTTTCTTGTTAGTTAATAATAGTTACTAGATTGTTAATATTGTGTTACTCATTAGTTCTTGTGTAGTTATTCATTAACGAAGGAACCGTATTCTAAAGTGTTACCAGCTGATAAAGACATTTCATGTTTTGTACCAGGCCATTTATAGATGTTCATATAGTTCAAGGCTTTTGGTAAAAAAAAAAAAAAAAAAAAAAAAAAAGAAGAAGAAGAAGAAGTAATGAAGCTACTGAGCCTTTTATTTCATACAAGGCCCAAAGTTTGTTGTATGTGCATGTTCAGAGACTATTTATATAGAGAGCAATATAAAATTGGTCATTTTTGGGAACTACTGGAATAACAGGAGTACTGATGCATAATCTCCATGCTGTTATTTGCTGGTGCAAATATGTGTTGATGAAGACCAGAGTCATTAATTTGCAGAAATGGATAGGAGGAAGTATTTGCAACGATTATTAGGGACAGCATATATGCAGGAAAGCTGATAAAATTTAAGACTTTACAGTTACTTTCCCTGTGTACATGTAAGCAGCTTTCTCTACCGCGAACAATACATCTGAGGTAGACTTATCTTTCTCTTGGTTGTTTAGTTTACTTATATCATCTACACTCAAAAAAATGATGTGTTGGCTTTACTTAACTTTTTTTTTTATGTAAACAGGTTCCACCGGTTCCACATAACTGGGTTTCGTTAAACAAACATAATTTGTTCTTGTATCTTCAACATCATGGAAGTCATTTTAAGCCATCCAATCAAACTCTGAGCTGAGTGTTAAATGAACACTGAAGAAGTGATAAAGTTAATGAGATAATTAAGTGAATATTTGAGTGATGACTGAGCATTATTGAAGACACCTGATGATAACAAGCAGAATCACTGAAGGAGAAAACCAGAATTTTATAAGGGGTCATGAACTGGCTTTTTAAATTTTATTATATTGATGTCTGAGGTCAACTTATGACGTTCGCTTGGTTCTTGCATTCAAAAACATCAATCAAATGAATAAGTAATAGGCTATTTTGTACCCTAATTTTGAGCCTAGCTGAAAAACGCTGGGTTTTTATGGGCGTCTGGCACTGAAGACGCCCACTGCTGTGAGTAGGGCTGGATGATTAACCGAAAAATAATCGAAACCGAAATTCAGAGCCTATAACAGACGTGATTTTACCATGTCGGTTATTTCGGTTTTTGAATATTATTATATCCGCCCACTGTGTGTTAACGTACTTTCCCCTTAAAACATAGTAGTCACGTGACGTCACTCCACCTCGTCCAGTCTGCGACATTGAAACAACATGAGCCCCTTTCACACAGCGCGTTGATCCCGGGAAATTGCCAGAACAAACACCTGTGTGAACGCAAACACGGCCCGGGATTGGTGCCACCAGGTTGGGGACAGAGTAACAATTGCTGTGTTCAGTCCATGGTTCAGTCACGGAGTGCGCGCTGTGTGAACAAAAGCCGTAGCCTAATCAATGTCGCGTTGCAGCCTAATGATGCCGTTTAAGCCGGGATTGTTCGTAAACGGTACGTAATGCGCAAGTTTATGATCGAATCAGAGAAAAACAAATGCACAAGCGTGGTTTTTCGAAAAAGAAATCGCAACTCATAAGCAAACTATAGATGCTGCTGAAACTGTAGACGCTGCTGAGATGTCACGTGTCTTTGCGGGTTGTGTGTGAATGCACTCTCTGATTCCTAGAATACTGAGTCAACTCAGCAACACAAGCTGCTTGCACCAAAGAAACACGTGAAAAAAAAGAGAGTGACTGACAAACGCCCAGCAACAAGTGCCTCCACTCCACAAAGCAGCTTATTCTGATTACTGTCCCAAAACAATAAACATTTAGAGTGTACTGTTTCAATATTGATGCTGAAATGCACATATTATATTATTTATAATCTTCAACATGTAACCTTATGTTGTGTGTTGTGTAATTTCCCAATAATTCAAGCTCAGCAGGATGTAAAAGTAAGTTTCTCTAGAAGGAAATGTGCATTTGTGTTTAACTCAGCATATCAGTCTGAAGTTCATCATCTCATAGTGACACTGAGCGCAAATAACAATCAATAGAAAGTTCAGGATGGTCATACAAGTTCATTTTAATGTGTGCCTTTGCATGAACCCAACATGTTTGACATTCATCACATTTATGTTGTGAAAATGTACAGTGTATCAAAGTTTGAATTTTTGTTGTCAGCAATTTGTAAATTCTAGGGGAGGTTCTCTATATTAAACCCTGCACTCATCCTTCTAAAGTCCACAGCTCAACTGAAGAGACACAGAAGTAATAATGGAACTGGAGGGCCTTTATCACAGTGTTGGCAGCGAGACGAGCAACAAGAGGAGACTGGACAGAGATCAAGATATTTATGCTAAAAAGGTCCGAAAATTCAGCCAGAGTGAAGCAACAGCTCAAAAACACAGTAAGGCATTTAGTGTGATTTTATTTATGTTTATATTGAATACCAGTAATTTTAAACAGCTCGTTCTTGATTTTTAACAGTGCACTTCTTTGTAATTATAAAGTCCTAACAAAACAATAGCAAAAGAAAAGCAAACAGGAAAAAACAATGAAATTTACAGTGCAATTCAGCTGCGTAATTAATTCATGCTGCAATATATGATGGGAGCCATGGATGTGTTTTGATTGGTGGCTCCAATCATGCACTGCAACATGAAGCGTTTGTGTGATTGTCACCATTGTTGAGACTCATATGTAGATTATTGTCTATGTGTGATTTTAAAAACTTCAGATTATTAAAACACTGCTGGAGTTTGCTATTGTAATATGAATGAAACATTTGCTGGTTTAATGTGTCAATACATTACAGGCATGTAAGATTTTTTTTTCATCTAAACATGACCTGGAATACATTTCCCAAAAGCATCCTAAATATAACTAGATCATAGAACAATTGCAACAAATGGTCTGTAAAACTTAGGATTACAATGCTTTTGGGAAATGCAGCCCAGGTCATAGTTTCTCTTGCCACAACAAATGTGCTTTTTGAACACAGAGTTGGAGCAGACAGATAAAAGCTAATGGTAACACTTCACTTGAAGGGGTGTGCACAAGACTGACATGACGTGTCGCATTAATTATCGTTGGCGATACGTCCTCGATATTAACGCGATTTGGCTCAGCTTGTCAGTGAACTACGGCTCTTTGTAGTAAATGCCGCTCCATCTGAAAGCAGGTGAAGGTGATTTACTGCTAATCAAGGAACCGGCTTTACTGATTAGATGCGCATACAATATCGTGTGATATATAGCGCCCAGCCCTACACTCGATGTTAACAAGCAGAATCTCTGAAGGAGAAAACCTGGATTTTTAATTCACCATTATGGTGATTAGCGTTTGCTTTAGTTGGGCTCTTGACCCTTAATTTTTTAACTTTAGATTATGTTTGGCTGTTGTACATGAGTTAGAACAGCCATTTGAACAAATAGAAAAGGTGGTCTAATGGATGTGTTTTAAGATAATCAGTATTTAACATAATCAGTACAATTATTTGACCTGAACCACTGAACTTGTATATAGCCTAATTTCTGAGTTATGTTTACTTTATCAATTATAACAGCAGTGAACTTGTACAGCATAGTATTCCTAATGATGTATTCAAAATAATTTCTTAAGAGTTTCTCTCACAGAATTTTTTCTCTTCAAATATTTTTGAAAACACACAGACATCAATAATTTCCCTGTGAATCTCAACAATGGTGACAATTATAAATAATGGTGCAGTGCATTCTTGGTGCCACCAATCAAAACTCATCCATAGCTCCAATCATGCATTGCTGCATGAATAAATAACAAGCTTATTTTCAGAGGTGATCTGTTTGTCACCACTGATGAGATTCATAATAATAAGTTTAATTTAATTTAATTAATTAATACACTAATTATCGTCTTTGTGTGCCTTCATAATTTTTTTGAGCATATGGATTTTATTGAAAAGGCTAAAAATGGTGTGTTCTAAAATAACCATGCTGCTAAAATCCATAAGGTAAATGTAGAGTTCAGCGATTCAGGTCAATTAATGATTATGTTAAAACAGAACCAACACAATCAGATCACCTTTTCTATTTATTAAATAATGGCTGTTATAATTCACATACAGCAGCCAAACAAAATCTAGGGCTCTAGCTTGCACCCTGCGCAAATGACTTAACAAACACTTGACTTGACTCAACAAATGATATACACAAACGCATGTGTCATTCCCATTTTGCATGCGCGTAAAGCGGGATTTTTCCCTCAAAAGACGCACGTCGGTAAACTACGAAATGAACTTGCGCTCCCTGGGCGGATCGGCGAAAAAAGGAGGCGTGTTTCAGCGCATACATTCCCTGGTGCTATTTTACACTTCCAGAAATCAATTGCGCCAATGATCAGAAAAAACCTGGTCTAAAGTCAGTGGCGCGTTGTGCGTTGTTCATAATGCTATTTTAAGCGCGCATGCTTGCAGTTTTTATTTTTGCAAATCATACATTATAACAAGGAAAAATATTGACACATGAGGGAAATCATTGTGGTTTACATGAAGATGAAAAAAAAACGAATTACCAATTTTTTAAGGCTAATTGTAGTACTGAAGGATCAGACCTGTTTGATAGTGGCAAGAAACATACGTATATAATGTTTAACCAACGCTGATGTGCGAGGGTTTCTCCCATCCCCATACAATGTCACCTCTCTATCACTGTCCTGACAAGAACGTCGGTCTCCTCAGCTGTGAACGCTCCTGGTGCGCGCCTGGTAAACCCGCCATTATAATAACAATCCGTCATGCAACATGCGCACCTGTTCTTAAAGGGTATGTTGTTTCCAGGTTTTCTCCTTCCAACCGCACCGGGACCCGCCCACTAAGTTACTTACGTCATGCGCTTAGTCACTTGCGTTTCAGATCATTAAAATAGGGCCCCTAAAGTTTATGGTTTAAGGGTCAAGAGCCCAGCTAAACCAAACACTAATCACAATGATGGTGACTTAAAAAATTCCAGTTTTCTCCTTCATTTTTCTCCTCATTTTTAACACTCTTCACTGTTTAGTTAACACTCAAATAATTTTTACTCTTTAATGCCAAGTTCACACTGCACGATGGATCGGCGAGAGAAGGTTTCACGCTGCATAACTTTACAATAGGAAAAATCATTGACAACTCTGTCTAGCACGCTACTACGTTTCACAACAAACACACATGCGATGTGACAAGGAAACAATGCGACACCACACGTGCAAGACCAGTTCTCATATGAGATTTTTTATTTTTTTTTTTGACCCGGTTGTGCAGCTCAGATGAAACGTCAAATAAATACGGGCGCTCTTGCCAAATTTCTACAAATTTCTCTTCCATTTCTTGTGTCCAAATAGGCAGAGAAGAATCCTTTTTTTTTAAATAATGCCATATCATGTTGATATGTGATCTATAACTCCTCCCCGAACTCCCCGCTGCTCTGTATCTTGCTTTCTCATTGGCTGTCGTTAATTGCCGGTGTAGTTTCAGTCAAAACACTTTTCACACAGCAGGATTTTGAATCGCCAACAGGTCCAGATATTTACAGTAGCATGCCAAATATCTCACGGGCATCGGCGGCTTGTCAGCGATTCTCTCTGATCGCGTCTCATTCACACTGTGTGATTGTCACTCGCGTGAACGAGCGCCGATTTGCCTGTGATTTCAGGCATTTGTCGGCAATTTCTCAAAACCTGTCGTCGAGCCAAAATCGTGGCTAAAATCGTGCAGTCTGAACTGGGCATTACACTCTTGAGTCTTTAACACTCTTGAGTTTTTGCTGTGTAGTAACATTCAGGAAACTGGACATTTTTATATTCTTGGAATGTTAGCAATCAACATTACCATCATGTTGAATTAGGGCTGGGCGATATATCACACGATATTGTTATGCGCATCTTATCAGTAAAGCCTATTCCTTGATTAGTAGTAAATCACCTTCACCTGCTTTCAGATGGACGATATGAGTGTTAAAGTTAATGAGATAATTAAATGATTAATTTAGTGATGATTGAGCATTATTGAAGACACCTGATGATCACAAGCAGAATCACTGAAGGAGAAAATCACAAATTGTAAGCCACCGTTATGGAGATCAGTGTTTGCTTTAGTTGGGCTCTTGACCCTTATACTTTCACTTTAAACTTTGTTTGTCTGCTTTTATTGGTTTAAAACAGTCAAATCAACAAAGTCATCTCTGATTTGATAGTATTGGTTATGTTTTAACATACTCATGCTGTGATCTGTAAACTGAAACTTTTCAAATGAATTGGTTAACTTGTTAGCAACAGTTTAGTGATTGTACAGCATATCTGTGTTTCCCTTTCGAAGGGAACTCAACAATACGTCGAATGACGCTATGGGGAACGCCTCAGGCGTGACAGGTGTCTGAAATCAAATATCAACTCACAGTAATCAGGTTGACCGGCGACAGCCCGTGCATCATCAGCTTGAATGATGAGCGCGTCAATCTGGATGTATAAGAAGGGCGCCTTGAAACCGTGACAACATCTTTTCGTCTTCAGGGACTGTTTGTCTGTGTGATAGTATCAACGATTAAGCGCGCAGAGACGTGGAGAAACACTTTGCGCGAGTGTGCCGACTTGTGTCCAGATATTTGACACCGGAGGATTCACACGATCTGTGCGTGTTCTGCCTGAAAGAAGAGCATGTGCGGGAAGCTCTCGAGGGAGTTTTTTGCGCGAACTGAGAGTTTTCCTTTCAGAACTCTCTGCTCTCGTCTGACCCACTTCTCGAGGGAAGTGGGCGCGGCATCTGAACCCCGCGGTTCCGGTTCCCGCTCGGGCTGAGGCTCAGTGGCGGTTGAGCTCGTGGAGCTTTCAGATGGAGCTGGCAGATTATCGGGAGAGGGGCGTTAACCTCGCGGATGATCTACCAGCTGACGAGGGTGAGTTACAGATTAATGTTGAACATCTAAAAAGAGAGAAAATGAGCGCTCTCTCTCTTTGGTGAATCTGTAACTGTTCTCTTTGGGCAGGGCAGGAGTTGGCTGTAATATATATATATATATATATATATATATATATATATAGAAAAGGATGTCAGTTTGGTTGAGACCGAATCATTTCAGCCCTCCTGCCCAGTGTACGCTGAGCTGGTTGACATTATGTATACGTCTGGGAGGAACCCGCTCATGGTATTTTGGATGGCTGGTTCCTCCCCACCCATAAGCCACCAGCCCGGATGAGCCTTCCATTCGTTTCCGATCTCCACGCTGGGATCGAGAGGGTATGGAAGAATCCGTTCTCCTCACGTCTCTATCTGCATCAGCGGGCTAGTTTCGCTGCTGTGGAGGGAGCCGTGGAGAACGGATAAGTGTCGAGGCCGCCAGTGGACGAGACGTTGGCTAACTATCTCGTCTCTGGTTGGTCCTCTTCACTAAGAGCTCTGACCCTGTCATCCAAGCTGCTCAAGACATCTTCATGCTTGAATGACAGAGCGTACACGGCAGCAGGTCAGGCAGGTGCGGTTCTGCACGCCCTTGTGGTCCTCAGGCCTACCAGACCGATCTGTTGCGGGACTCCGGGCCACCAAGCAAGCTGCTGTTCTGTCGGTGCTATGGTGGCCACGGAGAGACATCTGTGGGAGCTCCCACATACTGTGGTTGCCAGGTTACAGGCCTCACCAGGCCTTCCTGGTTATGAGCTCCCACTGATTGTGGTCACCGGGTTACAGGCCTCACCAGGCCTTCCTGGTTATGAGCTCCCACATGCTGTGGTCGCTGGGTTACAGGCTTCACCAGGCCTTCCTGGTTATGAGCTCCCACATACTGTGGTCGCCAGGTTAAAGGCCTCACCAGGCCTTCCTGGTTATGAGCTCCCACACATTGTGGTCGCCAGGTTACAGGCCTCACCAGGCCTTCCTGGTTATGAGCTCCCACATACTGTGGTCGCCAGGTTACAGGCCTCACCAGGCCTTCCTGGTTATGAGCTCCCACATACTGTGGTCGCCAGGTTACAGGCCTCACCAGGCCTTCCTGGTTATGAGCTCCCACATACTGTGGTCACCAGGATACGAGCTCTCACGTACTGTGGTCGCCAGGTTAAAGGCCTCACCAGGCCTTCCTGGTTATGAGCTCCCACACATTGTGGTCGCCAGGTTACAGGCCTCACCAGGCCTTCCTGGTTATGAGCTCCCACACATTGTGGTTGCTAGGTTACAGGCCTCAAAGGGGCCTTCCTGGTTATGAGTTCCCACTTTCTGTGGTGGTCAGGTTATAGGCCTCACCAGGCCTTCCTGGTGATGAGCTCCCACACATTGTGGTTGCTAGGTTACAGGCCTCAAAGGGGCCTTCCTGGTTATGAGTTCCCACATACTGTGGTAGTCAGTTTACAGGCCTCACCCAGCCTTCCTGAATGTGGGCTCCCACATGATGCGGTAGCCAGACTACAGCCTCACCACCTTCCCTGAGCACTTTGCTCCCACTCTGTGGTCACCAGGCTTCAGGCTTCATTGGCCTTCCTGGTTGTGAGTTGTCACATGTCAGGTTGCAGGCTTCACCAGGCCTTCCTGAATGTGAAACCCCCACTTTTCGTGGTCGCTAAGTTGTAGTGGTGAGTCTTCACATGTCAGGCTGCAGGCCTCAGCGGCCTTCCTGAATGTGAGCTCCCCATGCATTGGGACTATCGGGTGTTAGGCCTTGTCAGGCCTTCCTGATTATGGGTTCCCACTTGTTGTGGCTGCCAGGTTACAGGCCTCAAGTTCGGCCTTTCTGAATTCAGAGTGAAGTACACTAACCCCTACTTCACCTATTATTGTGGTAAATCACATGACGGGATGTCTTGTGTACTTTCTAAAATCCATTTTGTATGGTAAGGGTCACGCGTGGTATGCTTCGGTCCCTTCTTATGTGGCTCAGACCCCGGTCTTCCCTTGGGTCCCACTTTAAGTGGCGTCCTGTCACTGGCTACAGGGACGCCCTTCTCTGGCTAACTTCTGGAAGAAGTAGCTTCCACTTGGTGGAGTAAGCTCCCACAGGTTGTGGTCACCAGGCTGGGTCTCACTGACCTTCCTGAGTACGAGCTCCCACCCAATGTGGTCGCCAGGTTACAGGCCTTACCAGGCCTTCCTGGTCATGAGCTCCCACACACTGTGGTCGCCAGGTTACAGGCCTCAACAGGCCTTCCTGGTTATGAGCTCCCACATATTGTGGTTGCTGGGTTACAGGCCTCACCAGGCCTTCCTGAATTCAGAGTGAAGTACACAAACCCATACTTCACCTATTATTGTGGTAAGTCACCCGACGAGATGTCCTGTGCACTTTTTAAAATCCATTTCTTATGGTGAGGGTCACGCGCAGTATGCTTCGGTCCCTTCTTATGTGGCTCAGACCCCGGTCTTTCCTCGGGTCCCACTTTAAGAGTTCTTAAGAGCTAACTTCTGGAAGTAGCTCCCACTTGGTGTGGTTTTTCAGGTACACCAGGCTGGGTCTCACTGACCTTCCTGAGTACGAGCTCCCACCGGATGTGGTCGCCAGGTTACAGGCCTCACTAGGCCTTCCTGGTTATGAGCTCCCACATACTGTGGTCGCCAGGTTACGAGCTCCCGCATACTGTGGTCGCCAGGTTACAGGCCTTACCAGGCCTTCCTGGCCATGAGCTCCCACACACTGTGGACGCCAGGTTACAGGCCTCAACAGGCCTTCCTGAATTCAGAGTGAAGTACACAAACCCATACTTCACCTATTATTGTGGTAAGTCACCTGACGAGATGTCTTGTGCAGTTTTTAAAATCCATTTCATATGGTGAGGGTCACGCGCGGTATGCTTCGGTCCCTTCTTATGTGGTTCAGACTCCGGTTCTTCACTTTGGGTCCCACTGTAGATGTGTCTTTGTCGCAATACATTACGACAGGCACTTCCCTTGTTCAAGCTATCTCCCACAACTGTGGTTTTAGGTCTGATTAGACCTTTTTCGAGGTAGCCCAACATTGTGGGTCTGTCAGGTTTCTAGCCTCTGGCTTTCCTGAAGGATGAGCTTCCACATGCTGTGGTCGTTGGGTTTCAGGCCGCACAACGTACGGCCTTCCTGACATGAGCCCTCATGTATCGGAGCTCCCCACACATGGGGTCATCAGGTCTTAGGTCTCTTTGACCTTCCTGATTTTTGATCCCTCTCTTACTTCCTCAGTGCTCAAAAGCGAGCACTGGGTGGAAACTCGTGGATTGAGTGTACGATTCCCATTGGTTCGAGGTTGAGTCACACTCTCCGGAGGATCCCGTCTCTGTGATCCGAAACTCGATGGTTTCCGCCAGCTTCGCGGGCCTTCAGTTTTTGGATGCCTTTTCTAGGCAATTTCCAGAGGCTCTGTCTTGGACGGACAGGCTATGGCCAGACTGTGTGTCTTAGTACAGATCACCAGGCCAGCCTGGGGGCATTTCAGGAGGAGTGTTCTCCTGAATAGTGACTGGCTGGGGGTCTCTTTGGCCCCCTAGCCACACTCCCTAGAAGGGACCCCTTCTATTTTGAAGTTGTGGTCCTAAAGCCTTTGAGCTGGCCCTGATTTACTCACGTTATTACGTTCTGGTTTTTCTTGGTTCATTAGCTTGGGCTATGACCGGTAGGGAGTGCTGTCACTGACAGCCCGATGTAACATAGGGTGAGTGGTTTCAGTGTTTCTTGGAATTACTGGTTCTGACAGTTGTCACTGCCTTTCGGCATGCACTCCCCTCAGCATGGCGGAGTGGGTATTTCGTTCCCCATAGCGTCATTCGACGTATTGTTGAGTTCCCTTCGAAAGGGAACGTCTCAGGTTACAACTGTAACCTATGTTCCCTGAGAACAGGGAACGAGACAATACGTCTCGTTGCCATGCCTCGGGGCCTGCCTGCAACAGTCCCTTCAGACGATAGGATGTTGTCACGGTTTCAAAGGCGCCCTTCTTATACATCCAGATTGACGCGCTCATCATTCAAGCTGATGATGCACGGGCTGTCGGGGTAACCTCGATTACTTTGGGTCGATTTTTGATTTCGACATGTCAGCCTAGGCGTCCCCATAGCGTCATTCGAAGATTGTCTTTCCCGTTCTGAAAAAAACGTAAGGGGTAACACTGTCGTTTTTTTTTTTCGGGTCGAAATTTTGAGTTTCGATATCTCAGCTCTGGAAGGGTCTAGAGCCTCCATTTTTGCGCTCAGGTCAAAGTCTCGCGGCCCTCTATCATAATCCAGAGTTTTGAGAAGATTGGAGAAACTTGATTTTTCGCCCGAAAACTGAAAAAAACGTAAGGGGTAACACTGTCGTTTTTTTTTCGGGTCGAAATTTTGAGTTTCGATATCTCAGCTCTGGAAGGGTCTAGAGCCTCCATTTTTGCGCTCAGGTCAAAGTCTCGCGGCCCTCTATCATAATCCAGAGTTTTGAGAAGATTGGAGAAACTTGATTTTTCGCCCGAAAACTGAAAAAAACGTAAGGGGTAACACTGTCGTTTTTTTTTCGGGTCGAAATTTTGAGTTTCGATATCTCAGCTCTGGAAGGGTCTAGAGCCTCCATTTTTGCGCTCAGGTCAAAGTCTCGCGGCCCTCTATCATAATCCAGAGTTTTGAGAAGATTGGAGAAACTTGATTTTTCGCCCGAAAACTGAAAAAAACGTAAGGGGTAACACTGTCGTTTTTTTTTCGGGTCGAAATTTTGAGTTTCGATATCTCAGCTCTGGAAGGGTCTAGAGCCTCCATTTTTGCGCTCAGGTCAAAGTCTCGCGGCCCTCTATCATAATCCAGAGTTTTGAGAAGATTGGAGAAACTTGATTTTTCGCCCGAAAACTGAAAAAAACGTAAGGGGTAACACTGTCGTTTTTTTTTCGGGTCGAAATTTTGAGTTTCGATATCTCAGCTCTGGAAGGGTCTAGAGCCTCCATTTTTGCGCTCAGGTCAAAGTCTCGCGGCCCTCTATCATAATCCAGAGTTTTGAGAAGATTGGAGAAACTTGATTTTTCGCCCGAAAACTGAAAAAAACGTAAGGGGTAACACTGTCGTTTTTTTTTCGGGTCGAAATTTTGAGTTTCGATATCTCAGCTCTGGAAGGGTCTAGAGCCTCCATTTTTGCGCTCAGGTCAAAGTCTCGCGGCCCTCTATCATAATCCAGAGTTTTGAGAAGATTGGAGAAACTTGATTTTTCGCCCGAAAACTGAAAAAAACGTAAGGGGTAACACTGTCGTTTTTTTTTCGGGTCGAAATTTTGAGTTTCGATATCTCAGCTCTGGAAGGGTCTAGAGCCTCCATTTTTGCGCTCAGGTCAAAGTCTCGCGGCCCTCTATCATAATCCAGAGTTTTGAGAAGATTGGAGAAACTTGATTTTTCGCCCGAAAACTGAAAAAAACGTAAGGGGTAACACTGTCGTTTTTTTTTCGGGTCGAAATTTTGAGTTTCGATATCTCAGCTCTGGAAGGGTCTAGAGCCTCCATTTTTGCGCTCAGGTCAAAGTCTCGCGGCCCTCTATCATAATCCAGAGTTTTGAGAAGATTGGAGAAACTTGATTTTTCGCCCGAAAACTGAAAAAAACGTAAGGGGTAACACTGTCGTTTTTTTTTCGGGTCGAAATTTTGAGTTTCGATATCTCAGCTCTGGAAGGGTCTAGAGCCTCCATTTTTGCGCTCAGGTCAAAGTCTCGCGGCCCTCTATCATAATCCAGAGTTTTGAGAAGATTGGAGAAACTTGATTTTTCGCCCGAAAACTGAAAAAAACGTAAGGGGTAACACTGTCGTTTTTTTTTCGGGTCGAAATTTTGAGTTTCGATATCTCAGCTCTGGAAGGGTCTAGAGCCTCCATTTTTGCGCTCAGGTCAAAGTCTCGCGGCCCTCTATCATAATCCAGAGTTTTGAGAAGATTGGAGAAACTTGATTTTTCGCCCGAAAACTGAAAAAAACGTAAGGGGTAACACTGTCGTTTTTTTTTCGGGTCGAAATTTTGAGTTTCGATATCTCAGCTCTGGAAGGGTCTAGAGCCTCCATTTTTGCGCTCAGGTCAAAGTCTCGCGGCCCTCTATCATAATCCAGAGTTTTGAGAAGATTGGAGAAACTTGATTTTTCGCCCGAAAACTGAAAAAAACGTAAGGGGTAACACTGTCGTTTTTTTTTCGGGTCGAAATTTTGAGTTTCGATATCTCAGCTCTGGAAGGGTCTAGAGCCTCCATTTTTGCGCTCAGGTCAAAGTCTCGCGGCCCTCTATCATAATCCAGAGTTTTGAGAAGATTGGAGAAACTTGATTTTTCGCCCGAAAACTGAAAAAAACGTAAGGGGTAACACTGTCGTTTTTTTTTCGGGTCGAAATTTTGAGTTTCGATATCTCAGCTCTGGAAGGGTCTAGAGCCTCCATTTTTGCGCTCAGGTCAAAGTCTCGCGGCCCTCTATCATAATCCAGAGTTTTGAGAAGATTGGAGAAACTTGATTTTTCGCCCGAAAACTGAAAAAAACGTAAGGGGTAACACTGTCGTTTTTTTTTCGGGTCGAAATTTTGAGTTTCGATATCTCAGCTCTGGAAGGGTCTAGAGCCTCCATTTTTGCGCTCAGGTCAAAGTCTCGCGGCCCTCTATCATAATCCAGAGTTTTGAGAAGATTGGAGAAACTTGATTTTTCGCCCGAAAACTGAAAAAAACGTAAGGGGTAACACTGTCGTTTTTTTTTCGGGTCGAAATTTTGAGTTTCGATATCTCAGCTCTGGAAGGGTCTAGAGCCTCCATTTTTGCGCTCAGGTCAAAGTCTCGCGGCCCTCTATCATAATCCAGAGTTTTGAGAAGATTGGAGAAACTTGATTTTTCGCCCGAAAACTGAAAAAAACGTAAGGGGTAACACTGTCGTTTTTTTTTCGGGTCGAAATTTTGAGTTTCGATATCTCAGCTCTGGAAGGGTCTAGAGCCTCCATTTTTGCGCTCAGGTCAAAGTCTCGCGGCCCTCTATCATAATCCAGAGTTTTGAGAAGATTGGAGAAACTTGATTTTTCGCCCGAAAACTGAAAAAAACGTAAGGGGTAACACTGTCGTTTTTTTTTCGGGTCGAAATTTTGAGTTTCGATATCTCAGCTCTGGAAGGGTCTAGAGCCTCCATTTTTGCGCTCAGGTCAAAGTCTCGCGGCCCTCTATCATAATCCAGAGTTTTGAGAAGATTGGAGAAACTTGATTTTTCGCCCGAAAACTGAAAAAAACGTAAGGGGTAACACTGTCGTTTTTTTTTCGGGTCGAAATTTTGAGTTTCGATATCTCAGCTCTGGAAGGGTCTAGAGCCTCCATTTTTGCGCTCAGGTCAAAGTCTCGCGGCCCTCTATCATAATCCAGAGTTTTGAGAAGATTGGAGAAACTTGATTTTTCGCCCGAAAACTGAAAAAAACGTAAGGGGTAACACTGTCGTTTTTTTTTCGGGTCGAAATTTTGAGTTTCGATATCTCAGCTCTGGAAGGGTCTAGAGCCTCCATTTTTGCGCTCAGGTCAAAGTCTCGCGGCCCTCTATCATAATCCAGAGTTTTGAGAAGATTGGAGAAACTTGATTTTTCGCCCGAAAACTGAAAAAAACGTAAGGGGTAACACTGTCGTTTTTTTTTCGGGTCGAAATTTTGAGTTTCGATATCTCAGCTCTGGAAGGGTCTAGAGCCTCCATTTTTGCGCTCAGGTCAAAGTCTCGCGGCCCTCTATCATAATCCAGAGTTTTGAGAAGATTGGAGAAACTTGATTTTTCGCCCGAAAACTGAAAAAAACGTAAGGGGTAACACTGTCGTTTTTTTTTCGGGTCGAAATTTTGAGTTTCGATATCTCAGCTCTGGAAGGGTCTAGAGCCTCCATTTTTGCGCTCAGGTCAAAGTCTCGCGGCCCTCTATCATAATCCAGAGTTTTGAGAAGATTGGAGAAACTTGATTTTTCGCCCGAAAACTGAAAAAAACGTAAGGGGTAACACTGTCGTTTTTTTTTCGGGTCGAAATTTTGAGTTTCGATATCTCAGCTCTGGAAGGGTCTAGAGCCTCCATTTTTGCGCTCAGGTCAAAGTCTCGCGGCCCTCTATCATAATCCAGAGTTTTGAGAAGATTGGAGAAACTTGATTTTTCGCCCGAAAACTGAAAAAAACGTAAGGGGTAACACTGTCGTTTTTTTTTCGGGTCGAAATTTTGAGTTTCGATATCTCAGCTCTGGAAGGGTCTAGAGCCTCCATTTTTGCGCTCAGGTCAAAGTCTCGCGGCCCTCTATCATAATCCAGAGTTTTGAGAAGATTGGAGAAACTTGATTTTTCGCCCGAAAACTGAAAAAAACGTAAGGGGTAACACTGTCGTTTTTTTTTCGGGTCGAAATTTTGAGTTTCGATATCTCAGCTCTGGAAGGGTCTAGAGCCTCCATTTTTGCGCTCAGGTCAAAGTCTCGCGGCCCTCTATCATAATCCAGAGTTTTGAGAAGATTGGAGAAACTTGATTTTTCGCCCGAAAACTGAAAAAAACGTAAGGGGTAACACTGTCGTTTTTTTTTCGGGTCGAAATTTTGAGTTTCGATATCTCAGCTCTGGAAGGGTCTAGAGCCTCCATTTTTGCGCTCAGGTCAAAGTCTCGCGGCCCTCTATCATAATCCAGAGTTTTGAGAAGATTGGAGAAACTTGATTTTTCGCCCGAAAACTGAAAAAAACGTAAGGGGTAACACTGTCGTTTTTTTTTCGGGTCGAAATTTTGAGTTTCGATATCTCAGCTCTGGAAGGGTCTAGAGCCTCCATTTTTGCGCTCAGGTCAAAGTCTCGCGGCCCTCTATCATAATCCAGAGTTTTGAGAAGATTGGAGAAACTTGATTTTTCGCCCGAAAACTGAAAAAAACGTAAGGGGTAACACTGTCGTTTTTTTTTCGGGTCGAAATTTTGAGTTTCGATATCTCAGCTCTGGAAGGGTCTAGAGCCTCCATTTTTGCGCTCAGGTCAAAGTCTCGCGGCCCTCTATCATAATCCAGAGTTTTGAGAAGATTGGAGAAACTTGATTTTTCGCCCGAAAACTGAAAAAAACGTAAGGGGTAACACTGTCGTTTTTTTTTCGGGTCGAAATTTTGAGTTTCGATATCTCAGCTCTGGAAGGGTCTAGAGCCTCCATTTTTGCGCTCAGGTCAAAGTCTCGCGGCCCTCTATCATAATCCAGAGTTTTGAGAAGATTGGAGAAACTTGATTTTTCGCCCGAAAACTGAAAAAAACGTAAGGGGTAACACTGTCGTTTTTTTTTCGGGTCGAAATTTTGAGTTTCGATATCTCAGCTCTGGAAGGGTCTAGAGCCTCCATTTTTGCGCTCAGGTCAAAGTCTCGCGGCCCTCTATCATAATCCAGAGTTTTGAGAAGATTGGAGAAACTTGATTTTTCGCCCGAAAACTGAAAAAAACGTAAGGGGTAACACTGTCGTTTTTTTTTCGGGTCGAAATTTTGAGTTTCGATATCTCAGCTCTGGAAGGGTCTAGAGCCTCCATTTTTGCGCTCAGGTCAAAGTCTCGCGGCCCTCTATCATAATCCAGAGTTTTGAGAAGATTGGAGAAACTTGATTTTTCGCCCGAAAACTGAAAAAAACGTAAGGGGTAACACTGTCGTTTTTTTTTCGGGTCGAAATTTTGAGTTTCGATATCTCAGCTCTGGAAGGGTCTAGAGCCTCCATTTTTGCGCTCAGGTCAAAGTCTCGCGGCCCTCTATCATAATCCAGAGTTTTGAGAAGATTGGAGAAACTTGATTTTTCGCCCGAAAACTGAAAAAAACGTAAGGGGTAACACTGTCGTTTTTTTTTCGGGTCGAAATTTTGAGTTTCGATATCTCAGCTCTGGAAGGGTCTAGAGCCTCCATTTTTGCGCTCAGGTCAAAGTCTCGCGGCCCTCTATCATAATCCAGAGTTTTGAGAAGATTGGAGAAACTTGATTTTTCGCCCGAAAACTGAAAAAAACGTAAGGGGTAACACTGTCGTTTTTTTTTCGGGTCGAAATTTTGAGTTTCGATATCTCAGCTCTGGAAGGGTCTAGAGCCTCCATTTTTGCGCTCAGGTCAAAGTCTCGCGGCCCTCTATCATAATCCAGAGTTTTGAGAAGATTGGAGAAACTTGATTTTTCGCCCGAAAACTGAAAAAAACGTAAGGGGTAACACTGTCGTTTTTTTTTCGGGTCGAAATTTTGAGTTTCGATATCTCAGCTCTGGAAGGGTCTAGAGCCTCCATTTTTGCGCTCAGGTCAAAGTCTCGCGGCCCTCTATCATAATCCAGAGTTTTGAGAAGATTGGAGAAACTTGATTTTTCGCCCGAAAACTGAAAAAAACGTAAGGGGTAACACTGTCGTTTTTTTTTCGGGTCGAAATTTTGAGTTTCGATATCTCAGCTCTGGAAGGGTCTAGAGCCTCCATTTTTGCGCTCAGGTCAAAGTCTCGCGGCCCTCTATCATAATCCAGAGTTTTGAGAAGATTGGAGAAACTTGATTTTTCGCCCGAAAACTGAAAAAAACGTAAGGGGTAACACTGTCGTTTTTTTTTCGGGTCGAAATTTTGAGTTTCGATATCTCAGCTCTGGAAGGGTCTAGAGCCTCCATTTTTGCGCTCAGGTCAAAGTCTCGCGGCCCTCTATCATAATCCAGAGTTTTGAGAAGATTGGAGAAACTTGATTTTTCGCCCGAAAACTGAAAAAAACGTAAGGGGTAACACTGTCGTTTTTTTTTCGGGTCGAAATTTTGAGTTTCGATATCTCAGCTCTGGAAGGGTCTAGAGCCTCCATTTTTGCGCTCAGGTCAAAGTCTCGCGGCCCTCTATCATAATCCAGAGTTTTGAGAAGATTGGAGAAACTTGATTTTTCGCCCGAAAACTGAAAAAAACGTAAGGGGTAACACTGTCGTTTTTTTTTCGGGTCGAAATTTTGAGTTTCGATATCTCAGCTCTGGAAGGGTCTAGAGCCTCCATTTTTGCGCTCAGGTCAAAGTCTCGCGGCCCTCTATCATAATCCAGAGTTTTGAGAAGATTGGAGAAACTTGATTTTTCGCCCGAAAACTGAAAAAAACGTAAGGGGTAACACTGTCGTTTTTTTTTCGGGTCGAAATTTTGAGTTTCGATATCTCAGCTCTGGAAGGGTCTAGAGCCTCCATTTTTGCGCTCAGGTCAAAGTCTCGCGGCCCTCTATCATAATCCAGAGTTTTGAGAAGATTGGAGAAACTTGATTTTTCGCCCGAAAACTGAAAAAAACGTAAGGGGTAACACTGTCGTTTTTTTTTCGGGTCGAAATTTTGAGTTTCGATATCTCAGCTCTGGAAGGGTCTAGAGCCTCCATTTTTGCGCTCAGGTCAAAGTCTCGCGGCCCTCTATCATAATCCAGAGTTTTGAGAAGATTGGAGAAACTTGATTTTTCGCCCGAAAACTGAAAAAAACGTAAGGGGTAACACTGTCGTTTTTTTTTCGGGTCGAAATTTTGAGTTTCGATATCTCAGCTCTGGAAGGGTCTAGAGCCTCCATTTTTGCGCTCAGGTCAAAGTCTCGCGGCCCTCTATCATAATCCAGAGTTTTGAGAAGATTGGAGAAACTTGATTTTTCGCCCGAAAACTGAAAAAAACGTAAGGGGTAACACTGTCGTTTTTTTTTCGGGTCGAAATTTTGAGTTTCGATATCTCAGCTCTGGAAGGGTCTAGAGCCTCCATTTTTGCGCTCAGGTCAAAGTCTCGCGGCCCTCTATCATAATCCAGAGTTTTGAGAAGATTGGAGAAACTTGATTTTTCGCCCGAAAACTGAAAAAAACGTAAGGGGTAACACTGTCGTTTTTTTTTCGGGTCGAAATTTTGAGTTTCGATATCTCAGCTCTGGAAGGGTCTAGAGCCTCCATTTTTGCGCTCAGGTCAAAGTCTCGCGGCCCTCTATCATAATCCAGAGTTTTGAGAAGATTGGAGAAACTTGATTTTTCGCCCGAAAACTGAAAAAAAACGTAAGGGGTAACACTGTCGTTTTTTTTTCGGGTCGAAATTTTGAGTTTCGATATCTCAGCTCTGGAAGGGTCTAGAGCCTCCATTTTTGCGCTCAGGTCAAAGTCTCGCGGCCCTCTATCATAATCCAGAGTTTTGAGAAGATTGGAGAAACTTGATTTTTCGCCCGAAAACTGAAAAAAACGTAAGGGGTAACACTGTCGTTTTTTTTTCGGGTCGAAATTTTGAGTTTCGATATCTCAGCTCTGGAAGGGTCTAGAGCCTCCATTTTTGCGCTCAGGTCAAAGTCTCGCGGCCCTCTATCATAATCCAGAGTTTTGAGAAGATTGGAGAAACTTGATTTTTCGCCCGAAAACTGAAAAAAACGTAAGGGGTAACACTGTCGTTTTTTTTTCGGGTCGAAATTTTGAGTTTCGATATCTCAGCTCTGGAAGGGTCTAGAGCCTCCATTTTTGCGCTCAGGTCAAAGTCTCGCGGCCCTCTATCATAATCCAGAGTTTTGAGAAGATTGGAGAAACTTGATTTTTCGCCCGAAAACTGAAAAAAACGTAAGGGGTAACACTGTCGTTTTTTTTTCGGGTCGAAATTTTGAGTTTCGATATCTCAGCTCTGGAAGGGTCTAGAGCCTCCATTTTTGCGCTCAGGTCAAAGTCTCGCGGCCCTCTATCATAATCCAGAGTTTTGAGAAGATTGGAGAAACTTGATTTTTCGCCCGAAAACTGAAAAAAACGTAAGGGGTAACACTGTCGTTTTTTTTTCGGGTCGAAATTTTGAGTTTCGATATCTCAGCTCTGGAAGGGTCTAGAGCCTCCATTTTTGCGCTCAGGTCAAAGTCTCGCGGCCCTCTATCATAATCCAGAGTTTTGAGAAGATTGGAGAAACTTGATTTTTCGCCCGAAAACTGAAAAAAAACGTAAGGGGTAACACTGTCGTTTTTTTTTTCGGGTCGAAATTTTGAGTTTCGATATCTCAGCTCTGGAAGGGTCTAGAGCCTCCATTTTTGCGCTCAGGTCAAAGTCTCGCGGCCCTCTATCATAATCCAGAGTTTTGAGAAGATTGGAGAAACTTGATTTTTCGCCCGAAAACTGAAAAAAACGTAAGGGGTAACACTGTCGTTTTTTTTTTCGGGTCGAAATTTTGAGTTTCGATATCTCAGCTCTGGAAGGGTCTAGAGCCTCCATTTTTGCGCTCAGGTCAAAGTCTCGCGGCCCTCTATCATAATCCAGAGTTTTGAGAAGATTGGAGAAACTTGATTTTTCGCCCGAAAACTGAAAAAAACGAAAGGGGTAACACTGTCGTTTTTTTTTCGGGTCGAAATTTTGAGTTTCGATATCTCAGCTCTGGAAGGGTCTAGAGCCTCCATTTTTGCACTCAGGTCAAAGTCTCGCGGCCCTCTATCATAATCCAGAGTTTTGAGAAGATTGGAGAAACTTGATTTTTCGCCCGAAAATGAAAAAAAACGAAAGGGGTAACACTGTCGTTTTTTTTTTCGGGTCGAAATTTTGAATTTCGATATCTCAGCTCTGGAAGGGTCTAGAGCCTCCATTTTTGCGCTCAGGTCAAAGTCTCACAGCCCTCGATCATAATCCAGAGTTTTGAGATGATTGGAAAAACTAATTTTTTCGCCAAAAATGAAAAAAAAACGAAAGGGGTAACACTGTCGTTTTTTTTTTCGGGTCAAAATTTTGAATTTCGATATCTCAGCTCTGGAAGGGTCTAGAGCCTCCATTTTTGCGCTCAGGTCAAAGTCTCACAGCCCTAGATCATAATCCAGAGTTTTGAGAAGATTAGAGAAACTTAATTTTTCGCCCGAAAATGAAAAAAAACGAAAGGGGTAACACTGTCGTTTTTTTTTTCGGGTCAAAATTTTGAATTTCGATATCTCAGCTCTGGAAGGGTCTAGAGCCTCAATTTTTGCACTCAGGTCAAAGTCTCGCGGCCCTCTATCAGAATCCAGAGTTTTGAGAAGATTGGAGAAACGTAATTTTTCGCCCGAAAATGAAAAAAAACGAAAGGGGTAACACTGTCGTTTTTTTTTTCGGGTCAAAATTTTGAATTTCGATATATCAGCTCTGGAAGGGTCTAGAGCCTCCATTTTTGCACTCAGGTCAAAGTCTCGCGGCCCTCTATCAGAATCCAGAGTTTTGAGAAGATTGGAGAAACTTAATTTTTTGCCCGAAAATGAAAAAAAACGAAAGGGGTAACACTGTCGTTTTTTTTTTCGGGTCAAAATTTTGAATTTCGATATCTCAGCTCTGGAAGGGTCTAGAGCCTCCATTTTTGCACTCAGGTCAAAGTCTCACAGCCCTCGATCATAATCCAGAGTTTTGAGATGATTGGAAAAACTTAATTTTTCGCCGAAAATGAAAAAATACGAAAGGGGTAACACTGTCGGTTTTTTTTTCGGGTCAAAATTTTGAATTTCGATATCTCAGCTCTGGAAGGGTCTAGAGCCTCAATTTTTGCACTCAGGTCAAAGTCTCGTGGCCCTCTATCAGAATCCAGAGTTTTGAGAAGATTGGATAAACTTAATTTTTCGCCCAAAAATGAAAAAAAACGAAAGGGGTAACACTGTCGTTTTTTTTCGGGTCAAAATTTTGAATTTCGATATCTCAGCTCTAGAAGGGTCTAGAGCCTCAATTTTTTGCACTCAGGTCTAAGTCTCATGGCCCTCTATCAGAATCCAGAGTTTCAAGAAGATCAGAGAAACTCAAAATTTCGACCCAAAAAAAACCCGACAGTGTTACCCCTTTCGTTTTGTTTTTTTTTTGGTGCGAAAAAACGAGTTTCTCCAATCTTCTTGAAACTCTGGATTCTGATAGACGACCATGAGACTTAGACCTGAGTGCAAAAATGGAGTCTCTAGGTCCTTCTTGAACTGAGATATTGAGATATTTGGCATAAATGCTATGTGGGATCTCAATATCTCAGCTCAGACAGGGTCAGATAGGCTGATGCAAAGCTCCAATAGAAAACATTTACTCAAAAACTCCAAACAGGTACAAGGAAGACTGGCATAAGATTACACACAACGTCCCCTTGGAATTATAAGGTTCTATCTCTGTTCTGAGCAGTTTTGAGATAATTGAGCTTCAAAGTTTTTGCATTACATATAGGACAATTTAAATGGGGAACAAGTTTCATTCAAATATGAAAATAACAGGGACCCTAAATGTATTCTAAACATACAATATCAAAATCCTCTCATATTTGTAAATGGGGATTTTTGGAATGGGTCAAATGCAGATAGAACCTTCTAATTCTAAAAAACCCACTTTTCGCTTAGAATTATCTGCACCACTTGTCTGCACCATTCTGTCTTCATCATCTTTATCTCCACACCTGAACTCACTCCCTCAATCATCCACCTGTTCATCGTCCTGATCATCTGTGTCACCTGTCATCACCTTG
This sequence comes from Pimephales promelas, assembly GCF_016745375.1. Next base: position 43,780,505 of record NW_024121099.1, read on the forward strand.
TTAGTGTTCATTTTGCATCGGTATTTATGGTGCGTTCTATTATTCATCCGTCTCAGAGATCCGAATCGGACGACAGACGTTGCCTAGCAACACGCCCCCTTTCCTCGGATTTCTCCTCTCGGACGTCGGACAACCGTGAGGACACCGAGCAAGAATTCCGTTTCGGAATTCAAGATGGCTGCGTCCTGTGACTTGTAAGAATGAATTGTTTTCATTGTTTTTGAACCGCTTTGGTATTTTAAATGACGGTTATAATCACTCGTAATACTGCGTCCCCTGTAGGTATGGGAATCGGTTGTTGTGAGTGCAATTACTGACGTTGCTAGCGTTGCTAACAGAAGATTAACATGAAAAACATTAATAAAGTGAACATTTTCAAGTTCAAATGGCTGCGTTTTAATAAGGTGTAGTCATAATATTTTTTTTTTTTTAATGTAAGTGCCTGGTACTCGGCCAGTGCTACCATTATAACAGCTTTCCGGGTGGCGTCCATTTTTTTTCTCTGACTCGGACGCGCAAAACAAATAGAACACTTGAAGTGTGGACGCCAAATCCGAGGTCCGAGTCGTTTCGTTGGCTATAATAGAACGCACCATCAGTTCTCTCTGGGGACAAGAGGTTGCTGGGAAGTGTAGTGAAGATGACAAAGACAGAATGGTGCAAAGAGCAGGCTGAGGGCGTGACCAGAGAGGAGCAGGACGAGGGCGTGGCAGAGCAAGCTGAGGGCGTGACCAGGGCCGAGCAGGATGTGGGCGTGGCGGAGCAGGCTGAGGGCCTGACCAGGGCGGAGCAGGCTGAGGGCGTTGCCACGATGGTGAAGACCCTTCAGGCGGCCACGTCTGTGAAGACCCTTCAGACCCTGGTTCCCCAGACAACTGCACTAGAGTGGTGTTGTTCAGTCCCACACGTAGAAACGTGCAGAGGCAGTCATCTGGGAAACTGGTTTGAAGAACCAAATCCAGGAAAACCTCCAGGTGTTCCTCAAGAGAGCTGTTTCCCTGCTCAAGGCACATTAGTCTTACTGCAGGGGAATCCATGTTTGGTCGGTTCTTCTGTCACGGTGTAGTGTGGAATGAAGACAGGCTGAGCCTGACGCAAAGCTCCAATACAAAACATTTACTCAAAAACTCCAAACAGGTACAAGGAAGACTGGCAGAAGATTACACACACTATCCATGAAACATAATCAAGAACGGACAAGCACAGACTGAACCAGAGAGAACTAAATACAGATACAAAATGAACACTAACAAGGTGATGACAGGTGACACAGATGATCAGGACGATGAACAGGAAGATGATTAAGGGAGTGAGTTCAGGTGTGGAGACAAGAGGATGCTGGGAAGTGTAGTGAAGATGACAAAGACAGAATGGTGCAGACAAAGACTGTGACAATTATATAGTCAGGTAGAGTAGCCTAGTCAAATTAATGACCGCATTTTCAGTTTTGGGTGAACTAACCGTTTAAGACACAAACATCAGGTCTACTATTGAAATAAATATTGGAAATAAATAAACAAAATAAGATTAAATTATTAGTAACAGTAAATAGTAACATGAATGTGCAAAAGTGACCGTAGGTGCACGAAAGTGTAAGAAATGTTGTGCAAAATGCAATATTTCAGGACAAAATTACCCAGCCAATTTTGTTAGCCCATTAGGAATTAATCATTCACACTGGTGACCTGAATAATTTTTGCACAATGATATTCATTTTCACCCTTAAACGGTTATACTGTAGAGTTCTGGTTGTATTGCTTGTCTGTTTGCCGTTGATCTTCCAGAGGTAAAACTCCAGCTCTTTCCCTTCCAACATGATTCCGCCTGCTCTGCCACACTGGCCAGGCCTGGACACAATACCGGCCGAGGAAACAGAACATTAAAAAGCAAACTTAAGACAGAAGCACTGTGACTTACAAATTAAACAGATTTGTCTTTGACTGAGACCATTCTGCCTGGTTTTGTACATGAAAAATAAACAGATATCAAATAAACATGAGGGAAACATAAAATGTAAGTTTTTGTCTCGTCTCTGGTTCTAATGGGATATGTGTCAAATGAGCATAAAAACGAGAACATCCTGTGACTAAATCCACTGTTATGGTTATTTGCTTTGGACTATGGTTATATGCTTTGGATTGAATGAACTGGTCCGGATGAGTGCTGTTGAAAAAACAACTGTTTGCCAATGATCTGTTTTTTTATTTTCTTTGTTTTTTTCCTTTTTACTAAATGGAGATGACCGATTGTCTCAAAGGATCCATGATGGGAAAAGTTTGGAAACCTCACAGATAAGCTTTACCTGCAGGAACTGACCATCCTTGTATGCAGTTAAAAGCTTCAAGAAGGTTTATCTGGGAAAGATTCTGATGTCGTTCATGGTGGGGATTGGTGGACCAATTTCCCAATATGGGGTGGTGATGGCGCAATGGATAAAACACATGCCTTTGGTGTGAGAGATCCGGGTTAGAATCCACTGACTATATATCGAATATCTGACTTCAATATTAGTGCTAAATTTGAAAACAATATGTATTCTTACTTAAGATGCCATAGTAACCCATATTAAGCTTGAACACAAAAAGGACTATAGAGGTGACTGTCAACTAGTATGTGTGTTCTTCACTGTGTAAAAGACATAAGTGTCTATATCAGAAGGCATCAATAATCACCAAAGCAATTAGCTCTTTGAAAAGTTTGCAAATCATCTGTGTAAATATTGGAGCTGGTGGTTTTGGAAAAGCTCTTGTCCTTTTTGTGTGCAATATGCATTGCAGAGGGTCCATGAACAATCTGAGGCTGAATCTCTAATAATAGAAATTCTCATGTATTTATAGTGAGCAATATGAAATGAAAGCCTACCAGTTTTGTAACTTTCTGGCAGCCCAAAGGAATGGCATAGTGAGCTTTATACACTGCCTGTGTACGATGTGCTGTCCACCAGAACAATGCAGTTCTTCACCAGGGTCTTGGTTCTCACCAGCTCATTGTTGGAGGCATTGTACACAACGTCAATAATCCTGGTTTTGCGAGTACAATCTGTGAGTTAGAGAGTGACAATTAAGTGACAAAAAAGGAGAAAAAAGCCAGAGAACCCCCAGAGTAGGATTTTACCAATGTCATGTTTACATTTGGCCACAGATAATAAATAATTCACATGGCATGATGAATGCCATGTCTAAAACCTGAAAAATGTCTATGCAACCCAAGAGACAGACGGGTCAATTCAACAGTTTTCCCTGCCCAAGCAAATTGTTTTGTTTACCAGTAATGCGTTACATCAGAGACTTGACGCACAATTTATGAGAAAATTTCCAGGCAGCACTTCCATGATCTCAGTCTAAAGGCATCTCATAGTTTTACTACTTTTAAATGCACTGACACACACACTCAATGACCTGACAACAAATAAAAAAAAATTAGTTAGCAAGACATTTATTTGGAAGCTACTAAAATGCACCAATTTGTCAGTTTATAACATAAAAACATTGGCCTCTTTGACCGCTCAGTCACTCTTTCATTAGAACATAATTTAAATTGTCTCCATGTTTTAAAAAGTCAATAATAAAGTAATTCAATTAGAGATAGTCAGTTTGTAGTTCTAAGACCTAAAATCTGAATTTACTATTGGCAACCAGATGAATTCATAAAGAAAGTAAAAAATATTGCAATGTCAGTTTCAAACACTTTTTGACACTTTCTGCGCACACGGCATGTAGTGAGGTCTGCCAAGAGTAGCCCAACTACAATCCCAAATATAAAAACTCAAAATATGTTTTTCTCCACCTACCTAAAATACATATTTTACAGTCACAAGCAAAAGGAAAACCACTAAATCGTAGCACGCAAACACACCTCAAAGGCACAGTGGCCCACAAACTTAAAGAGATAGTTCACTTTGAAATTAATTTTTTGATATGTTTTAGATTACCTCAAGGGCATCCAAGATGTAGGTGTCTTTGTTTCCACAGTATTTTCAATTTTGATATTTTTCGGTCAAACCGTTCTTGTCTGCCAGTCATATAATGCAGGTATAGGGGTCCTCCTCAAAGAGAAGAGAGAAGTCCAAATTAAAGATGATTTAATGACTCGTAAATGTAAGTACACATTGATGGCCTAAGACACAAAACAAGCGGTTTGTGTGAGAAAATTAACAGTATATTGTTTTTACCTCATGTAACCACAGCCACGGGACTTTTCTTTGTGCATGCTCTTTGAGGTCTGACAGACAAGAACGGAAAATTGAAAATACTGTGGAAACAAAGACACCTACATCTTGGATGCCATTGTGGTAAGCTAAAACATATCAAAAATTCATTTCAAAGTGAACTATCCCTTTAACATCAATCAGTTTTATCATTGGTAAAATATAAAAGTAAATTCACTTGTAATTAGGCTAGGCTATATAGCGCATACAGTAGAACAAATTGTTTCAAAGCAGCTTTACAGTGATAACAGGAAAAGTATGAATTTCGGCTATTGTACAGCTGAAGTCAGTTAAATGTTTGATGACTCAGTTCCGTTGTAAATATCATCAATTATTGAATTGTTATTAGCCCAAAAAGTGGCCAAAGATAATCAAAGACATATCCAAAGACATACCGCGAGAACAGCTGCAGTCAAACAGCTTACGTACATACTGTAGTGCCATCTAGTGTACTTGTTAAAAGAGACAGACAAAGCTGTTCAGCACAATTAATAATGTTTCATCCTAGATTTACTTAAAATGAGATTACACTTTATTTACATTCAAGTTCTATTTTGGTTGTTGACAATAAAGGAGATTTCACCGTTCCAAAATGAAAAAAATAAAATAAAAATACTGATAATAAAACATTATCTAGACAAGTTATATTTACCACCAAAATTAGATATGAGGTCAGTTGTTTCAACAAATCCTTTTAGTCCTGATGACTATGTGGCCGAGGCCTGATTTCAATTTCAAGAGCAATTAAAAAATAGTCTATCAAGTGAGGGATTTCTTCTCCTCTGCATGTGGACCAACTATTTAGACTTCTTGCTCTTCCTTGTTATGTAGCTCTGGTAGTAAAAGTTGCTGAAAAGTATAATGAGGCTGACGCAGTACGCAAACACAACTGCATTCATGGAATCAGGGAAGTCACACTCAGTGAAGAGGTTGTATCCAGTGTGAAGAGTCAGCAAGACAAACTGGATCTGTAATGAGAGGATGTAATGAGAGCTAGTTCAACAGATGTTATGAATGTTTACTCTTATGGATCCTTATGGGAAAAAAGTATCAACTGGCCATCTTCTAAACAGGACATGTCTATTGAAGCTATGTATTTTTGAAAAAAACAAACAAACAAGGGTTTAACAAAAGGCTGATTGTCTAAAAATGTCTTTTTAAATGACCAGATTAGCAATGTGTGTGTTTATGTGCATTTACCAGCTGCAGTGAGGTGAGGTAGCGCTTCCACCACAGATATTTCTGCATGTGAGGCCCCAGGGCGGCCAAGCCATAGTACGAATACATCACAATATGAACAAAAGTGTTCAGCAGCCCGATAAAAAATGCTGAAAGAATAGGCAAAAATGCATACAGTTAAGAAATTCTGTTTAAAAAAGTTACATGCATAGCAAAATTGTTACATCTAATGGGTCTAAAATATAAAAATCCGAGAGGCTGCATATTAACTAATATTGATTTTGAATAAAGATTTGTTTCTACCATAGTAACTAACTATAAATAAACAGTTTATCAGTTCACTAGTATGTTCAGCCACATATTTTTGACTTACATTGACCTCCCGCCACAAATTTCACTCCTGCCCACCAGTTAAAGATCATAGTTGCATGATGATATACGTGTAGAAATGTGAGTTGGCTATTCTTTTTTCTTAGGATGAAAAAGACCTAAATGTGGAAATTGACATGTTTTTTAGAACTGCATGTCCACCCTGGGTGAAAATATCTGCGCTAATCATATCTGTTTAATTAGTCAAACTCACTGTATCACTAAGCTCAATGACTTTAGAGAAGAAGAACCACCAGCATACACTGGCCATCTAAAAGTATAAAAAGTAATGTTTAGAAAACAAATGCATCTTTATAGGAATATAAAACATGATAACACTGTAAACATATTTAATTATGATTTGCAATACAGGAATTATTGGTTAGACAACATGTCAAACAGATGAACAGACACAATCACCCTCATTCCCAATGGACTGTGGCTATAGTCCACAGGTTGACACAGATAACTGTAGTTTGCCTGCCAAGATGTGACCAAGAACTGTGGAACGAAAAGAAAAATGTTAACAGCAGGTCATGAGCAGATGGATCTTTTAAAGTTATTTTAACAGAAAAATTTGAAATAACCTTTAAAAAAATGCACCTATGTTGAATTGAACTAGAGTAATGTAGAATGTACCTCATGAAACATGTAAACAGACAAAGCGACCATGGCAAAATTGTACACAATAAGCACTGCTTTTAGGTTCACTGGTTCCTTGTGTTTCATAAGTTTGGGTCCGATCCAAATAACACCAAGATAGCACAAAAATATACAGATGATCGGTACAGGAGAGTAGACTAGAAGCCATGGGTCCGTCCGCTTATCTGAAATAAAATGACGGAACAAACAAGGAGCTTGCATTGCATCTGTGTATTCTAAAAGTTATTATTTTATATCTTATGATGTAATGTTTTAGGCATTGTTATAATGCAATATAGCACATAAATAAAAATTAAATTATTATAAATCACACTTATAATATATGACATAAATCATACCTCCATTCTCTAGAATCCAGCGGTGCATGGATTCCACTCTCTGCCACGTTGTTTCCATAGGGGACACTAATAGGATTGCTCTGTTATTAAAATTAAATTCGCAAGACTAGCATTTGACTAGCCTGGATGCTAGTAGAAGAGGAGAAAACACGAAAAACCAAGAGTTGTTTTTTATTATTACCACTACTACTTTTGGCTATGCAGATAAAACATGTACATTTCATAAACATCCATTCTGTAATAAACCGAATTAGCATAATATATTGGGTTTAAGCGTGAATAAGATCTGATTTAATGAAAATGCAGATTTGTATGACTACGAACAAGACTGTTTGAATACAACGGTTTGCGTAACTTTTAAAAACGTTCTATGCTTGTCCAAAACATTAATTTTTTTTAAATTAAATTTAAAGTGCATGGTGCGTTTTTATTTTCTACAGTTATTGTTTTTACAGTATATGGATTAACCCATTTTTTGAAAAGTCTGCAATCAGTGTAAATCTGCCGGTGAACTTACCTGAGGTCGAGGATACGTCCGTATCACACTGTGTGGAAGAGTTCAGATCAAGTGCACGGTCAGATGGCAACTTTGACCTTCCACAAAATTATATGAGTAAAATGGTGCGTTATCAGAAGTGCACAGAACCAGACATTCTCTGACAGAACTGAGGAAAACTTTGGACTTCACCCAGTTTTAACAGCTCATATTTCAGTTAAAAGCCCCACCGTTGCCAAGTAAAACATACAAATTTAGATTTTCTTTTCAAACAGACCAAAGGATAAAACGTTAAACGTGGCGAAAACGTAAAGCCTTTTTCCACATACGTGTAAGATTATAAATAATCGCACGTTCATTCAAAAATGTATGTCTTAACTCTTATTATGACAAGCCCGTGTTAGACAGGCAAGGGAAGAGCATTCAGGGCGTAGAAAATGAAAGGATCATGGTCGTGTTATTTAAGCATTAGCATCAATAGTAGTCGTGTCTCATTCATTTCTTAATTTTATATTTGGAATAAATCCCTCCACCGCATACCGTAACCCCTTTTGCTTCGATCTTGCTTGATATCGCGGAGGTATTGCTCCAAAAAAGGTCACTGACACGCACGGGAATACCCTTTGCCGTCATGGCAATCTGTCGCGCTGCCCGTGTTTGACCATTTGTTTGACGGAGGTAGCAGCAGTAACTAAGGGGGGCGGGGCTCGGCGAAAGGCTAATTGACCCGTTCGGCTAAAGGCTGTTTAATTAAGCATGCAGCTAAATTAACAAAGTAGCGAGAAATATTGTGCATAAATATATCATGAAAAATGAGGGCATATTTAAAAAAAAAAACAGCTGTCTAATTATACAATTATTATTTATTTAAAAACATGCCTCATAACAATGAAATATTGCTTTAAAAATAATACAGATGTAGGTAATATGTGTTATTATATGTGACTCTCTTGACACAGTAGCAAATTTACATGATAACCACAGAGTAGCTTCTGTCAACAGGTTTGGCTTTAAGCTGTTGCCTTCGAGGTAGACAAGAATTTAGTGAGGCTGAGTTGTTTGGGTCCTCCATTAGTAGCAGCACTCTTTGGCTTTTTTATTTTGTTTGACCGTTTCTCAGGGCTGGGTTTTCTCTTCTTTTCCTTAAAGAGTGTGAAATGTCAGGACAATAACATTTTTTTTTTTTTTATTCAATACCAAGCAGTGCAAAATATTAAGCACATGCAAACTCAGGAAAACATACCTTGATGTCCACCTTGCTTGAAGATTCATAGAGCTTCATAATCTGTAATTAAAAATACAAGATAAAATTACAATAATAAAAACATACTTTATATCAATACACATTTGATATTGGTAACACTAAACCATCGTTTGATAACTATTGCCAACAAACACATTACAGAGTCTTTCATTGTCCTTCATCTAGCCTTATTTTAGTCTATCAGATCTTAGGTAAAACTAAAACAGAATTTTTGAAAATTGAATAAGCCTCCTGCAGGTTAGTGTCATTTTTAGTGTCAATTTCATTTAAAAGTTTCAGCAATTTTGTTCTGTACTTTTGTCATTTTTACATTTCTATTTTGCTTTAAATATTTGTATCCCCGTTTTAAAAAAAAATATATATATAATTTTAGTACCTTATTTCATTGCAGTTAGTTGCCAAGGCAGGATTTATATAAAATAATATAAATATTCATATTTATCAATATTTGTGTACATATTATATACTTACAAACTTTTATGTTAGATGTGAATAATCACAATTAATCGTTTGACAGCACTAATATATTTATATTTTATTTCATCTCGTATTTATTGCAAATAGATAAAGCTATTTAAGTTTTAGTTTACTACAACAACACTGGGTAGTTTGGCTTTGCTGTGACATCCGTGACACAACACACAAACCTTTTTAACCCCAGTGGATACAGCCGCCTCATGCAGAGCAGATTTACTGAGCCAGCAGGTCTTCTGCTCTCGCTTTCTATCTGACCAGTCGGACACACGAACGGAAAAGACTATGTAGGTTTGATGGATGTGGGAGAAAATATGAACCACCTGACAGAGAACACAGAAGACATTGATGAATATCAAATGCGTGCATTGTAACAAGAAGTGAACAACATGACCAAAGATGTAAATCATGTGTTTGTTAATTAAATTTTGATCAGTTTGAAACTATTCTAAACCCAAGAACACATGATTTGGGGAAAAACCCACCTCTCCCACAAACTGCACTGAGTGAGTGTCTAGGGATGTTTCCAGCAGTTTTTGCATCATGTCACATATCAAGCCTTTATATTTACTCTCAGAGACATCAGCTTCCAAGAGCATGCTGGGTAGCTCCCACATCCCTGCCAAGAGTCCTGCAGAAGGCAAACACATGCCGGTAAATCCAAAATTGTGCAATTTTATTATATTTTCTGGAAGAAATGACTAATTCATCCAGTCAAAACTGCCGTTTCACCTTTGCTTGGTCTTTGAGTGAGCAGATATTCCATCTCTTCTCCATCACGCTTACGCTCCACTATACAGGTTAGTGTTTGCTCCGCACGTGGAGCCTTTTTAACAGGCTTTCTTGGATAATTCTGCACCCCCAGCTGAGGGTCCCAGTCCTCTGATAGACACAAGTTACAGCTGTCACTGGCCACTGTCAGTGAATATGAACAGACATTAGACAGGATTTTTAATTGGATGAGCTGATGTATGAATAATGAGATTTTTCTTAAGACTTACAACAATTCTCTATGTCAGGAACAGAGTTATTGAGATTTGAGGCAAGTTTACTTAGAAGTCTTTTGGAGTCAATCTCTTGTTTAATACTCACCTACAATATAAAAGACAGAAAATGATATCTATCTATATATATATATATATATATATATATATATATATAATAGGTTATTTGACATTTTTACAAGGAAGTACACTAACCGGCCACTTTATTAAGTACACCTGTTCAACAACTGCTCATTAACACAATATCTAATCAGCCATTCACATGGCAGCAACTCAACGTATGTAGGCATGGTCAAAAAGATCTGCTGAAGTTTAAACTGAGAATGGGGAAGAATGTTGTTCAGCAGTACCTTCCTAAATGCATGACAGTGGGACTGAATGGGACACTGGTTGCAGAGAGGGGATTTTGGGGTGCAGACTCTGGCCCCTAACTCCATCATAGCCTGATTAAAATCTCCAGGTCTCTCTCGGTCAACAAGTGTATCAGCAATTTTCCTGAAATAGGCCAATAATCATCACAATTAAATCCAACATTTTACAACTTAGACCTAAATTTTATAAATAGTAAATCTACTTGATGAATCTTTCAGTACCATAAAGCATCTGTTACAGTGGGACTGCTGCTGTCTGCTCCTATGGCTCGAACGCGACACAGAACTCGAATGACATTTCCATCAACCGCACCCGTCACCTGGAGAACAACAAACACCATTGGGACAAACATCTTTTACAGCTAAATATTCACAGTGTTTAATACCCTGGCAATACAGTGCTGCACCAATTGATTTCAGTTGATCACAAAAGTAAATAAATAAAGAACCACATTTGAAAGTAGTCCAAATCAGATGCATCAATAAAAAACAGTTACCTGTCCAAGTGCTATAGAACCGATCGCCCCGGCGGTGTAACGTCCGACCCCAGGCAACTGTTTCAGTAGTCCCGCTGTGGTTTTTGGCATCTGTCCATTCAGTTCTGACACCACCTATTTTAAAGAATCATGCATAAAATGTCTTTTATATGTGCAGATTACATAAATATAAAAAAGGCAAAAATCTAAATCTTATCTAGATTCTGCATTACTACGTTTAAACCTACTTTCTGAGCGCCTTCATGCAGCCTGCGTCCTCGAGAGTAGTATCCAAGGCCAGCCCACATTTGGTTCACTTCCTGCAGGGAGACAACAACGCAAACTGTCAGATGCTCACTATGTCCTCTTCTGTTTATATTGTGTACGTCTTTAGGTTTAACCATCACCTCCAGTGTAGCTGCAGCAAGTTTTTCCACAGTCGCCCATCTCTAAAAAATAAAGACGTAGAAACAGCATCATTTTGTGGCAGCTGTGAGGAGAAATCACACCTAAGGTGCTTGTCTACCTTCATCCATCTGTTATAGTAGCCTATCACTGTGGCAACTTGAGTCTGTTGTAACATGATCTCTGAGACCCACACTGAGAACGGCATGAGAAAAAAAATAATTAATGATTTAACAATAAAAAAGGATTTAGGTTATGATCCTCACGACATTAAAACCCTTTGTTTCATACCTGCATATGTCCTGATATTAACATCTGGTTCTGTCAAAGCCTGTATGGATTACAGCATAAGAACAACAATAAGGAAAAACAATCCTAATCAAATTTCAATGTATTCCTGCTCCTTTTTATAAACAGGTCAAGAAAAGTTTAGAATGTTTCAATGCAATTAACAATTCTGAACATTATGTAATAGTGTTTGTAATGGTATTTCCTTCATTTTGAAGCATTAGTTAAGCCGCTGACAACTAATGCAGCCAACATTTTGTTAATAATTCAATTTTAACTAAACAATACATGGTTTTATAGACAATTCACAGAAATGTAATTTATTTATTTTTAGGACTAGAATTTTTTTTCTGCAGTTAAATAAAAAGGTAGCTGTACATGATGGGCCCTTTTAATATACAGGTATATGGTCAAAAATAACGTACAATGTGTTAACAATATTAGATGCCTTTACCATTGTTCTCCAGGGAAGCTCTCTCTTATTTTGATCATACCACAGCAGAAGGTGAGAGCGGAAAAGAGAGATTTCAGACGGATCATGGAAAAAGTGGTATGATGAAGGTTCAGTTTCAGATGGTTCCTCTGATGGGAATAAGAAATCAAGAAACACTCAAACAATATAACATTTTAGAGGCAAACATGGAATTGCTTTCCAGTCTTTCAGTAGCACAGAGAGAACCACTCACCTTCTTTAACGGCATGCTTTGATTTCTTCTTAATGCTGGATTCGAGCACCTCTGGATTTTCTAGAGCCGCTGTCTTCCCCTTCTGCACTGCTGATCTTAACCTGCTCATAGCGCTGAACCAATCTTTCACTGCTTCAGATTGAGATCAAGCACAAACTGACATTCGTACATCAGTCGGGGAAAGAAATCAGTGTGTTAATAAAAAAAAAAAAAATCACACATCATAACGAACTGCTGAGAGTAAGCAAAGGGTTACAAGATACAGTAAAGGACGCAATCTTTCACAACATGCAGTAATACCATTCCCGCCTTGTTTCACTTCTTCTTCTTCTTCTTTTAGAGTTTAGCTGGCGGATGGCAAACCAACTTAAGGTGCATTTACCGCCACCTACCGGACTGGAGTGTGATCATCGAGAATAGTCAGAGGGATGTACATTCAAATATTAAATACGGCAAAACAACCCCGTGTTTTTGAGAAATCGCATAACTTGGTTTTTAATACTTTTAGATATATCTCCTAATAGATTAACCAAAGTGAGTGTATTTTGTTTCACTTCCTGAAAGGCGGGGCGTGTTTGAACCATAGCGGACACTGGAACGCCTCATCACTGCATATTTAAAAAATGTTTGCATGGTCAAAAGCCTGTAAGTGTTCTGACCACAGGCTTGCCACAGACAGACTGTAAAAAAAAAAAAAAAGTAATAATGATAATAAAAAAATAAATAATGATTCATCAACCTTTTCAGACATAGGAAGAACCCAAAGACATAGCAGGCACCCCCTGTTACATTCTGTATAAAAATGAGTGTTGCATTTCAACCCTGACTTTTAACATGCATATAGAATCTTCTTAATTTTAATACTTTATTGTGCTTATATCACATAGCCATTAAAATATTTTTTGATATATAATTTAAAACGTTTTTTAATGAACCCATATTGAAGTGAACCAAAGAAATACAGAAGACTGTTCACTATCTTTGTGACCACTTTTACTATTTTATGTATAAAAACACCATCATCAACAACAAAACACCACAAATACTTTTGTTCTTATTAGCTTGTTTTAAGCAGTGTTCAAGAATCTGAAATCTGTTCCTCAAGCACTGCAGAAAAGAGGAAAAAATTAAAAGACAATGTGATACACAATCATTTTCAATGGTCAAAATTAAGCATCAATTCAAATAATAAAAAAAGCATACAACCTGGCTTTTTCTCTCTCAATCTTTGAGATTTATCTACTCACCACATGAAATGTTTACTTTATTTGATCGTAAACTGTCAGCTTGAATATCATCCATGCTTAAATGCAGCTCATCAGCATTGTGCTGTAAACAATATGAAGAAAAACACACATACTGACGGGTCTTTAAGTGAAAACGGCATATTTATATTTAAATTACTCCATGAGGAAAACTGGAAATTATGTTTTTGAGAATGTAAAAATGCAGAAAGTTTAAGGTGACAAGGGGGAGGGGATATAATGTACAGTTTGTACAGTATAAAAATCATTATACCGTGGTCTGTCTGAATATTTGATTCTGATTGACTGTAAGGTGTGAAATAAAACCATTTAATGCACAGATAGTTCCAAGCCAGTATAATCCCCATTCTATATTAATGCACTGCTTTTATTGATGTTCATGCACACGTCACTCACACAAATGGAGAAACATTCAGGAGCACAGAAACTTCAAGCCTATCCCCGTCTTTTATTAATAAAAAGCTTCGCTACAGATTCGCTACATTGTATTTCTCAGCAACGGGGAGGTAACAGCACTGTTTTAAAAGGAATTAAACCCACATTAAACTCGCTGTGGATAAACTAGCTATGGATTATCCCTTACTTATGTCAATGGAATGTCCCCATTAAAAAAGAAAACCCAATGTGTGTATGTGTGTGTGCATGTGAATCAGTAAAACAGGAAATGACCTCACCATAAAAGACTCGAACAGTGTGCTGCCCATTCCTCTGCGTACATGCTCTTCCACCACTGGATACATGCGCACAAAATGCTAAACAGACATTACACATTAATATATATTTTTTCCCCAATACTACATTTACTTATGCCTGATGCAGAATGAACATAGTGAGTGAGTGAGTGAGTGAGTGAGTGAGTGAGTGAGTGAGTGAGTGAGTGAGTGAGTGAGTGAGTGAGTGAGGGTGGATGTTTCAATTGTACCTCCAAAGCCAGGCTGGCTTGTCTCTGGGCATCTGCATGTTCCTGGTTACCCATTGCATACAGTAAATGATGGATCACTCTGAGAGAGAGGAGTTCTTTAGAAATCTCCTCATTTCTCTGTGCCAGAATCCTGTAACATTGTGTCAATATACTATAATAAACACACAGATTAGCATGTCTTATATAATATTTGTATTGAATGTATGCATTGTTTGAAGTCACTGATTTTACCTGATGGTTTTTGCAGAAGCTGCTTGCATGAGGAGCACAGGGAGCGAATCCGTCATTTTGGACACCTCTGTATCTAACAAAACACTCAAACTGATTCAGCTGAATCTCAAATACAACACTGAACTCTCAGATTTATGACTCTCATGACAGACAAATCAACAACTGTGAAAGATGATAATTCAAGACACATCCATGTTTGTTTCTCATCTCGTCTCCATCTGCTCCAAATACATGTACAAAGCCCAAAAGGTAACAATTGAGAGGTTCAATTCATGATGTCTCCATGGTGCTGGTCATAATTCAAAGCAGTATTGTTATCGGAGAACCACTGTTTCAGTTGCAAACAACAAATGTATTTATTTAAGCTTTATTTAAGAGAAAATGAGCAACAGATCATACCATCCAGAATCTTGTGTTTGGGGTTTCTCTCTTTAGCTGGTTTGAGAAAAGCCACCAGACCCCTGAGCAGAGCTGGTCTAACCTCTAATTGCATGAGCTCTGCTATGAGTTCTATGGCTGGAAGGTGAATAAAAGTGAAAATGAAACAGTGAGCATCACAGAAGGGTAGACAACAATACCAAATTTGAAATGTACACTTGCCTTCATATTGTACTTCTAAATGCTGGGACCTCAGCAGATTCAGTAAGGGTTCCACTATGCTATGATGGGCTGTTTTTATAACGGGCTGCACAAAAACATAACAAAAATTATATGCTGACATTTCATGCATGACATCCCATATGATCTAAAACTATTTTAAAAGCATTTTATTTTTCTAGTTCTTACAGTATATAACTATTTATCATAAATGCTGTTTTCATGAACTCATCTACTATTAGTAAGACTATTTCAAATATTTGTACTTTTAAAAATGTATTTATCACACAACAGGATGATTAAAGTGAGTGATCAGTTATACAATGTATACTTTTAACATATTAATGTTAATTTAAATATTGATGTTTACTAAAAAAGGTAAACAGTAGTGGCGAAAAGTGATGTACGGCATAGGAAAATTGACATCTTAACCGTTTATTCCAATATTATTTTAAAAAGTGTTAAATTTTTTTTAAGCATATTGCTTAGTGTTTGGAGTCAATTGATTTATTAGTGATAAAGCAATGAAACATGCCAAATTGTGCTAGCATCTTTTTGCCAAAATCGTCAATTATGAACATACAAAAACAAGAGAGAACCAACACAATATTAATAACTTATTGTGTTGTAGTCAATGTACCTGACTGTGTACAATGTACAATGTATGATTTTTCCTGAGCTTTTTTTTTTTCTATGCATTTTTTTTTTTTTTTTTGCATAATAAAATAAAAGATGTAGCTTGTAGCTTGACACTGTTGTACCTGAACTATACGTAGAATCTGTAAAACAAGCTGCTGTGCTCTTGGTAATGTGCAGGCCAGGAGGGCGACCAGGCCCTTGTACACCTGATTCTGGTATTTGGGGTTTCCATGGGCCAAAGACTCTAGCAGGGCGGCGGCGGTCCCCTGAGTCATCTCCATCTCAGACTTGGCCAAACATTCAGCTACAGCCTTCACACCTGTCAATTAGAGAAGAACAGATGCGAGAGTGTGTGTGTCAGAACTTGCCTGTCAAAATCCCCAAACTTCAAAACATATCCAGATTGGACCATGCAAGGTTTCAACCTCACAATATTTTATGGAAATGCTGCAAACTCTCATTCCTTAAAATGTCAGGAATGAAAAATGAGCTAGAACTGCTTTGCTTTTTGATTATTAGTTTGTTGAGCATTTGTGCAGAGTGAGTACCGTAGCTTTCACAGATAAGCTCTTTATATTTTTGGCCCGAGTTGGCGATGATCTGGAGCAGGTGAAGGGCCTCGGTCTTATCCTCTTCTTTGAGTTTGTCTTGCCCGAGAATCTCAAGCAGGGTCAGCACTCCACCCACCTCCAGAAACTCAATCATGTACTGATGACTGATTGTGCAAACAAACAAAAGGATACCATGTTAGGATAGAAAGTGTTTCTGTTTTCTGGTGCTTGTGCATTTGCTTTTATTTACTGAATAGCTGTCCTTTTGCATTACATTCTGCATTATTTTCTCTTGTTTTGAAGTTTCACTGCTAAAGCTGAGCTTTTTATTGTGTAAGGTACAGTAATGTGATATACAGTGTATTGTAGGATTTTAGATTTTTTTTGACTTTGCGTATTACTTCTAGTACTTACATTATATTAAGTCTTTTACCTGCTATTGGCAGAGAGGAAAACACCTAATGCTCTCAGCTGAAGGTCTAGACACGATCCAAACATGTAGCTGGAAACATAAAAATTAAGGATGCATACATGGCATGACTGAAAGTTTTAGTCTGAGATTCTGGAGCACAGATGGGTTAAGCATGACCATATGCTTACGTTAGTCTTATCCAGGCAGTGAGCCGAGTAAGGAACAGGCTGGCAACTTCAGCAAACTCAAACTCCAGTTCAGGGCATGTCTTTCCTGTGTTCTTGGCCAGAAAGTCGCTCAGCATTCGACTACGCACCGTCTTATTGCCCTGGTCCCACTCATGGAGGAAACACATCACCTGACTGATGGATGTCTGCTCTTTACTGCTAGACATGATTCAAGCATTTCACAGACTGTGGAGAACGATGAAAAACATGAGCTAATGTAACTAACAAACAAACAAACAAACAAACAAACATATTTGTACTGTGCTTTTAGAAATTATAATTAATAGATTTGGAACATAAATTTTAGATAGCCTATATTTAATAGATTTAGATGAATAAAATCACAACACAAAAAAAGCGACAACGTAGGCTAACGTTACCCCAAAAATAAGTATTATGGGATAGGGCCGTTTGTGAAAACTATAACCCAAGTCTCCTCCCAAAACACAATAAAGCCTATTATTTATGCCTAAAATTTATATTAAGATAAGCTCGAAGAATTACACCATTATAGAAAGACGCCTAATAGTAGGCTAGTAAAATGTTTTGTTTACGGTAATAAAACCATAGAATAAAACAGCTTCCGTTGGATTGCGGTCGTTTCACATTTGCTGTAACGCACACTCAGAAAAAGAAAATTAAATTCGTTACTTTAGTAGAAGTTACGAATCTTAATAGTTTTATGTTTTGTTTGGTAACAGCGAGCGTATTTAGAACCCCATGAAACGAATAGCCAATAGGGTGATTGGGACACTTTTTGCTATTGAGATGACTTGGAAAAAGTGTCCCAATCAACCTGAATTTGAAACTATCATAATATTCAAAATTATCATTAACTATGATAAAACCTCACACTGTCTATGGATAGAACCAGACTCACCTTCACTTCCGCAGATGTTTGCGGTTTCCATGGTTGCTGAAGTTTAACTTTACGGTGTCCGTTTGGGAACATTCGAGGGCAGAGGTGTGAAAATGTGATTCATGTTTTTTATAACAGAATCAATGAAGAGATTATTTACTTTAGTTTTTATTTCTCTTTTACACGAAGTATTGTGAAATCGTTCTCTTTGAGATTAAACAGAGGGGAAACGAGCATAAGAAAACAAAAAGATAATGGAGAAATGTTTAAAAGTACTTTTAGTTTTATTTTCTAATATTTTATTTTAGCTAAACCAAAAATTACATTTTATAGTCAACACAAATTTATAAACATGGAGGTGCAACTCAAATCTAAACATTCAACAGAATAGGCTACATTTAAACCTTACCTGAGAGTCAAACATGCTGTAGTTTTGCTCTCTACAATCACAAACTAGGCTATTGAAAAACAATCATTTTTCTATTATAGAACATGCTGATGATAAACAAACTATTGTCATTAATACGCTTACTCAACGCATTTTGGGTTACCACACAGTTTTCTCTCTCCAGTATACAAGGTGCAAACATTCTCACACAGTTTACAGAGATGAGTCCTCAACTGAGACTGAGATGTTTAGGTCCCTTCAGGTCAATCGACTTTTTAGAGTCTAACATGAGAACCAACACTTGTACTAGGCTATATACACTGTACAAGGCTGGGAAAAAAAGGCTTCATGTCCTGTGTTGACGGACAAAAGGGTAAAAAGTCCCGTCTATCCTTTCCTATTTCTTGGCATCTTGCACCTTCTGAATTTCCTGTTGGAAAAAACAACAACAACTCATTGTTTATTTATTTATTAAATATTAAAAATGATGCATATCATTGTCAACAAAATCTTTTTAGACAGATGAAATAGTTTTACCTCAACAAGAACACTTTTGAGCTTTTCATAGGCTGCTTCCAGGTCATCATTAATGATTACAATATCGAAAACTCCAGGTTCCTTACCTGCAAAGGAGAAAATGACAAGGGAATAAATGTCTTCTCTCAAGCACAGCTGATTTACTGAGTGCGTCACTTACTGAGCTCCATGTCAATCCTCGCGGCCTCCAGACGCTTCTGTAGACTTTCCTCTGTTTCGGTTTGTCTGTCCCTCAGACGCTTTTCCTGTGCAAAAAAAGTTTAAACCCTCAGTATTTTATGACCATTTAAAAGCTGTATAAAACTGAGATCTTTTATCAGCTCACCAGGATCTCCATTGAAGGTGGCTGAATGGAGATATAAATGGGGTTTAGATCAGTCTTCTTGATGTTTTGTACCCCTTGTATGTCAACATCCAAGATGCAGATGAGATTTTGTGCCTGAACGTCCTCTATGGATGATTTGCTGCAAGTGACAATACATTTGATGAGCAATTACATCTAATTGTTTCACAAGGATCAGATGTCAGATGACAATTTCCGAGATAAAATGTAGTCTACCTGGTACCATACATATTCCCAGAAAACTCTGCATTCTCAATGAACTCGCCATTGTCGATTCCCTCTTGCATGTTCTCTCTGGTGACAAAGTGGTAATCTGGGTTGAGGACAGAAATTAGTGAAGATTAATTGTAAAACCAACCAAATGATGTTGTTTATCAAATGACCTGAAAGTTTTGTTTGACATAGGCTATCTAAATTATCAAGTACAAGCAAACTATTAAAATAAATATTTGGAAGAAATAACTTTCAGCGGGTGACTAAATAATAACAGAATTTTGATTTTTGGATGAAATTAAACTTACAATTCTGTAGTCTTTTCATAGCTAAATAACAATATTCTATTATGGTCAGCAGGGGGCGACAACTGTTTATTTCAGAATCTCCGTCCGTTCTGTATATCTTACAAAATGGTGGGAGTAAAACTGGTAACACTTTTGAATAATGGTCTGTCATTAATAGATGCAAGAAGTATTGCCGGACTAATGAGTAGTACTACATTAACACTTCAGCTTCTACTATTAACTAATATAGAACTCATCAGTAAGTAGCTTAATATCAAATTTAGTTCCTTATTTGGTAATCAATTAGCCTACTTAATGAGATAGCCTCAATAATAACTAGGCTAACTAACTGACAAATTATTAAGAACATTATCATGTGTCTGATATGTAATCAGTCATAAAATGCTCTACTATTCCTCAAGTGAACCTATAGTGACTCTGCGGGAACTAGGCAACTGATCTGGACCGCTTTTAAAAGACCATGTTGAGAGTAAAAGAAGACAATTGCTAATGTCTCAGACACATTAATGTTGTGATTAGTAATTCATTAGTAATTCTTTATTATTTTGTCAGTTACCTACATAGTTACCTCTTCGCTCTTAATGATGCCTAATGGAACTATCTCCTATCAATATTAGCCTACTTAATGATGAGTTAAGGTTGTTTCCATATTAGTTAATAGTAGAAGCTGAAGTATTAATGCAGTTTGTAGGCTACTCATTATTCCTGTATTACTTCCTGCAGAGTTACTTATTAATGACGGACCACAATTCTGAAGTGATACCATAAAACTTCTAAAATACAATTATTGGTTGGTTTCCCTTCTAATTTATAACCACAAAACAAAATCACACACATAAAATCCTTCACATGTAGCCTGTGAGAAAGCTCTAGTGCTGCATTTTGCTGGATTCGTACCATTCTGGTGGTTTAACTCCACTACAGCACATCAGACAGGATCTAAAGCGGGGCGGTAATGATTCTGCAGACAACAACAACACAAGACAAATAATTCACAGCTACAGGAGGGCAAAACACTGACATAATCCATGGCAGCACCGCAATGTCCATTAGCATAACAACATTTGTCTGTGGAAAAACATCATAAGAATGACAAAAAAATAAAAACAGCAATGGTTGGTTAGTTGCATAAAAATCTTAGAAAAAAAAATCTTAACCTTAAAGTTTCAAATAATATATATTTTAATTAAGTATATATTTCAACTGTTATTTTTTAGTCTAGCCTTTGACCCAGCTAACAAAAATAAGTAGGGCCTACTAAGAACGCTTTAGCAATGTTATATTATTAAGTAATGAAAAAGTTAATTAAACGTAGGCCTAAATGTTTCTTTTTAATCTTTGTACATTCTGAAACAAGTAGAAACATAAAAAAAAAAATGTTTCAGAATTATCACTTTTTTCCATGAACGATGAATAAATAATGTTTTTGTGTTAACATTATAAAAGACCAGATAACTTTGAACAGATATTCAATTAACCTTACTGGAACACTTTTGGTTCATAACTTGAGAGAAACCTGCCAGAAAATTAGCCAAAAAGTTCTTAAAATTTTCACTCATAGCTGGGGAAGTTATCTGCATTAAAATAAATGAGCAGAGTTTGCCCAAGTGACCCATACAAGATTTAAAATGGCTGTAGATTATTTCTTTGTATATATATTTTTCCCAGGTCACCAATCAGACTTGTTCGACTGTCCCAAAAACGAATTTTAAAGTCCTGTGGTTGTGATGCTAATGATTCGTCTCTGGGTATGTGGGGAAGTGATGTCATTGTTCACAATACATGGAAAACCACTAGGGAACACAGGGGGCTATTTTCAAAGGCTTTTTACTCCAAAGTGCACACTGGCATTCATGTGATGTTAACAATCATAGCTGTCATTTTGGCCTAAAATATAATTGACTTCCAAAGTTTTAGATTTGAAAAAGATGAAAGTAACCCCCATTAATCTCTCATCACATTAAATATGTGAATAATCAGTGATGACTAATTACGACCAATAATGCAAAACAAATCTACACCTTCAGATGTCACAGACGATAGGATGTCTGCTACAGGAAGTAATGTAGCCCCCAGAAGCATTGGGAGACAAGTCAGCCCTAGAGAAAACAACAAAGGCACATTGGGGAATAAAAAGAGGAATTTCAACCCATGTGAAATGTGGCGATATGTTTGGAGTTGAATGTAAACTGTTCACTTGGGAGTAAGAAGCAGCAAAGGAGTGTGAGTATAAGACAGTTTTGGGTAGAGGACCTTTCGAAATGAATGAATGTGAATTTAGGGGGGATTTTTGTTTCACTGCTAAAGCGAGCCTTTAGTAAGGTTGTGAAGTGGAAATCATGCCCTACCTTTTCCATCTTCCTCTCCTGGCCGAGGATTTCTGGTGGTGTCTGCAGAAAAAAGGGAGGTCAAGTTATCCTGTAAAAACCATTCAATCACAATTCTTGTCTATAATCTGTCTGTAATGCTGATACATACGAGAGACACTGAATCCAAAAACCCCTTCATATTCCTTCATGAGTCTCTTCAACAGGGTGCTTTTCCCAGCTCCTGATGGACCGCTCAGAACTACAGGCCTGGGTCCTGACATTTCTCTGCGAGACAATCAAAACAGATGCATCTGTGACGTGTGTTTTAAGCCACTTACCGTATGATGAACTTTCACTGACTTGGTTTTTGGTCAATAAATACACAAAATTCAAGTCGGAAGTCTGTTCTAGGGTTATGGAAAAACTTTTAAATGTTTTATACACATTTAAAAAAAAAAATTTAAATCTAAAAAAAAAAAAAAAATCTCTCCAAGAAATATGAAATATGCAACTGAGGTAAAATGCTTCCCATATATGTTGAGATCAAAAGCCATTCGTCCAATCAGACTCTATACAATAGTTTGGCGAACTCTACTGTATTTTGTCAGCATTCCATCTGTCACAATACCAAGCCGCAGAATTAGATAGACACCGACATGGACAGGTTGCGTGACATGTCTTCATCGCCAAAAACCTAGTACATTTTTACATTTGAAAATGTAAAATAGAATACATTAAATATGGGTTCACTTGCAAAGAGGATTTTGTGCTGTACATGTGACTATAAAATCATCAAAATTCAATACAAGTATATTTTTAGAGATATACTGTCGCATGCTACAATCTGACATTTAGTGCTATAAAAGATTAAAAGATGTACTTAAGAGTATACTTATAAAAATCTTTATTATTAAATCACAACCAAAACAAAACGAAAAAAACTTCCATATTGAACATGGATTAGGTCAAGCAGGAAGCTTTTTTCTTGGTGCCCACTAGAGAGAGAGAGAGAGAGAGAATGCTATAAGCTAGAGAAGCTGACATGGACGGACACTGAGCCTATTGCACGGTTGCGCCTCTCCAACAGAGAAGCTCAGGAACTAATCCACTGATCCGGGTGATTAGTGATTCTGTTTTAAGGTCTGTGGACTGGGCCTTGTAATGGAGAGCAAGACAGATGAAGTAAAAAAGAACAAGATAATTTCCCAATTTTCGAAGAAAAATTATTGTATCTTTTTTATTATTATTATTATTTTTTTTATTATTTTGCATAGTTTATAAAACAGAATGGAAGCATGTACATTTTTTTAGCATTTTAATAAATATATTATTATATTTAACTTTAAAAATGTCAAATTTGTTGATGTTCTGGGCAGCTCAAAACCTATATTTTAAAAAACAATGTGTCTTTAATGCAATTTTGCAAAGCATTTTGATTTACATGATAGCAAAGGATTTTGTCAAGTAGGCTACCATGAAAATGTCTTAATGTGTCAGGTTAGGCCAATGAAGAGGATTACCCAGCATAAGCCAAATGACAAAGGCCCAGTGACCTGATGCCTGCCTCAATGTTTCTACAATGTCTGAAATCATGTCCAGTCCATTTTTAAGGGACTCTGTAGGAGGCTAAACAAACAAACTGGACACACAATCTGATCTGGGAAAACGCTAAAATAAACATACAGTCGTCTCCTATCGGTTCTCATGTTGACTGCTTTCTGTTTATTCATTCAAAAATCCCTGTTATGGACCTCCTTGAGATTTGATGTCATATTTTGACTACTCTATGAATACAAATGAATATGCTTTTATTTTTTGCAAACTAAATAATAAAACAAATAACTACGTAAAAGAATAGCAAATAAAATAAATTTACAAATAAAATAAAAATTACATTACATGTGTGTGTCTGGCTATTTCTTTTCAGATTAAACATAGTTCATGCATTTTTAATAGCCTACCTTAATTTACATCACAATGAACTGTAAATTTTGACCTCTAATTTTTGAACACCAGAAGAAGAAAACACTGTTCTTACCTGGTCTGTGCAAGTTAGAAGGTGAAGTGACGATGCAAGTGAGTGTTTCTACCTGACTAAAAAAGCCACAGCTTACTGCCAGCTACAATTACCACCTCCTCCGTTGACTCTCAGCCAATCAAATCGCAGATCTTGTGTTTCTGTTGTTATGACAATGATAGCGGGTTACTTACAAATCATACTAAACTTTGAAAAGACTTTAATAGTTTATTAATCATCACTTGTTTTTCCTGAGCAATAATGGTGAAAATGTTCAAAAGCTTTTTGTCAAATCCTATGTGCCTAATATATTAGCTAACACACAGCCTGACAAATATTTAGTGTGCTCATATTTTCGAGACAATAAAAATAAAATTTTATCAAACTAAAAAATACAAAATGCAATTTTAAATCATTATTAATATTATATAAATATTGATATTAAACTAGCCATAATATAACA
Organism: Pimephales promelas; assembly: GCF_016745375.1. Next base: position 43,805,006 of record NW_024121099.1, read on the forward strand.
CAATGCAGACAAATACAAATATTATTTAAGAAAAAGATTAAAGCTTTCCACACAGTTGACAGTCAAAAAGTTGCATGTTTCTCCATAAATCTCCTCGCTGATGGCTGCACATTAGTATGTTTTTTCTGCAAAGATATCGCTTGAAAAACGTCCGAAAATCATTAGGGTCGCTTGGGCCGGAAGTACCTATTTATAAACATCCCACAACTTGAGGACTTTTTTTTGTGCATGTTTTGTCACATTAGTGAGTTTTGAGGTAAAATGTAAGTGTTGCAGCAGTAACTTCCTTTGCATTAGACACATGACTGGGGTAATCCAATACTAACCTAAATCCACACAGACAAGTGTCCATATACTGCTGCTAATTAGAGATATGTCAGGACATCAGCCACAGACATCCTTTTATGGGGTCAGTTATAACGAACTGGCCAGGTGGTAAGATAGGCCTACTTGTGATGCGATAAATAGACTGAAGGGCAGGCAAGAGGAAATGCTGAGGTTACCCACCTGCTATAGTTCCTCTAACAGTGCAGGCAATGCCACAATGGCGTTGATATTAAAATGCATAATGCAATGTGAGTAGCCTATAGCTTTGAATAAAAAGCTGCCAAAATAAGCATCAGCCAAATCCTGTTATTAGGTCTAGTGATAGTGCTGACTCATGTGATCCAGTCTGAAAACCATAATAGGGCACAGCAATGACATTTGTTAGACAATAACTTTAGTTTATTGTGTTCTTTTTTTGTCAAAGAAAAACAGATGAGTCTGTACAAAATACATAATCGTAAAACAAAGCTGGTTTTGCGTTTCATTCTATTTCAGTTCTATCAAAAAAGTGCTTTACAATCTTTCAGTTACCTGTTGTATCTTGACTAGAGTCTAGTAACAAAACTATTGCTAAAATACCACAAAGGAAACTCTTTTTCTGTTAGTTCTGAATTCCTTAAGTCCTAATGTCATAGCCTATAGTGACTCCGTGTCAGGAGACTTTTATTCTGCTTTGCATTTGGGATTGGGAGGAGTGAAGGATAAGCAGAGATCAACCTCAACATCCATATACTGCATTAGGAATCAATTAAACACAGGGAAGCTCCTTGATGCAACTCTGCTGTACATACAGTACAATATATATTATCAATACAAATATCAGTGTAGTTCATTACAAGAATGTAGACAATTACATCTACACAGCGTCTTAGATAAAAGTTGAAGAATTTTGAAAATATACAGGGAACTAACTTAACACAGAATATCTGTTGCCGAACCTTGTAGTAAAAATTATTTTTATTTATCCATGGCTTTATAATTTTGCATCATGTTCAGTGTCTTGTCTTTGAGATTTTGCACAATAATGTTTTTTTAAATGCATGAAATAAACTATTATACTATATCACGTGTATCAGCAAAAATGATAATTTATCTTAAACCATATTTAAATGATCCCGTTCACTATTAAATTACAGTTACATAACTATGGATAATAAATGTACAAGATTCATTGCTCCTTTGCACATTCTACACAAAACACAGTTTATGAATGATGCAAATGTTAACGGTTTACCATTTTGAATATATCAACACTGCTAGATCCAAATTAGAAAAGAGTTCTTCAGTGTAAACATTCACAAAACTATAGGACAGATCGCTCTATGAGAATAACTTAACAATATTTTATAAAACAAGGTTTTGTACATAAAACAACTTTTTGTGATCAGTTTTACTGTCCTTACAATATTGTTGCAGCACAATATTTGTAGAGATTTACACTTCATCGAGAATTGAACACAGGCTGCATTCCGACAGGAACTTTTGTAATGATTCTTTTGGGCGAGACATACTCTTAAGATTTGCATGGGCCCAGAAAGGTTCTTCTCGGTAAAAGTGATCCGTTTGAGTAGAGTGCAAACAGGCAGATGACAGGACAGCTATAACTCTTCATAAATACACTCGTCTCAGGTCCCCGGGTGAGGTGATAGTGTTGCACTGTGGACAAAGTTTCTTTGCTCCCTGTGAGAAAGAGGGTCCAAAGAAGATCATTTAACAATCAAAAACAACTGACACTGACACACAGGTTTCGCTTGTTCAAGTCATGTGGTTGTGCTGAAAATCTTTTGTACAGTATGTGTATCTTTTGTAAGTACAGTATGATACTGTTGTGTATCTCACCAGGGTGCGAAGCCAGCATTCCTCACAGTGGACATGCCAGCACTGGATGGAGGTCAGAGGTACAGTGTAGGAGTCCTGAACAAAATAGAGAAAAATATATATTTACACAATAAATGTACATAAATAAGAGAAATGTAACTTACATCAGCTTAATCTCAATATGTTATTATATGATATGTTATTATATACATTTAATTATACATTGATCTTTTGCTGATCATTTACTCACCCCATGTCATCCGAGATGTCCACGTTTTTCTTTCTTCAGTCGAAAAGAAATAAAGGTTTTTGATGAAAACATTCCAGGATTTTCTCCATATAATGGACTTCAATGGGAACCAAATGGTTCAAGGTCCAAATGAGAGTTTCAGTGCAGCTTCAAAGGGCTTTAAACGACACCAGGTGACGAATAAGGGTCTTATCTAGGACCCTTCGAGTCAAGACTCAAAATAAAATTGTTCATTTTGATGAACGAGTTCGAAGAGGAGATTCACGAACACGCATCACATAACGGAGCAAGGCGAGCATTTGTGCTTATAAAACTTGTTTTTTAAATGAGCGATTTGTTTCGCTAGATAAGACCCTTATTCATTGTCTGGTGTCGTTTAAAGCTGCACTGAAACTCTCATTTGGACATTGAACCGTTTGGTTCCCATTGAAGTCCATTATATGGAGAAAAATCCTGGAATGTTTTCATCAAAAACCTTAATTTCTTTCAATTGAAGAAAGAAAGACATGGACATCTTGGATGACATGGGGGTGAGTAAATGATCAGCAAAAGTTTTTTTTAAAAGTGAACTACTCCTTTAACAACCACCAACTTATGAACTGTTAGGGTTTAAATAATTAGTTATAAGTATAAATATAATTAACATTTATCTGCAATTAGTTATTACTATGTTTTTATTCCTTTTTTAAATAAATATGTAAACAGCAAGCTCAAACTTACCATGCAGATGAGACACTTGAATCTGTCCCCCCGTGTGAACTGCTTCTCTAGATCTCTGATCCGTGTTTTCAGGGCCTCCAGCGTACTGAGGGAGGGGTCATCCGATAAGCTAAACGAAACAAAGAACAAATCCATCAGAGATTGATTAGAGGGCTTTGTCGCTGAAGGCCACGTTATGAATTCTAAATTACACATGAACGGTAATCAGAAGACAGATTGCATCATTAAATGAGGTGCATTAAGAAGCTAATTCGACATTGTAATACATGAGTGTGCGCTTCTCTAGATTATATTGCCACATCGGACAGTAAAATATGAAGAGCGTAGGCCTACACTGCATAAATGTTCGCCAAAATTTGATTGTTAGAATGAAAAGAAAGAATGACTAAAGTTAAAAAACAAAAACAACCGAAATTTGTATAGTACGGTAACTTGTAGACCTATTCAAATACAATATAATTATATAACTTTTAGTGTGTGGGCACAAAAAGCATAAGATGCCCCCTTGTAGCGGCACAGCAGGTGAGGGACAGACATGTCAACGCAGTGTGCAAACATTGTCTCAGTGTAATTTGCTTTATTAGCGTGTCCACACAGGGCCGGGCTGCAAGCGCCCCGCGGCGCGCTGTTCATTTGTCAGGAACGGTCCTCCTTCCCGCCTCACTAACCCTTCCTCACTCGAGTGTTTCCACTTCCCACAATTAAATAACACTCGCTCAGAGCCCCTAATCCCCGGTAGGAACATCCTGGCCAACGCATCCCCATTTAATCAGCTCCCAGGAATTGAACTATGACAGCAGGGGTTTAAGTGATCCATCAAAAATGCCTCATGTAATAGCGCCAAATATAAGCATAATGAATGCTGTTTTTTCTCTTGTAGCTGTCTGGTGAAATATGAAATAACTGCTCTCGTCCTCAGGCTAAATACCTATTGGAGAGTGGTGACGAATCAGGTACAAAAACATGCTGCAAACCAGAAATCTTACAGAAGTACAGATTATATATATATATATATATATATATATATATATATAAATAGATCTAGATAGATAGATAGATAGATAGATAGATAGATAGATAGATAGATAGATAGATAGATAGATAGATAGATCGATAGATCGATAGATCGATAGATCGATCGATCGATCGATCGATCGATCGATAGATCGATAGATCGATAGATCGATAGATAGATAGATAGATAGATAGATAGATAGATAGATAGATAGATAGATATTTATTTATTTCAAATAAAAATTAAATGTTGCTAGCCATTCATGAGGCCTATAAAATTTTGTATATAATATAAGACATTTAATAGCGTGTGTGTGTCTGTGAGAAGGAGAGAGAGGCCTTGTTATTTTAATAGTGATGATGCAGCAACATCTCTTACCTGTGGGTGAACATGCAAATATACAAATCACAGCCACATAATACATTTCGAATCATTAAAAAGTATATTCATAATTTCCTTGCAATCTGACACTCCTCAACTGATAAAATGTATCAATCAAGCTGATTAATGATTCACTCCGACACGTCAAAACGCTTCAGTGGCTCGCCATTATGTGACCCCTGCTGAGAAAGAACTGATTTGTGTGGCTCTTATTGAATGGGTCAACCATGTGTAATTCATCATGTGTCCCTTCCTTCCATGAGTAAACTTGACCTCAGTTGGACGATTAGTAATGTATAAAAATCTGTCCCAGTGCACAAAGAAGTTCAAATCTCTTTTCTTAACAGGATTTAAGAAGTGCTGCATCATGATCCAGCAGAGATCTCTTCCAAGAAATCTGACATGTATGTTGGAGAGGCTGGAGAGAGGAGGATGGAGGAGAGTGGATGGATGCACTTGAATCATAACCTATGTGGCACAAACCACTACGGTCATAGCTCCACCAGTGTTTGTATACCAATGTCAATCAATTGTGGATTGGTTTCAGACAATTTCCATTTTAATAGCTTTGCTGTTGTGTTCTGTAATGAGCAAAATTTTACATTTTACGACTTTAAGTGTACATTACGACTTTAAAGTGTACATTAAAGTCGTGATGAAACCGAAGTAGGCACAGATTTGTTCTTCATATTGTGAGT
>NW_024121099.1:43810714-43880714 GCF_016745375.1 Pimephales promelas
CTCAGCTCTGGGAAGGTCTAGAGCCTCCATTTTTGCACTCAGGTCAAAGTCTCACGCCCTCTATCATAATCCAGAGTTTTGAGAAGATTGGAGAAACTTAATTTTTCGCCCGAAAACTGAAAAAAACGTAAGGGGTAACACTGTCGTTTTTTTTTTCGGGTCGAAATTTTGAGTTTCGATATCTCAGCTCTGGAAGGGTCTAGAGCCTCCATTTTTGCACTCAGGTCAAAGTCTCGCGGCCCTCTATCATAATCCAGAGTTTTGAGAAGATTGGAGAAACTTAATTTTTCGCCCGAAAACTGAAAAAACGAAGGGGTAACACTGTCGTTTTTTTTTCGGGTCGAAATTTTGAATTTCGATATCTCAGCTCTGGAAGGGTCTAGAGCCTCCATTTTTGCACTCAGGTCAAAGTCTCACAGCCCTCTATCATAATCCAGAGTTTTGAGAAGATTGGAGAAACTTATTTTTCGCCCGAAAATGAAAAAAAACGAAAGGGGTAACACTGTCGTTTTTTTTTCGGGTCGAAATTTTGAATTTCGATATCTCAGCTCTGGAAGGGTCTAGAGCCTCCATTTTTGCACTCAGGTCAAAGTCTCGCGCCCTCTATCATAATCCAGAGTTTTGAGAAGATTGGAGAAACTTGATTTTTTCGCCGAAAACTGAAAAAAACGTAAGGGGTAACACTGTCGTTTTTTTTTCGGGTCGAAATTTTGAGTTTCGATATCTCAGCTCTGGAAGGGTCTAGAGCCTCCATTTTTGCACTCAGGTCAAAGTCTCGCGGCCCTCTATCATAATCCAGAGTTTTGAGAAGATTGGAGAAACTTAATTTTTCGCCCGAAAACTGAAAAAAAACGTAAGGGGTAACACTGTCGTTTTTTTTCGGGTCGAAATTTTGAGTTTCGATATCTCAGCTCTGGAAGGGTCTAGAGCCTCCATTTTTGCACTCAGGTCAAAGTCTCACGGCCCTCTATCATAATCCAGAGTTTTGAGAAGATTGGAGAAACTTAATTTTTCGCCGAAAACTGAAAAAAACGTAAGGGGTAACACTGTCGTTTTTTTTTTCGGGTCGAAATTTTGAGTTTCGATATCTCAGCTCTGGAAGGGTCTAGAGCCTCCATTTTTGCACTCAGGTCAAAGTCTCGCGGCCCTCTATCATAATCCAGAGTTTTGAGAAGATTGGAGAAACTTAATTTTTCGCCCGAAAACTGAAAAAAAACGTAAGGGGTAACACTGTCGTTTTTTTTTCGGGTCGAAATTTTGAGTTTCGATATCTCAGCTCTGGAAGGGTCTAGAGCCTCCATTTTTGCACTCAGGTCAAAGTCTCGCGGCCCTCTATCATAATCCAGAGTTTTGAGAAGATTGGAGAAACTTATTTTTCGCCCGAAAATGAAAAAAAACGAAAGGGGTAACACTGTCGTTTTTTTTTCGGGTCGAAATTTTGAATTTCGATATCTCAGCTCTGGAAGGGTCTAGAGCCTCCATTTTTGCACTCAGGTCAAAGTCTCGCGGCCCTCTATCATAATCCAGAGTTTTGAGAAGATTGGAGAAACTTAATTTTTCGCCCGAAAATGAAAAAAAACGAAAGGGGTAACACTGTCGTTTTTTTTTCGGGTCGAAATTTTGAATTTCGATATCTCAGCTCTGGAAGGGTCTAGAGCCTCCATTTTTGCACTCAGGTCAAAGTCTCACAGCCCTCTATCATAATCCAGAGTTTTGAGAAGATTGGAGAAACTTAATTTTTCGCCCGAAAATGAAAAAAAACGAAAGGGGTAACACTGTCGTTTTTTTTTCGGGTCGAAATTTTGAATTTCGATATCTCAGCTCTGGAAGGGTCTAGAGCCTCCATTTTTGCACTCAGGTCAAAGTCTCGCGGCCCTCTATCATAATCCAGAGTTTTGAGAAGATTGGAGAAACTTAATTTTTCGCCCGAAAACTGAAAAAAACGTAAGGGGTAACACTGTCGTTTTTTTTTCGGGTCGAAATTTTGAGTTTCGATATCTCAGCTCTGGAAGGGTCTAGAGCCTCCATTTTTGCACTCAGGTCAAAGTCTCGCGCCCTCTATCATAATCCAGAGTTTTGAGAAGATTGGAGAAACTTAATTTTTCGCCCGAAAACTGAAAAAAACGTAAGGGGTAACACTGTCGTTTTTTTTTCGGGTCGAAATTTTGAGTTTCGATATCTCAGCTCTGGAAGGGTCTAGAGCCTCCATTTTTGCGCTCAGGTCAAAGTCTCGCGGCCCTCTATCATAATCCAGAGTTTTGAGAAGATTGGAGAAACTTAATTTTTCGCCCGAAAACTGAAAAAAACGTAAGGGGTAACACTGTCGTTTTTTTTTCGGGTCGAAATTTTGAGTTTCGATATCTCAGCTCTGGAAGGGTCTAGAGCCTCCATTTTTGCACTCAGGTCAAAGTCTCGCGGCCCTCTATCATAATCCAGAGTTTTGAGAAGATTGGAGAAACTTAATTTTTCGCCCGAAAATGAAAAAAAACGTAAGGGGTAACACTGTCGTTTTTTTTTCGGGTCGAAATTTTGAGTTTCGATATCTCAGCTCTGGAAGGGTCTAGAGCCTCCATTTTTGCACTCAGGTCAAAGTCTCACGGCCCTCTATCATAATCCAGAGTTTTGAGAAGATTGGAGAAACTTAATTTTTCGCCCAAAATGAAAAAAAACGAAAGGGGTAACACTGTCGTTTTTTTTTCGGGTCGAAATTTTGAGTTTCGATATCTCAGCTCTGGAAGGGTCTAGAGCCTCCATTTTTGCACTCAGGTCAAAGTCTCACGGCCCTCTATCATAATCCAGAGTTTTGAGAAGATTGGAGAAACTTAATTTTTCGCCCGAAAATGAAAAAAAAACGAAAGGGGTAACACTGTCGTTTTTTTTTTCGGGTCGAAATTTTGAATTTCGATATCTCAGCTCTGGAAGGGTCTAGAGCCTCCATTTTTGCACTCAGGTCAAAGTCTCGCGGCCCTCTATCATAATCCAGAGTTTTGAGAAGATTGGAGAAACTTAATTTTTCGCCCGAAAATGAAAAAAAACGAAAGGGGTAACACTGTCGTTTTTTTTTTCGGGTCGAAATTTTGAATTTCGATATCTCAGCTCTGGAAGGGTCTAGAGCCTCCATTTTTGCACTCAGGTCAAAGTCTCGCGGCCCTCTATCATAATCCAGAGTTTTGAGAAGATTGGAGAAACTTAATTTTTCGCCCAAAACTGAAAAAAAACGTAAGGGGTAACACTGTCGTTTTTTTTTCGGGTCGAAATTTTGAGTTTCGATATCTCAGCTCTGGAAGGGTCTAGAGCCTCCATTTTTGCACTCAGGTCAAAGTCTCACAGCCCTCTATCATAATCCAGAGTTTTGAGAAGATTGGAGAAACTTAATTTTTCGCCCGAAAATGAAAAAAAACGAAAGGGGTAACACTGTCGTTTTTTTTTCGGGTCGAAATTTTGAGTTTCGATATCTCAGCTCTGGAAGGGTCTAGAGCCTCCATTTTTGCACTCAGGTCAAAGTCTCGCGGCCCTCTATCATAATCCAGAGTTTTGAGAAGATTGGAGAAACTTAATTTTTCGCCCGAAAATGAAAAAAAACGTAAGGGGTAACACTGTCGTTTTTTTTTCGGGTCGAAATTTTGAATTTCGATATCTCAGCTCTGGAAGGGTCTAGAGCCTCCATTTTTGCACTCAGGTCAAAGTCTCACGGCCCTCTATCATAATCCAGAGTTTTGAGAAGATTGGAGAAACTTAATTTTTCGCCCGAAAACTGAAAAAAACGAAAGGGGTAACACTGTCGTTTTTTTTTCGGGTCGAAATTTTGAGTTTCGATATCTCAGCTCTGGAAGGGTCTAGAGCCTCCATTTTTGCACTCAGGTCAAAGTCTCGCGGCCCTCTATCATAATCCAGAGTTTTGAGAAGATTGGAGAAACTTAATTTTTCGCCCGAAAATGAAAAAAAACGAAAGGGGTAACACTGTCGTTTTTTTTTCGGGTCGAAATTTTGAATTTCGATATCTCAGCTCTGGAAGGGTCTAGAGCCTCCATTTTTGCACTCAGGTCAAAGTCTCACGGCCCTCTATCATAATCCAGAGTTTTGAGAAGATTGGAGAAACTTAATTTTTCGCCCGAAAATGAAAAAAAACGAAAGGGGTAACACTGTCGTTTTTTTTTCGGGTCGAAATTTTGAATTTCGATATCTCAGCTCTGGAAGGGTCTAGAGCCTCCATTTTTGCACTCAGGTCAAAGTCTCACGCCCTCTATCATAATCCAGAGTTTTGAGAAGATTGGAGAAACTTAATTTTTCGCCCGAAAATGAAAAAAACGAAAGGGGTAACACTGTCGTTTTTTTTTCGGGTCGAAATTTTGAATTTCGATATCTCAGCTCTGGAAGGGTCTAGAGCCTCCATTTTTGCACTCAGGTCAAAGTCTCGCGGCCCTCTATCATAATCCAGAGTTTTGAGAAGATTGGAGAAACTTAATTTTTCGCCCAAAAATGAAAAAAAACGAAAGGGGTAACACTGTCGTTTTTTTTTTCGGGTCGAAATTTTGAATTTCGATATCTCAGCTCTGGAAGGGTCTAGAGCCTCCATTTTTGCACTCAGGTCAAAGTCTCACAGCCCTCTATCATAATCCAGAGTTTTGAGAAGATTGGAGAAACTTAATTTTTCGCCCAAAAATGAAAAAAAACGAAAGGGGTAACACTGTCGTTTTTTTTTCGGGTCGAAATTTTGAATTTCGATATCTCAGCTCTGGAAGGGTCTAGAGCCTCCATTTTTGCACTCAGGTCAAAGTCTCACAGCCCTCTATCATAATCCAGAGTTTTGAGAAGATTGGAGAAACTTAATTTTTCGCCCAAAAATGAAAAAAAAACGAAAGGGGTAACACTGTCGTTTTTTTTTCGGGTCGAAATTTTGAATTTCGATATCTCAGCTCTGGAAGGGTCTAGAGCCTCCATTTTTGCACTCAGGTCAAAGTCTCACAGCCCTCTATCATAATCCAGAGTTTTGAGAAGATTGGAGAAACTTAATTTTTCGCCCGAAAATGAAAAAAAACGAAAGGGGTAACACTGTCGTTTTTTTTTTCGGGTCGAAATTTTGAATTTCGATATCTCAGCTCTGGAAGGGTCTAGAGCCTCCATTTTTGCACTCAGGTCAAAGTCTCACAGCCCTCTATCATAATCCAGAGTTTTGAGAAGATTGGAGAAACTTAATTTTTCGCCCGAAAATGAAAAAAAACGAAAGGGGTAACACTGTCGTTTTTTTTTTCGGGTCAAAATTTTGAATTTCGATATCTCAGCTCTGGAAGGGTCTAGAGCCTCCATTTTTGCACTCAGGTCAAAGTCTCACAGCCCTCTATCATAATCCAGAGTTTTGAGAAGATTGGAGAAACTTAATTTTTCGCCCGAAAATGAAAAAAAAACGAAAGGGGTAACACTGTCGTTTTTTTTTTTCGGGTCAAAATTTTGAATTTCGATATCTCAGCTCTGGAAGGGTCTAGAGCCTCCATTTTTGCACTCAGGTCAAAGTCTCACAGCCCTCTATCATAATCCAGAGTTTTGAGAAGATTGGAGAAACTTAATTTTTCGCCCGAAAATGAAAAAAAACGAAAGGGGTAACACTGTCGTTTTTTTTTCGGGTCAAAATTTTGAATTTCGATATCTCAGCTCTGGAAGGGTCTAGAGCCTCCATTTTTGCACTCAGGTCAAAGTCTCGCGGCCCTCTATCATAATCCAGAGTTTTGAGAAGATTGGAGAAACTTAATTTTTCGCCCGAAAATGAAAAAAAACGAAAGGGGTAACACTGTCGTTTTTTTTTCGGGTCAAAATTTTGAATTTCGATATCTCAGCTCTGGAAGGGTCTAGAGCCTCCATTTTTGCACTCAGGTCAAAGTCTCATGGCCCTCTATCAGAATCCAGAGTTTTGAGAAGATTGGAGAAACTTAATTTTTCGCCCGAAAATGAAAAAAAACGAAAGGGGTAACACTGTCGTTTTTTTTTCGGGTCAAAATTTTGAATTTCGATATCTCAGCTCTGGAAGGGTCTAGAGCCTCCATTTTTGCACTCAGGTCAAAGTCTCACAGCCCTCTATCATAATCCAGAGTTTTGAGAAGATTGGAGAAACTTAATTTTTCGCCGAAAATGAAAAAAAACGAAAGGGGTAACACTGTCGTTTTTTTTTTTCGGGTCAAAATTTTGAATTTCGATATCTCAGCTCTGGAAGGGTCTAGAGCCTCAATTTTTGCACTCAGGTCAAAGTCTCGCGGCCCTCTATCAGAATCCAGAGTTTTGAGAAGATTGGAGAAACTTAATTTTTCGCCCAAAAATGAAAAAAAACGAAAGGGGTAACACTGTCGTTTTTTTCGGGTCAAAATTTTGAATTTCGATATCTCAGCTCTAGAAGGGTCTAGAGCCTCAATTTTTTGCACTCAGGTCTAAGTCTCATGGCCCTCTATCAGAATCCAGAGTTTCAAGAAGATCAGAGAAACTCAAAATTTCGACCCAAAAAAAACCGACAGTGTTACCCCTTTCGTTTTGTTTTTTTTTTTTGGTGCGAAAAAACGAGTTTCTCCAATCTTCTTGAAACTCTGGATTCTGATAGACGACCATGAGACTTAGACCTGAGTGCAAAAATGGAGTCTCTAGGTCCTTCTTGAACTGAGATATTGAGATATTTGGCATAAATGCTATGTGGGATCTCAATATCTCAGCTCAGACAGGGTCAGATAGGCTGATGCAAAGCTCCAATACAAAACATTTACTCAAAAACTCCAAATGTTATAATCACTCGTAATACTGCGTCCCCTGTAGGTATGGGAATCGGTTGTTGTGAGTGCAATTACTGACGTTGCTAGCGTTGCTAACAGAAGATTAACATGAAAAACATTAATAAAGTGAACATTTTCAAGTTCAAATGGCTGCGTTTTAATAAGGTGTAGTCATAATATTTTTTTTTTTTTTAATGTAAGTGCCTGGTACTCGGCCAGTGCTACCATTATAACAGCTTTCCGGGTGGCGTCCATTTTTTTTCTCTGACTCGGACGCGCAAAACAAATAGAACACTTGAAGTGTGGACGTGACGCCAAATCCGAGGTCCGAGTCGTTTCGTTGGCTATAATAGAACGCACCATCAGTTCTCTCTGGGGACAAGAGGTTGCTGGGAAGTGTAGTGAAGATGACAAAGACAGAATGGTGCAAAGAGCAGGCTGAGGGCGTGACCAGAGAGGAGCAGGACGAGGGCGTGTCAGAGCAAGCTGAGGGCGTGACCAGGGCCGAGCAGGATGTGGGCGTGGCGGAGCAGGCTGAGGGCCTGACCAGGGCGGAGCAGGCTGAGGGCGTTGCCACGATGGTGAAGACCCTTCAGGCGGCCACGTCTGTGAAGACCCTTCAGACCCTGGTTCCCCAGACAACTGCACTAGAGTGGTGTTGTTCAGTCCCACACGTAGAAACGTGCAGAGGCAGTCATCTGGGAAACTGGTTTGAAGAACCAAATCCAGGAAAACCTCCAGGTGTTCCTCAAGAGAGCTGTTTCCCTGCTCAAGGCACATTAGTCTTACTGCAGGGGAATCCATGTTTGGTCGGTTCTTCTGTCACGGTGTAGTGTGGAATGAAGACAGGCTGAGCCTGACGCAAAGCTCCAATACAAAACATTTACTCAAAAACTCCAAACAGGTACAAGGAAGACTGGCAGAAGATTACACACACTATCCATGAAACATAATCAAGAACGGACAAGCACAGACTGAACCAGAGAGAACTAAATACAGATACAAAATGAACACTAACAAGGTGATGACAGGTGACACAGATGATCAGGACGATGAACAGGAAGATGATTGAGGGAGTGAGTTCAGGTGTGGAGACAAGAGGATGCTGGGAAGTGTAGTGAAGATGACAAAGACAGAATGGTGCAGACAAAGACTGTGACAATTATATAGTCAGGTAGAGTAGCCTAGTCAAATTAATGACCGCATTTTCAGTTTTGGTGAACTAACCGTTTAAGACACAAACATCAGGTCTACTATTGAAATAAATATTGGAAATAAATAAACAAAATAAGATTAAATTATTAGTAACAGTAAATAGTAACATGAATGTGCAAAAGTGACCGTAGGTGCACGAAAGTGTAAGAAATGTTGTGCAAAATGCAATATTTCAGGACAAAATTACCCAGCTAATTTTGTTAGCCCATTAGGAATTAATCATTCACACTGGTGACCTGAATAATTTTTGCACAATGATATTCATTTTCACCCTTAAACGGTTATACTGTAGAGTTCTGGTTGTATTGCTTGTCTGTTTGCCGTTGATCTTCCAGAGGTAAAACTCCAGCTCTTTCCCTTCCAACATGATTCCGCCTGCTCTGCCACACTGGCCAGGCCTGGACACAATACCGGCCGAGGAAACAGAACATTAAAAAGCAAACTTAAGACAGAAGCACTGTGACTTACAAATTAAACAGATTTGTCTTTGACTGAGACCATTCTGCCTGGTTTTGCACATGAAAAATAAACAGATATCAAATAAACATGAGGGAAACATAAAATGTAAGTTTTTGTCTCGTCTCTGGTTCTAATGGGATATGTGTCAAATGAGCATAAAAACGAGAACATCCTGTGACTAAATCCACTGTTATGGTTATTTGCTTTGGACTATGGTTATATGCTTTGGATTGAATGAACTGGTCCGGATGAGTGCTGTTGAAAAAACAACTGTTTGCCAATTATCTGTTTTTTTATTTTTTTGTTTTTTTCCTTTTTACTAAATGGAGATGACCGATTGTCTCAAAGGATCCATGATGGGAAAAGTTTGGAAACCTCACAGAGAAGCTTTACCTGCAGGAACTGACCATCCTTGTATGCAGTTAAAAGCTTCAAGAAGGTTTATCCGGGAAAGATTCTGATGTCGTTCATGGTGGGGATTGATGGACCAATTTCCCAATATGGGGTGGTGATGGCGCAATGGATAAAACACATGCCTTTGGTGTGAGAGACCCGGGTTCGAATCCACTGTGAGACACCAATGTGTCCCTGAGCAAGACACCTAACCCCTAGTTGCACCAGAGGCGTGCAACCTCTGACATATTTAGCAATTGTAAGTCGCTTTGGATAAAAGCATCAGCTAAATGAATAAATGTAAATCATTAATTGTATATCTGACTTCAATATTAGTGCTAAATTCAAAAACAATATGTATTCTTACTTAAGATGCCATAGTAACCCATAAGCTTGAACACAAAAAGGACTATAGAGTTGACTGTCAAGTATGTGTGTTCTTCACCGTGTAAAAGACATAAGTGTCTATATCAGCAGGCTCTTTGAAAAGTTTGCAAATCATTTGTGTAAATATTGGAGCTGGTGGTTTTGGAAAAGCTCTTGTCCTTTTTGTGTGCAATATGCATTACAGAGGGTCCATGAACAATCTGAGGATGAATCTCTAATAATAGAAATTTATAGTGAGCAATATGAAATGAAAGCCTACCAGTTTTGTAACTTTCTGGCAGCCCAAAGGAATGGCATAGTGAGCTTTATACACTGCCTGTGTACGATGTGCTGTCCACCAGAACAATGCAGTTCTTCACCAGGGTCTTGGTTCTCACCAGCTCATTGTTGGAGGCATTGTACACAACGTCAATAATCCTGGTTTTGCGAGTACAATCTGTGAGTTAGAGAGTGACAATTAAGTGACAAAAAAGGAGAAAAAAGCCAGAGAACCCCCAGAGTAGGATTTTACCAATGTCATGTTTACATTTGGCCACAGATAATAAATAATTCACATGGCATGATGAATGCCATGTCTAAAACCTGAAAAATGTCTATGCAACCCAAGAGACAGACGGGTCAATTCAACAGTTTTCCCTGCCCAAGCAAATTGTTTTGTTTACCAGTAATGCGTTACATCAGAGACTTGACGCACAATTTATGAGAAAATTTCCAGGCAGCACTTCCATGATCTCAGTCTAAAGGCATCTCATAGTTTTACTACTTTTAAATGCACTGACACACACACTCAATGTCCTGACAACGAATAAAAAAAAATTAGTTAGCAAGACATTTGGAAGCTACTAAAATGCTCCAATTTGTCAGTTTATAACATAAAAACATTGGCCTCATTGACCGCTCAGTCACTCTTTCATTAGAACATAATTTAAATAGTCTCCATGTTTTAAAAAGTCAATAATAAAGTAATTCAATTAGAGATAGTCAGTTTGTAGTTCTAAGATCTAAAATCTGAATTTACTATTGGCAACCAGATGAATTCATAAAGAAAGTTAAAAATATTGTAATGTCAGTTTCAAACACTTTTTGACACTTTCTGCGCACACGGCATGTAGTGAGGTCAGCCAAGAGTAGCCCAACTACAATCCCAAATATAAAAACTCAAAATATGTTTTTCTCCACCTACCTAAAATACATATTTTACAGTCACAAGCAAAAGGAAAACCACTAAATCGTAGCGCGCAAACACACCTCAAAGGCACAGTGGCCCACAAACTTAAAGAGATAGTTCACTTTGAAATTAATTTTTGGATATGTTTTAGATTACCTCAAGGGCATCCAAGATGTAGGTGTCTTTGTTTCCACAGTATTTTCAATTTTGATATTTTCCGGTTAAACCGTTCTTGTCTGTCAGTCATATAATGCAGGTATAGGGGTCCTCCTCAAAGAGCATGCACAGAGAAGTCCAAATTAAAGATGATTTAATGACTCGTAAATGTAAGTACACATTGATGGCCTAAGACACAAAACAAGCGTTTTGTGTGAGAAAATTAACAGTATATTGTGTTTACCTCATGTAACCACAGCCAAGAGACTTCTCTGTGCATGCTCTTTGAGGTCTGACAGACAAGAACGGAAAATTGAAAATTGAAAATACTGTGGAAACAAAGACACCTACATCTTGGATGCCATTGTGGTAAGCTAAAACATATCAAAAATTCATTTCAAAGTGAACTATCCCTTTAACATCAATCAGTTTTATCATTGGTAAAATATAAAAGTAAATTCACTTGTAATTAGGCTAGGCTATATAGCGCATACAGTAGAACAAATTGTTTCAAAGCAGCTTTACAGTGATAACAGGAAAAGTATGAATTTCGGCTATTGTACAGCTGAAGTCAGTTAAATGTTTGATGACTCAGTTCCGTTGTAAATATCATCAATAATTGAATTGTTATTAGCCCAAAAAGTGGCCAAAGATAATCAAAGACATATCCAAAGACATACTGCGAGAACAGCTGCAGTCAAGTTACGTACATACTGTAGTGCCATCTAGTGTACTTGTTAATAGAGACAGACAAAGCTGTTCAGCACAATTAATAATGTTTCATCCTAGATTTACTTAAAATGAGATTACACTTCATTTACATTCAAGTTCTATTTTGGTTGTTGACAATAAAGGAGATTTCACCACTCCAAAATGAAAAAAATAAAATAAAAAGACTGATAATAAAACATTATCTAGACAAGTTATATATTTACCACCAAAATTAGATATGAGGTCAGTTGTTTCAACAAATCCTTTTAGTCCTGATGACTATGTGGCCGAGGCCTGATTTCAATTTCAAGAGCAATTAAAAAATAGTATATCAAGTGAGGGATTTCTTCTCCTCTGCATGTGGACCAACTATTTAGACTTCTTGCTCTTCCTTGTTATGTAGCTCTGGTAGTAAAAGTTGCTGAAAAGTATAATGAGGCTGACGCAGTACGCAAACACAACTGCATTCATGGAATCAGGGAAGTCACACTCAGTGAAGAGGTTGTATCCAGTGTGAAGAGTCAGCAAGACAAACTGGATCTGTAATGAGAGGATGTAATGAGAGCTAGTTCAACAGATGTTATGAATGTTTACTCTTATGGATCCTTATGGGAAAAAAGTATCAACTGGCCATCTTCTAAACAGGACATGTCTATTGAAGCTATGTATTTTTGAAAAAAACAAACAAACAAGGGTTTAACAAAAGGCTCTGATTGTCTAAAAATGTCTTTTTAAATGACCAGATTAGCAATGTGTGTGTTTATGTGCATTTACCAGCTGCAGTGAGGTGAGGTAGCGCTTCCACCACAGATATTTCTGCATGTGAGGCCCCAGGGCGGCCAGGCCATAGTACGAATACATCACAATATGAACAAAAGTGTTCAGCAGCCCGATAAAAAATGCTGAAAGAATAGGCAAAAATGCATACAGTTAAGATATTGTTTAAAAAAGTTACATGCATAGCAAAATTGTTACATCTAATGGGTCTAAAATATACAAATCCGAGAGGCTGCATATTAACTAATATTGATTTTGAATAAAGATTTGTTTCTACCATAGTAACGAACTATAAATAAACAGTTTATCAGTTCACTAGTATGTTCAGCCACATATTTTTGACTTACATTGACCTCCCGCCACAAATTTCACTCCTGCCCACCAGTTAAAGATCATAGTTGCATGATGATATACGTGTAGAAATGTGAGTTGGCTATTCTTTTTTCTTAGGATGAAAAAGACCTAAATGTGGAAATTGACATGTTTTTTAGAACTGCATGTCCACCCTGGGTGAAAATATCTGCGCTAATCATATCTGTTAAATTAGTCAAACTCACTGTATCACTAAGCTCAATGACTTTAGAGAAGAAGAACCACCAGCATACACTGGCCATCTAAAAGTATAAAAAGTAATGTTTAGAAAACAAATGCATCTTTATAGAAATATAAAACCTGATAACACTATAAACATATTTAATTATGATTTGCAATACAGGAATTATTGGTTAGACAACATGTCAAACAGATGAACAGACACAATCACCCTCATTCCCAATTGACTGTGGCTATAGTCCACAGGTTGACACAGATAACTGTAGTTTGCCTGCCAAGATGTGACCAAGAACTGTGAAAAGAAAAGAAAAATGATAACAGCAGGTCATGAGCAGATGGATCTTTTAAAGTTATTTTAACAGAAATATTTGAAATAACCTTTAAAAAAAATGCACCTATGTTGAATTGAACTAGAGTAATGTAGAATGTACCTCATGAAACATGTAAACAGACAAAGCGACCATGGCAAAGTTGTACACAATAAGCACTGCTTTTAGGTTCACTGGTTCCTTGTGTTTCATAAGTTTGGGTCCGATCCAAATAACACCAAGATAGCACAAAAATATACAGATGATCGGTACAGGAGAGTAGACTAGAAGCCATGGGTCCGTCCGCTTATCTGAAATAAAATGACGGCACAAACAAGGAGCTTGCATTGCATCTGTGTATTCTAAAAGTTATTATTTTATATCTTATGATGTAATGTTTTACGCATTGTTATAATGCAATATAGCACATAAATAAAAATTAAATTATTATAAATCACACTTATAATATATGACATAAATCATACCTCCATTCTCTAGAATCCAGCGGTGCATGGATTCCACTCTCTGCCACGTTGTTTCCATAGGGGACACTAATAGGATTGCTCTGTTATTAAAATTAAATTCGAAAGACTAGCATTTGACTAGCCTGGATGCCAGTAGAAGAGGAGAAAACACGAAAAACCAAGAGTTGTTTTTTATTATTACCACTACTACTTTTGGCTATGCAGATAAAACATGTACATTTCATAAATATCCATTCTGTAATAAACAGAATTAGCATAATATATAGGCTATTGGGTTTATGCGTGAATAAGATCTGATTGAATGCAGATTTGTATGACTACGAACAAGACTGTTTGAATACAACGGTTTGCGTAAACTTTTAAAATCGTTCTATGCTTGTCCAAAACATTATTTTATTAAAAATTAAATCTAAAGTGAATGGTGCGTTTTTATTTTCTACAGTTATTGTTTTTACAGTATATGGATTAACCCATTTTTTTTTTTGAAAAGTCTGCAATCAGTGTAAATCTGCCGGTGAACTTACCTGAGGTCGAGGATACGTCCGTATCACACTGTGTGGAAGAGTTCAGATCAAGTGCACGATCAGATGGCAACTTTGACCTTCCACAAAATGATTTGAGTAAAATGGTGCGTTATCAGAAGTGCACAGAACCAGACATTCTCTGACAGAACTGAGGAAAACTTTGGACTTCACCCAGTTTTAACAGCTCATATTTAAGTTAAAAGCCCCACCGTTGCCAAGTAAAACATACAAATTCAGATTTTCTTTTCAAATAGACCAAAGGATAAAACGTTAAACGTGCCGAAAACGTAGAGCCTTTTTCCACATACGTGTTAGATTATAAATAATCGCACGTTCATTCAAAAATGTATGTCTTAACTCTTATTATGACAAGCCCGTGTTAGACAGGCAAGGGAAGAGCATTCAGGGCGTAGAAAATGAAAGGATCATGGTCGTGTTATTTAATTGATCCGTTCGGCTAAAAGCTGTTTAATTAAGCATGCAGCTAAATTAACAAAGTAGCGAGAAATATTGTGCATAAATATATCATGAAAAATGAGGGCACATTTAAAAAAAGAACAAAAAAAACAACAACAAAAACAGCCGTCTTTTATTCTGGATTCTAAAAAATCAGGGTTACTATACAATTATTATTTATTAAAAAAACATGCCTCATAACAATGAATTATTGCTTTAAAAATAATGCAGATGTAGGTAATATGTGTTATTATATGCGACTCTCTTGACACAGTAGCAAATTTACATGATAACCACAGAGTAGCTTCTGTCAACAGGTTTGGCTTTAAGCTGTTGCCTTCGAGGTAGACAAGAATTTAGTGAGGCTGAGTTGTTTGGGTCCTCCATTAGTAGCAGCACTCTTTGGCTTTTTTATTTTGTTTGACCGTTTCTCAGGGCTGGGTTTTCTCTTCTTTTCCTTAAAGAGTGTGAAATGTCAGGACAATAACATTTTTTTTTTATTCAATACCAAGCAGTGCAAAATATTAAGCACATGCAAACTCAGGAAAACATACCTTGATGTCCACCTTGCTTGAAGATTCATAGAGTTTCATAATCTGTGTAATTAAAAATACAAGATTTACATAAAAAATTACAATAAAAACATACTTTATATCAATACACATTTGATATTGGTAACACTAAACCATCGTTTGATAACTATTCCCAACAAACACATTACAGAATCTTTCATTGTCCTTCATCTAGCCTTATTTTAGTCTATCAGATCTTAGGTAAAACTAAAACAGAATTTTTGAAAATTGAATAAGCCTCCTCCAGGTTAGTGTCAGTGTTATGTTAGTAATTTCATTTAAAAGTTTCAGCAATTTTGTTCTGTACTTTTGTCATTTTTACATTTCTATTTCGCTTTAAATATTTGTATCCTCGTTTTTAAAAAATATATATATAATTTTAGTACCTTATTTCATTGCAGTTAGTTGCCAAGGCAGGATTTATATAAAATAATATAAATATTCATATTTATCAATATTTGTGTACATATTATATACTTACAAACTTTTATGTTAGATGTGAATAATCACAATTAATCGTTTGACAGCACTACTATATTTATATTTTATTTCATCTCGTATTTATTGCAAATAGATAAAGCTATTTAAGTTTTAGTTTACTACAAAAACACTGGGTAGTTTGGCTTTGCTGTGACATCCGTGACACAACACACAAACCTTTTTAACCCCAGTGGATACAGCCGCCTCATGCAGAGCAGATTTACTGAGCCAGCAGGTCTTCTGCTCTCGATTTCTATCTGACCAGTCGGACACACGAACGGAAAAGACTATGTAGGTTTGATGGATGTGGGAGAAAATATGAACCACCTGACAGAGAACACAGAAGACATTGATGAATATCAAATGCGTGCATTGTAACAAGAAGTGAACAACATGACCAAAGATGTAAATCATGTGTTTGTTAATTAAATTTTGATCAGTTTGAAACTATTCTAAACCCAAGAACACATGATTTGGGGAAAAACCCACCTCTCCCACAAACTGCACTGAGTGAGTGTCTAGGGATGTTTCCAGCAGTTTTTGCATCATGTCACATATCAAGCGTTTATATTTACTCTCAGAGACATCAGCTTCCAAGAGCATGCTGGGTAGCTCCCACATCCCTGCCAAGAGTCCTGCAGAAGGCAAACACATGCCGGTAAATCCAAAATTGTGCAATTTTATTATATTTTCTGGAAGAAATGACTAATTCATCCGGTCAAAACTGCTGTTTCACCTTTGCTTGGTCTTTGAGTGAGCAGATATTCCATCTCTTCTCCATCACGCTTACGCTCCACTATACAGGTTAGTGTTTGCTCCGCACGTGGAGCCTTTTTAACAGGCTTTCTTGGATAATTCTGCACCCCCAGCTGAGGGTCCCAGACCTCTGATATACACAAGTTACAGCTGTCACCGGCCACTGTCAGTGAATATGAACAGACATTAGACAGGATTTTTAATTGGATGAGCTGATGTATGAATAATGAGATTTTTCTTAAGACTTACAACAATTCTCTATGTCAGGAACAGAGTTATTGAGATTTGAGGCAAGTTTACTTAGAAGTCTTTTGGAGTCAATCTCTTGTTTAATACTCACCTACAATATAAAAGACAGAAAATGATATCTATATATATATATATACACTGTATATAATAGGTTATTTGACATTTTTACAAGGAAGTACACTAACCGGCCACTTTATTAAGTACACCTGTTCAACAACTGCTCATTAACACAATATCTAATCAGCCATTCACATGGCAGCAACTCAACGTATGTAGGCATGGTCAAGAAGATCTGCTGAAGTTTAAACTGAGAATGGGGAAGAATGTTGTTCAGCAGTACCTTCCTAAATGCATGACAATGGGACTGAATGGGACACTGGTTGCAGAGAGGGGATTTTGGGGTGCAGACTCTGGCCCCTAACTCCATCATAGCCTGATTAAAATCTCTAGGTCTCTCTCGGTCAACAAGTGTATCAGCAATTTTCCTGAAATAGGCCAATAATCATCACAATTAAATCCAACATTTTACAACTTAGACCTAAATTTTATAAATAGTAAATCTACTTGATGAATCTTTCAGTACCATAAAGCATCTGTTACAGTGGGACTGCTGCGGTCTGCTCCTATGGCTCGAACGCGACACAGAACTCGAATGACATTTCCATCAACCGCACCCGTCACCTGGAGAACAACAAACACCATTGGGGCAAACATCTTTTACAGCTAAATATTCACAGTGTTTAATACCCTGGCAATACAGTGCTGCACCAATTGATTTCAGTTGATTACAAAAGTAAATAAATAAAGAACCACATTTGAAAGTAGTCCAAATCCGATGCACCAATAAAAAACTGTTACCTGTCCAAGTGCTATAGAACTGATCGCCCCGGCGGTGTAACGTCCGACCCCAGGCAACTGTTTCAGTAGTCCCGCTGTGGTTTTTGGCATCTGTCCATTCAGTTCGGACACCACCTATTTTAAAGAATCGTGCATAAAATGTCTTTTATATGTGCAGATTACATAAATATAAAAATCTAAATCTTATCTAGATTCTGCATTACTATGTTTAAACCTACTTTCTGAGCGCCTTCATGCAGCCTGCGTCCTCGAGAGTAGTATCCAAGACCAGCCCACATTTGGTTCACTTCCTGCAGGGAGACAACAACGCAAACTGTCAGATGCTCACTATGTCCCCTTCTGTTTATTTTGTGTACGTCTTTAGATTTAACTATCACCTCCAGAGTAGCTGCAGCAAGTTTTTCCACAGTCGCCCATCTCTAAAAAATAAAGACGTAGAAACAGCATAATTTTTTGGCAGCTGTGAGGAGAAATCACACCCAAGGTGCTTGTCTACCTTCATCCATCTGTTATAGTAGTCTATCACTGTGGCAACTTGAGTCTGTTGTAACATGATCTCTGAGACCCACACTGAGAACGGCATGAGAAAAAAAATAATTAATGATTTAACAATAAAAAAGGATTTAGGTTATGATCCTCACGACATTAAAACTCTTTGTTTTATACCTGCATATGTCCTGATATTAACATCTGGTTCTGTCAAAGCCTGTATGGATTACAGCATAAGAACAACAATAAGGAAAAACAATCCTAATCAAATTTCAATGTATTCCTGCTCCTTTTTATAAACAGGTCAAGAAAAGTTTAATAGTGTTTGTAATGGTATTTCCTTCATTTTGAAGCATTAGTTAAACCGCTGACAACTAATGCAGCCAACATTTTGTTAATAATTCAATTTTAACTAAACAATATACATGGTTTTATAGACAATTCACAGAAATGTAATTTATTTATTTTTAGGACTAGAATTTTTTTTCTGCAGTTAAATAAAAAGGTAGCTGTACATGATGGGCCCTTTAAATATACAGGTATATGGTCAAAAATGATGTACAAAGTGTTAGATTGTATTAATTTAATCAGTAACAATATTAGATGCCTTTACCATTGTTCTCCAGGGAAGCTCTCTCTTATTTTGATCATACCACAGCAGAAGGTGAGAGCGGAATAGAGAGATTTCAGATGGATCATGGAAAAAGTGGTATGATGAAGGTTCAATTTCAGATGGTTCCTCTGATGGGAATAAGAAATCAAGAAACACTCAAACAATATAACATTTTAGAGGCAAACATGGAATTGCCTTCCAGTCTTTCAGTAGCACAAAGAGAACCACTCACCTTCTTTAACGGCAGGCTTTGATTTCTTCTTAATGCTGGATTTGAGCACCTCTGGATTTTCTAGAGCCGCTGTCTTCCCCTTCTGCACTGCTGATCTTAACCTGCTCATAGCGCTGAACCAATCTTTCACTGCTTCAGATTAAGATCAAGCACAAACTGACATCAGTACATCAGTCGGGGAAAGAAATCAGTGTGTTAATAAAAAAAAAATCACACATCATAACGAACTGCTGACAGTAAGCAAAGGGTTACAAGATACAGTAAAGAACGCAATCTTTCACAACATGCAGCGCTACCGTTCCCGCCTTGTTTCACTTCTTCTTTTTCTTCTTTTAGAGTTTAGCTGGCGGATGGCAAACCAACTTAAAGTGCATTTACCGCCACCTACCGGACTGGAGTGTGATCATCGAGACTAGTCAGAGGGATACGTGTACATTTATACCTATAAATTATAAATCTAAAATTATATCTATAAATATTCAAATATTAAATACGGAAAAACAACCCCGTGTTTTTGAGAAATCGCATAACTTGGTTTTTAATACTTTTAGATATATCTCCTAATAGATTAACCAAAGTGAGTGTATTTTGTTTCACTTCCTGAAAGGCGGGGCGTGTTTGAACCATAGCGGACACTGGAACGCCTCATCACTGCGTATTTAAAAAATGTTTGCATGGTCAAAAGCCTGTAAGTGTTCTGACCACAGGCTTGCCACAGACAGACTGTAAAAAATAAATAGTAATAATGATAATAAAAAATGAATAATGATTCTTCAACCTTTTCAGACATAGGAAGAACCCAAACACATAGCAGGCACCCCCTGTTACATTCTGTATAAAAATGAGTGTTGCATTTCAACCCTGACTTTTAACATGCATATAGAATCTTCTTAATTTTAATACTTTATTGTGCTTATATCACATAGCCATTAAAATGTTTTTTGATATATAATTTAAAACGTTTTTTAATGAACCCATATTGAAGTGAACCAAAGAAATACAGAAGACTGTTCACTATCTTTGTGACCACTTTTACTATTTTATGTATAAAAACACCATCATCAACAACAAAACACCACAAATACTTTTGTTCTTATTAGCTTGTTTTAAGCAGTGTTCAAGAATCTGAAATCTGTTCCTCAAGCACTGCAGAAAAGAGGAAAAAATTAAAGGACAATGTGATACACATTGATTACAAAATTAAGCATCAATTCAAATAATTAAAAAAAAGCATACAACCTGGCTTTTTCTCTCTCAATCTTTGAGATTTATCTACTCACCACATGAAATGTTTACTTTATTTGATCGTAAACTGTCAGCTTGAATATCATCCATGCTTAAATGCAGCTCATCAGCATTGTGCTGTAAACAATATGAAGAAAAACACACATACTGACGGGTCTTTAAGTGAAAACGGCATATTTATATTTAAATTACTCCATGAGGAAAACTGGAAATTATGTTTTTGAGAATGTAAAAATGCAGAAAGTTTAAGGTGACAAGGGGTAGGGGATATAATGTACAGTTTGTACAGTATAAAAATCATTATACCGTGGTCTGTCTGAATATTTGATTCTGATTGACTGCAAGGTGTGAAATAAAACCAGTTAATGCACAGATAGTTCCAAGCCAGCATAATCCCCATTCTATATTAATGCACTGCTTTTATTGACGTTCATGCACACATGCTTCACTCACTCAAACAGAGAAACATTCAGGAGCACAGAAACTTCAAGGCTATCCCGCGTCTTTTATTAATAAAAAAGCTTCTCTACTGATTCGCTACATTGTATTTTTCAGCAATGAGGAGGTAACAGTGCTGTTTCAAAAGGAATTAAACCCACATTACACTCACAGCTTCGATGTTAATAGATAAAGATGCTGCACAGACAGGTACTGTAATTCACATGCACATCACTCTCTTTCTCTCTCTGTAATGTTAAGCACTACTTGATCTCTGTGTCTGATTCAAAGCAGGCAGAGTGCTAGATCTAACGAGCCGTATAACTGATGAAATTTTTTTTTTTAAATTACCATAGTATAAGCGGGATAATCCATGGCTAGCTTCACGTCGGGTGGTTCTTTGCCTCCACGTTGTGCATTACAATTGCTTGATGCACAGCAAGCTGTGGAATATCCCTTATTTATGTCAATGGAATGTCCCCATTAAAAAAGAAAACCCAATGTGTGTATGTGTGTGTGTGTGTGTGTGTGTGTGTGTGTGTGCATGTAAATCAGTAAAACAGGAAATGACCTCACCATAAAAGACTCAAACAGTGTGCTGCCCATTCCTCTGCGTACATGCTCTTCCACCACTGGATACATGAGCACAAAATGCTAAACAGAATGAATATGAATACATGAATATATATTTTTTTTCCCCAATACTGCATTTACTTATGCCTGATGCAGAATGAACATAGTGAGCGAGTGAGTGAGTGAGTGAGTGAGTGAGTGAGTGAGTATGTTTCAATTGTACCTCCAAAGCCAGGCTGGCTTGTCTCTGGGCATCTGCATGTTCCTGGTTACCCATTGCATACAGTAAATGATGGATCACTCTGAGAGAGAGGAGTTCTTTAGAAATCTCCTCACTTCTCTGTGCCAGAATCCTGTAACATTGTGTCAATATACCATAATAAACACACAGATCAGCATGTCTTATATAATATTTGTATGCTGTTTGTCTTGAATGTATGCATTGTTTGAAGTCACTGATTTTACCTGATGGTTTTTGCAGAAGCTGCTTGCATGAGGAGCACAGGGAGCGAATCCGTCATTTTGGACACCTTTGTATCTAACAAAACACTCAAACTGATTCAGCTGAATCTCAAATACAACACTGAACTCTCAGATTTATGACTCTCATGACAGACAAATCAACAACTGTGAAAGATGATAATTCAAGACACATCCATGTTTGTTTCTCATCTCGTCTGCATCTGCTCCAAATACATGTACAAAGCCCAAAAGGTAACAATTGAGAGGTTCAATTCATGATGTCTCCATGGTGCTGGTCATAATTCAAAGCAGTATTGTTATCGGAGAACCACTGTTTCAGTTGCAAACAACAAATTTATTTATTTAAGTTTTATTTAAGAGAAAATGAGCAACAGATCATACCATCCGGAATCTTGTGTTTGGGGTTTCTCTCTTTAGCTGGTTTGAGAAAAGCCACCAGACCCCTGAGCAGAGCTGGTCTAACCTCTGATTGCATGAGCTCTGCTATGAGTTCTATGGCTGGAAGGTAAATAAAAGTGAAAATGAAACAGTGAGCATCACAGAAGGGTAGACAACAATACCAAATTTGAAATGTACACTTGCCTTCATATTGTACTTCTAAATGCTGGGACCTCAGCAGATTCAGTAAGGGTTCCACTATGCTATGATGGGCTGTTTTTATAACGGGCTGCACAAAAACATAACAAAAATTATATGCTGACATTTCATGCATGACATCCCATATGATCTAAAACTATTTTAAAAGCATTTTATTTTTCTAGTTCTTACAGTACATAACTATTTATCATAAATACTGTTTTCATGAACTCATCTACTATTAGTAAGACTATTTCAAATATTTGTACTTTTAAAAATGTATTTATCACACAACAGGATGATTAAAGTGAGTGATCAGTTATACAATGTATACTTTTAACATATTAATGTTAATTTAAATATTGATGTTTACTAAAAAAGATAGTTACACAAACAGTAGTGGCGAAAAGTGATGTACGGCATAGGAAAATTGACATCTTAACAGTTTATTCCAATATTATTTTAAAAAGTGTTAAATACTTTTTAAGCATATTGCTTAGTGTTTGGAGTCAATTGATTTATTAGTGATAAAGCAATGAAACATGCCAAATTGTGCTAGCATCTTTTTGCCAAAATGGTCAATTATGAACATACAAAAACAAGAGAGAACCTACACAATATTAATAACTTATTGTGTTGTAGTCAATGTACCTGACTGTGTACAATGTATGATTTTTCCTGAGCTTTTTTTTTCCTATGCATTTTTTTTTTTTTGCATAATAAAATAAAAGATGTAGCTTGACACTGTTGTACCTGAACTATACGTAGAATCTGTAAAACAAGCTGCTGTGCTCTTGGTAATGTGCAGGCCAGCAGGGCGACCAGGCCCTTGTACACCTGATTCTGGTATTTGGGGTTTCCATGGGCCAAAGACTCTAGCAGGGCGGCGGCGGTCCCCTGAGTCATCTCCATCTCAGACTTGGCTAAACATTCAGCTACAGCCTTCACACCTGTCAATTAGAGAAGAACAGATGCGAGAGTGTGAGTGTGTGTGTCAGAACTTGCCTGTCAAAATCCCCAAACTTCAAAACATATCCAGATTGGATCATGCAAGGTTTCAACCTCACAATATTTTATGGAAATGCTGCAAACTCTCATTCCTTAAAATGTCAGGAATGAAAAATGAGCTAGAACTGCTTTGCTTTTTGATTATTAGTTTGTTGAGCATTTGTGCAGAGTGAGTACCGTAGCTTTCACAGATAAGCTCTTTATATTTTTGGCCCGAGTTGGCAATGATCTGGAGCAGGTGAAGGGCCTCGGTCTTATCCTCTTCTTTGAGTTTGTCTTGCCCGAGAATATCAAGCAGGGTCAGCACTCCACCCACCTCCAGAAACTCAATCATGTACTGATGACTGATTGTGCAAACAAACAAAAGGATACCATGTTAGGATAGAAAGTGTTTCTGTTTTCTGGTGCTTGTGCATTTGCTTTTATTTACTGAAAAGCTGTCCTTTTGCATTACATTCTGCATTATTTTTCTCTTGTTTTGAAGTTTCACTGCTAAAGCTGAGCTTTTTATTGTGTAAGGTAGCTACAGTAATGTAATATACAGTATATTGTAGGATTTTAGATTTTTTTGACTTTGCGTATTACCTTTAGTACTTACATTATATTAAGTCTTTTACCTGCTATTGGCAGAGAGGAAAACACCTAATGCTCTCAGCTGAAGGTCTAGACACGATCCAAACATGTAGCTGGAAACAAAAAAATTAAGGATGCATACATGGCATGACTGAAAGTTTTAGTCTGAGATTCTGGAGCACAGATGGGTTAAGCATGACCATATGCGTGGATACGTTAGTCTTATCCAGGCAGTGAGCCGAGTAAGGAACAGGCTGGCAACTTCAGCAAACTCAAACTCCAGTTCAGGGCATGTCTTTCCTGTGTTCTTGGCCAGAAAGTCGCTCAGCATTCGACTACGCACCGTCTTATTGCCCTGGTCCCACTCATGGAGGAAACACCTCACCTGACTGATGGATGTCTGCTCTTTACTGCTAGACATGATTCAAGCATTTCACAGACTGTGGAGAACGATGAAAAACATGAGCTAATGTAACAAACAAACAAACAAACAAACATATTTGTACTGTGCTTTTAGAAATTATAATTAATAGATTTGGAACATAAATTTTAGATAGCCTATATTTAATAGATTTAGATTAATAAAATCACAACACAAAAAATGCGACAACGTAGGCTAACGTTACCCCAAAAATAAGTATTATGGGATAGGGCCGTTTGTGAAAACTATAACCCAAGTCTCCTCCCAAAACACAATAAAGCCTATTATTTATGCCTAAAATTTATATTAAGATAAGCTCGAAGAATTACACCATTATAGAAAGACGCCTAATAGTAGGCTAGTAAAATGTTTTGTTTACGGTAATAAAACCATAGAATAAAACAGCTTCCGTTGGATTGCGGTCGTTTCACATTTGCTGTAACGCACACTCAGAAAAAGAAAATTAAATTCGTTACTTTAGTAGAAGTTACAAATCTTAATAGTTTTATGTTTTGTTTGGTAACAGCGAGTATTTAGAACCCCATGAAACCAATATAGCCAATAGGGTGATTGGGACACTTTTTGCTATTGAGATGACTTGGAAAAAGTGTCCCAATCAACCTGAATTTGAAACTATCATAATATTCAAAATTATCATTAACTATGATAAAACCTCACACTGTCTATGGATAGAACCAGACTCACCTTCACTTCCGCAGATGTTTGCGGTTTCCATGGTTGCTGAAGTTTAACTTTACGGTGTCCGTTTGGGAACATTCGAGGGCAGAGGTGTGAAAATGTGATTCATGTTTATTATAACAGAATCAATGAAGAGATTATTTACTTTAGTTTTTATTTCTCTTTTACACGAAGTATTGTGAAATCGTTCTCTTTGAGATTAAACAGAGGGGAAACGAGCATAAGAAAACAAAAAGATAATGGAGAAATGTTTAAAAGTACTTTTAGTTTTATTTTCTAATATTTTATTTTAGCTAAACCAAAAATTACATTTTATAGTCAACACAAATTTATAAACATGGAGGTGCAACTCAAAGCTAAACATTCAACAGAATAGGCTACATTTAAACCTTACCTGAGAGTCAAACATGCTGTAGTTTTGCTCTCTACAATCACAAACTAGGCTATTGAAAAACAATCATTTTTCTATTATAGAACATGCTGATGATAAACAAACTATTGTCATCAATACGCTTACTCAACGCATATTGGGTTACCACACAGTTTTCTCTCTCCAGTATACAAGGTGCAAACATTCTCACACAGTTTACAGAGATGAGTCCTCAACTGAGACTGAGATGTTTAGGTCCCTTCAGGTCAATCGACTTTTTAGAGTCTAACATGAGAACCAACACTTGTACTAGGCTATATACACTGTACAAGGCTGGAAAAAAAAGGCTTCATGTCCTGTGTTGACGGACAAAAGGGTAAAAAGTCCCGTCTATCCTTTCCTATTTCTTGGCATCTTGCACCTTCTGAATTTCCTGTTGGAAAAAAACAACAACAACTCATTGTTTATTTATTTATTAAATATTACAAATGATGCATATCATGGTTAACAAAATCTTTTTAGACAGATGAAATAGTTTTACCTCAACAAGAACACTTTTGAGCTTTTCATAGGCTGCTTCCAGGTCATCATTAATGATTACAATATCGAAAACTCCAGGTTCCTTACCTGCAAAGGAGAAAATGACAAGGGAATAAATGTCTTCTCTCAAGCACAGCTGATTTACTGAGTGCGTCACTTACTGAGCTCCATGTCAATCCTCGCGGCCTCCAGACGCTTCTGTAGACTTTCCTCTGTTTCGGTTTGTCTGTCCCTCAGACGCTTTTCCTGTGCAAAAAAAGTTTAAACCCTCAGTATTTTATGACCATTTAAAAGCTGTATAAAACTGAGATCTTTTATCAGCTCACCAGGATCTCCATTGAAGGTGGCTGAATGGAGATATAAATGGGGTTTAGATCAGTCTTCTTGATGTTTTGTACCCCTTGTATGTCAACATCCAAGATGCAGATGAGATTTTGTGCCTGAACGTCCTCTATGGATGATTTGCTGCAAGTGACAATACATTTGATGAGCAATTACATCT
The DNA here is from genome assembly GCF_016745375.1 of Pimephales promelas. The sequence goes on from NW_024121099.1 coordinate 43,836,732, forward strand.
AATTGTTTCACAAGGATCAGATGTCAGATGACAATTTTTTGTAGTCTACCTGGTTCCATACATATTCCCAGAAAACTCTGCATTCTCAATGAACTCGCCATTGTCGATTCCCTCTTGCATGTTCTCTCTGGTGACAAAGTGGTAATCTGGGTTGAGGACAGAAATTAGTGAAGATTAATTGTAAAACCAACCAAATGATGGTTTAGATATCACTAATAGAGCATTGTCAGTCAGTCTGTTGTTTATCAAATGACCTGAAAGTTTTATTTAACATAGGCTATCTAAATTATCAAGTACAAGCAAACTATTAAAATAAATATTTGGAAGAAATAACTTTCAGCGGGTGACTAAATGATAACAGAATTTTGATTTTTGGATGAAATAAAACTGACAATTCTGTAGTCTTTTCATAGCTAAACAACAATATTCTATTATGGTCAGCAGGGGGCGACAAATGTTTATTTCAGAATCTCCGTCCGGCCTGTATATCTTACAAAATGGTGGGAGTAAAACTGGTAACACTTTTGAATAATGGTCTGTCATTAATAGATGCAAGAAGTATTGCCGGACTAATGAGTAGTACTACATTAACACTTCAGCTTCTACTATTAACTAATATAGAACTCATCAGTAAGTAGCTTAATATCAAATTTAGTTCCTTATTTGGTAATCAATTAGCCTACTTAATGAGATTAGCCTCAATAATAACTAGGCTAACTAACTGACAAACTATTAAGAACATTATCATGTGTCTGATATGTAATCAGTCATAAAATGCTCCACTATTCCTCAAGTGAACCTATAGTGACTCTGCAGGAACTAGGCAACTGATCTGGACCGCTTTTAAAAGACCATGTTGAGAGTAAAAGAAGACTGTGATTAGTAATTCATTAGTAATTCTTTATTATTTTGTCAGTTACCTAGTTACATAGTTACCTCTTCGCTCTTCATGATGCCTAATGGAACTATCTCCTATCAATATTAGCCTACTTAATGATGAGTTAAGGTTGTTTCCATATTAGTTAATAGTAGAAGCTGAAGTATTAATGCAGTTTGTAGGCTACTCATTATTCCTGTATTACTTCCTGCAGAGTTACTTATTAATGACGGACCATAATTCTGAAGTGATACCATAAAACTTCTAAAATACAATTATTGGTTGGTTTCCCTTCTAATTTATAACCACAAAACAAAATCACACACATAAAATCCTTCACATGTAGCCTGTAAGAAAGCTCTAGTGCTGCATTTTGCTGGATTCGTACCATTCTGGTGGTTTAACTCCACTACAGCACATCAGACAGGATCTAAAGCGGGGCGGTAATGATTCTGCAGACAACAACAACACAAGACAAATAATTCACAGCTACAGGAGGGCAAAACACTGACATAATCCATGGCAGCACCGCAATGTCCATTAGCATAACAACATTTGTCTGTGAAAAAAACATCATAAGAATGACAAAAAAATAAAAACAGCAATGGTTGGTTAGTTGCATAAAAATCTTATCTTATATCTCCGTTCTAACCTGAAAGTTTCAAATAATATATATTTTAATTAAGTATATATTTATTTCAACTGTTATTTTTTAGTCTAGCCTTTGACCCAGCTAACAAAAATAAGTAGGGCCTACTAAGAACGCTTTAGCAATGTTATATTATTAAGTAATAAAAAAGTTAATTAAACTTAGGCCTAAATGTTTCTTTTTAATTTTTGTACATTCTGAAACAAGTAGAAACATAAAAAAAAATAAAATGTTTCAGAATTATCACTTTTTTCCATTAACGATGAATAAATAATGTTTTTGTGTTAACATTATAAAAGACCAGATAACTTTGAACAGATATTCAATTAACCTTACTGGAACACTTTTGGTCCATAACTTGAGAGAAACCTGCCAGAAAATTAGCCAAAAATTTCTTAAAATTTTCACTCATAGCTGGGGTTCTCTGCATTAAAATAAACAAGCAGAGTTTGCCCAAGTGCAAGATTTAAAATGGCTGTAGATTATTTCTTTGTATATATATTTTTCCCAGGTTACCAATCAGACTTGTTCGACTGTCCCAAAAATGAATTTTAAAGTCCTGTGGTTGTGATGCTAATGATTCGTCTCTGGGTATGTGGGGAAGTGATGTCATAGTTCACAATACATGGAAAACCACTATAGGGAACACAGGGGGCTATTTTCAAAGGCTTTTTACTCCAAAGTGCACACTGGCATTCATGTGATGTTAACAATCATAGCTGTCATTTTGGCCTAAAATATAATTGACTTCCAAAGTTTTAGATTTGAAAAAGATGAAAGTAACCCCCATTAATCTCTCATCACATTAAATATGTGAATAATCAGTGATGACTAATTACGACCAATAATGCAAAACAAATCTACACCTTCAGATGTCACAGACGATAGGATGTCTGCTACAGGAAGTAATGTAGCCCCCAGAAGCATTGGGAGACAAGTCAGCCCTAGAGAAAACAACAAAGGCACATTGGGGAATAAAAAGAGGAATTTCAACCCATGTGAAATGTGGCGATATGTTTGGAGTTGAATGTAAACAGTTCACTTGGGAGTAAGAAGCAGCAAAGGAGTGTGAGTAAGACAGTTTTGGGTAAAGGACCTTTCGAAATGAATGTGAATTTAGGGGGGATTTTTGTTTCACTGCTAAAGCGAGCCTTTGGTAAGGTTGTGAAGTGGAAATCATGCCCTACCTTTTCCATCTTCCTCTCCTGGCCGAGGATTTCTGGTGGTGTCTGCAGAAAAAAGGGAGGTCAAGTTATCCTGTAAAAACCATTCAATCACAATTCTTGTCTATAATCTGTCTGTAATGCTGATACATACGAGAGACACTGAATCCAAAAACCCCTTCATATTCCTTCATGAGTCTCTTCAACAGGGTGCTTTTCCCAGCTCCTGATGGACCGCTCAGAACTACAGGCCTGGGTCCTGACATTTCTCTGCGAGACAATCAAAACAGATGCATCTGTGACGTGTGTTTTAAGCCACTTACCGTATGATGAACTTTCACTGACTTGGTTTTTGGTCAATAAATACACAAAATTCAAGTCGGAAGTCTGTTCTAGGGTTATGGAAAAACTTTTAAATGTTTTATACACATTTAAAAAAAAATGTAAATCTAAAAAAAAAAAAATCTCTCCAAGAAATATGAAATATGCAACTGAGGTAAAATGCTTCCCATATATTTTGAGATCAAAAGCCATTCGTCCAATCAGACTCTATACAATAGTTTGGCGAACTCTACTGTATTTTGTCAGCATTCCATCTGTCACAAATACCAAGCCGCAGAATTAGATAGACACCAACATGGACAGGTTGCGTGACATGTCTTCATCGCCAAAAACCTAGTACATTTTTACATTTGAAAATGTAAAATAGAATACATTAAATATGGGTTCACTTGCAAAGAGGATTTTGTGCTGTACATGTGACTATAAAATCATCAAAATTCAATACAAGTATATTTTTAGAGATATACTGTCGCATGCTACAATCTGACATTTAGAGCTATAAAAGATTAAAAGATGTACTTAAGAGTATACTTATAAAAATCTTTATTATTAAATCACAACCAAAACAAAACGAAAAAACCTTCCATATTGAACATGGATTAGGTCAAGCAGGAAGCTTTTTTCTTGGTGCCCACTAGAGAGAGAGAGAGAGAGAGAGAGAATGCTATAAGCTAGAGAAGCTGACATGGACGGACACTGAGCCTATTGCACGGTTGCGCCTCTCCAACAGAGAAGCTCAGGAACTAATCCACTGATCCGGGTGATTAGTGATTCTGTTTTAAGGTCTGTGGACTGGGCCTTGTAATGGAGAGCAAGACAGATGAAGTAAAAAGGAACAAGATAATTTCCCAATTTTCGAAGAAAAATTATTGTATCTTTTTTATTATTATTTTTATTTTTTTTTTTAATTATTTTGCATAGTTTATAAAACAGAATGGAAGCATGTACATTTTTATCGTAACTCTAAAAATGTCAAATTTGTTGATGTTCTGGGCAGCTCAAAACCTATATTTTAAAAAATAATGTGAATTTAATGCAATTTTGCAAAGCATTTTGATTTACATGATAGCAAAGGATTTACATGTTAACGTCAAGTAGGCTACCATGAAAATGTCTTAATGTGTCAGGTTAGGCCAATGAAGAGGATTACCCAGCATAAGCCAAATGACAAAGGCCCAGTGACCTGATGCCTGCCTCAATGTTTCTACAATGTCTGAAATCATGTCCAGTCCATTTTTAAGGGACTCTGTAGGAGGCTAAACAAACAAACTGGACACACAATCTGATCTGGGAAAACGCTAAAATAAACATACAGTCGTCTCCTATCGGTTCTCATGTTGACTGCTTTCTGTTTATTCATTCAAAAATCCCTGTTATGGACCTCCTTGAGATTTGATGTCATATTTTGACTACTCTATGAATACAAATGAATATGCTTTTATTTTTTGCAAACTAAATAATAAAACAAATAACTACGTAAAAGAATAGCAAATAAAATACATTTACAAATAAAATAAAAATTACATTACATGTGTGTGTCTGGCTATTTCTTTTCAGATTAAACATAGTTCATGCAAATTTTCCTGTAAATTTTGACCTCTAATTTTTGAACACCAGAAGAAGAAAACACTGTTCTTACCTGGTCTGTGCAAGTTAGAAGGTGAAGTGACGATGCAAGTGAGTGTTTCTACCTGACTAAAAAAGCCACAGCTTACTGCCAGCTACAATTACCACCTCCTCCGTTGACTCTCAGCCAATCAAATCGCAGATCTTGTGTTTCTGTTGTTATGACAATGATAGCGGGATCCTTACAAATCATACTAAACTTTGAAAAGACTTTAATAGTTTATTAATCATCACTTGTTTTTCCTGAGCAATAATGGTGAAAATGTTCAAAAGCTTTTTGTCAAATCCTATGTGCCTAATATATTAGCTAACACACAGCCTGACAAATATTTAGTGTGCTCATATTTTCGAGACAATAAAAATAAAATTTTATCAAACTAAAAAACACAAAATGCAATTTTAAATCATTATTAATATTATATAAATATTGATATTAAACTATCCATAATATAACACAATGCAGACAAATACAAATATTATTTAAGAAATAGATTAAGGCTTTCCACACAGTTGACAGTCATGCATGTTTCTCCATAAATCTCCTCGCTGATGGCTGCACATTAGTATGTTTTTTCTGCAAAGATATCGCTTGAAAAACGTCCGAAAATCATTAGGGTCGCTTGGGCCGGAAGTACCTATTTATAAACATCCCACAACTTGAGGACTTTTTTTGTGCGTTTTTTGTCACATTAGTGAGTTTTGAGGTAAAATGTAAGTGTTGCAGCAGTAACTTCCTTTGCATTAGACACATGACTGGGGTAATCCAATACTAACCTAAATCCACACAGACAAGTGTCCGTATACTGCTGCTAATTAGAGATATGTCAGGACATCAGCCACAGACATCCTTTTATGGGGTCAGTCATTAAAGGCATCTTTAAGAATGCCTATAACGAACTGGCCAGGTGGTAAGATAGGCCTACTTGTGATGCGATAAATAGACTGAAGGGCAGGCAAGAGGAAATGCTGAGGTTACCCACCTGCTATAGTTCCTCTAACAGTGCAGGCAATGCCACAATGGCGTTGATATTAAAATGCATAATCATGCAATGTGAGTCGCCTACTATAGCTTTGAATAAAAAGCTGCCAAAATAAGCATCAGCCAAATCCTGTCATTAGGTCTACTCTAGTGATAGTGCTGACTCATGTGATCCAGTCTGAAAACCATAATAGGGCACAGCAATGACATTTGTTAGACAATAACTTTAGTTTATTGTGTTCTTTTTTGTCAAAGAAAAACAGATGAGTCTGTACAAAATACATAATCGTAAAACAAAGCTGGTTTTGCGTTTCATTCTATTTCAGTTCTATCAAAAAAGTGCTTTACAATCTTTCAGTTACCTGTTGTATCTTGACTAGAGTCTAGTAACAAAACTATTGCTAAAATACCACAAAGGAAACTCTTTTTCTGTTAGTTCTGAATTCCTTAAGTCCTAATGTCATAGCCTATAGTGACTCCGTGTCAGGAGACTTTTATTCTGCTTTGCATTTGGGAGGAGTGAAGGATAAGCAGAGATCAACCTCAACATCCATATACTGCATTAGGAATCAATTAAACACAGGGAAGCTCCTTGATGCAACTCTGCTGTACATACAGTACGATATATATCAATACAAATATCAGTGTAGTAGTTCATTACAAGAATGTAGACAATTACATCTACACAGCGTCTTAGATAAAAGTTGAAGAATTTTGAAAATATACAGGGAACTAACTTAACACAGAATATCTGTTGCCGAACCTTGTAGTAAAAATTATTTTTATTTATCCATGGCTTTATAATTTTGCATCATGTTCAGTGTCTTGTCTTTGAGATTTTGCACAATAATGTTTTTTTAAATGCATGAAATAAACTATTATACCATATCACGTGTATCAGCAAAAATGATAATTTATCTTAAACCATATTTAAATGATCCCGTTCACTATTAAATTACAGTTACATAACTATGGATAATAAATGTACAAGATTCATTGCTCCTTTGCACATTCTACACAAAACACAGTTTATGAATGATGCAAATGTTAACGGTTTACCATTTTGAATATATCAACACTGCTAGATCCAAATTAGAAAAGAGTTCTTCAGTGTAAACATTCACAAAACTATAGGACAGATCGCTCTATGAGAATAACTTAACAATATTTTATAAAACAAGGTTTTGTACATAAAACAACTTTTTGTGATCAGTTTTACTGTCCTTACAATATTGTTGCAGCACAATATTTGTAGAGATTTACACTTCTTCGAGAATTGAGCACAGGCTGCATTCCGACAGCAACGTTTGTAATGATTCTTTTGGGCAAGACATACTCTTAAGATTTGCATGGGCCCAGAAAGGTTCTTCTCGGTAAAAGTGATCCGTTTGAGTAGAGTGCAAACAGGCAGATGACAGGACAGCTATAACTCTTCATAAATACACTCGTCTCAGGTCCCCGGGTGAGGTGATAGTGTTGCACTGTGGACAAAGTTTCTTTGCTCCCTGTGAGAAAGAGGGTCCAAAGAAAATCATTTAACAATCAAAAACAACTGACACGGACACACAGGTTTCGCTTGTTCAAGTCATGTGGTTGTGCTGAAAATCTTTTGTACAGTATGTGTATCTTTTGTAAGTACAGTATGATACTGTTGTGTATCTCACCAGGGTGCGAAGCCAGCATTCCTCACAGTGGACATGCCAGCACTGGATGGAGGTCAGAGGTACAGTGTAGGAGTCCTGAATAAAATAGAGAAAAATATATATTTACACAATAAATGTACATAAATAAGAGAAATGTAACTTACATCAGCTTAATCTCAATATGTTATTATATGATATGTTATTATATACATTTAATTATACATTGATCTTTTGCTGATCATTTACTCACCCCATGTCATCCGAGATGTCCACGTTTTTCTTTCTTCAGTCGAAAAGAAATAAAGGTTTTTGATGAAAACATTCCAGGATTTTCTCCATATAATGGACTTCAATGGGAACCAAATGGTTCAAGGTCCAAATGAGAGTTTCAGTGCAGCTTCAAAGGGCTTTAAACGACACCAGGTGACGAATAAGGGTCTTATCTAGGACCCTTCGAGTCAAGACTCAAAATAAAATTGTTCATTTTGATGAACGAGTTCGAAGAGGAGATTCACGAACACGCATCACATAACGGAGCAAGGCGAGCATTTGTGCTTATAAAACTTGTTTTTTAAATGAGCGATTGTTTCGCTAGATAAGACCCTTATTCATTGTCTGGTGTCGTTTAAAGCTGCACTGAAACTCTCATTTGGACATTGAACCGTTTGGTTCCCATTGAAGTCCATTATATGGAGAAAAATCCTGGAATGTTTTCATCAAAAACCTTAATTTCTTTTCAATTGAAGAAAGAAAGACATGGACATCTTGGATGACATGGGGTGAGTAAATGATCAGCAAAAGTTTTTTTAAAAGTGAACTACTCCTTTAACAACCACCAACTTATGAACTGTAGGGTTTAAATAATTAGTATAAAGTATAAATATAATTAACATTTATCTGCAATTAGTTATTACTATGTTTTTATTCCTTTTTAAATAAATATGTAAACAGCAAGCTCAAACTTACCATGCAGATGAGACACTTGAATCTGTCCCCCCGTGTGAACTGCTTCTCTAGATCTCTGATCCGTGTTTTCAGGGCCTCCAGCGTACTGAGGGAGGGGTCATCCGATAAGCTAAACGAAACAAAGAACAAATCCATCAGAGATTGATTAGAGGGCTTTGTCGCTGAAGGCCACGTTATGAATTCTAAATTACACATGAACGGTAATCAGAAGACAGATTGCATCATTAAATGAGGTGCATTAAGAAGCTAATTCGACATTGTAATACATGAGTGTGCGCTTCTCTAGATTATATTGCCACATCGGACAGTAAAATATGAAGAGCGTAGGCCTACACTGCATAAATGTTCGCCAAATTTGATTGGTTAGAATGAAAAGAAAGAATGACTAAAGTAAAAACAAAAACAACCGAAATTTGTATAGTACGGTAACTTGTAGACCTATTCAAATACAATATAATTATATAACTTTTAGTGTGTGGGCACAAAAAGCATAAGATGCCCCCTTGTAGCGGCACAGCAGGTGAGGGACAGACATGTCAACGCAGTGTGCAAACATTGTCTCAGTGTAATTGCTTTATTAGCGTGTCCACACAGGGCCGGGCTGCAAGCGCCCCGCGGCGCGCTGTCATTTGTCAGGAACGGTCCTCCTTCCCGCCTCACTAACCCTTCCTCACTCGAGTGTTTCCACTTCCCCACAATTAAATAACACTCGCTCAGAGCCCCCTAATCCCCGGTAGGAACATCCTGGCCAACGCATCCCCATTTAATCAGCTCCCAGGAATTGAACTATGACAGCAGGGGGTTTAAGTGATCCATCAAAAATGCCTCATGTAATAGCCGCCAAATATAAGCATAATGAATGCTGTTTTTTCTCTTGTAGCTGTCTGGTGGAAATATGAAATAACTGCTCTCGTCCTCAGGCTAAATACCTATTGGAGAGTGGTGACGAATCAGGTACAAAAACATGCTGCAAACCAGAAATCTTACAGAAGTACAGATATATATATATATATATATATATATATATATATTATAAAATAGATCTAGATAGATAGATAGATAGATAGATAGATAGATAGATAGATAGATAGATAGATAGATAGATAGATAGATCGATAGATCGATAGATCGATAGATCGATCGATCGATCGATCGATCGATCGATAGATCGATAGATCGATAGATCGATAGATAGATAGATAGATAGATAGATAGATAGATAGATAGATAGATAGATATTTATTTATTTCAAATAAAATTAAATGTTGCTAGCCATTCATGAGGCCTATAAAATTTTGTATATAATATAAGACATTTAATAGCGTGTGTGTGTCTGTGAGAAGGAGAGAGAGGCCTTGTTATTTTAATAGTGATGATGCAGCAACATCTCTTACCTGTGGGTGAACATGCAAATATACAAATCACAGCCACATAATACATTTCGAATCATTAAAAAGTATATCATAATTTCCTTGCAATCTGACACTCCTCAACTGATAAATGTATCAATCAAGCTGATTAATGATTCACTCCGACACGTCAAACACGCTTCAGTGGGCTCGCCATTATGTGACCCCTGCTGAGAAAGAACTGATTTGTGTGGCTCTTATTGAATGGGTCAACCATGTGTAATTCATCATGTGTCCCTTCCTTCCATGAGCAAACTTGACCTCAGTTGGACGATTAGTAATGTATACAAATCTGTCCCAGTGCACAAAGAAGTTCAAATCTCTTTTCCCAACAGGATTTAAGAAGTGCTGCATCATGATCCAGCAGAGATCTCTTCCAAGAAATTGACATGTATGTTGGAGAGGCTGGGAGAGAGGAGGATGGAGGAGAGTGGATGGATGCACTTGAATCATAACCTATGTGCACAAACCACTACGTCATAGCTCCACCAGTGTTTGTATACCAATGCAATCAATTTGGATTGGTTTCAGACAATTTCCATTTTAATAGCTTTGCTGTTGTGTTCTGTAATGAGCAAAATTTTACATTTACGACTTTAAAGTGTACATTACGACTTTAAAGTGTACATTAAAGTCGTGATGAAACCGAAGTAGGCACAGATTTGTTCTTCATATTGTGAGTGTGACATACATCTGTGTGAAACGGATTGCTGAAAAATAAAAAATTTAGGGTGGGGACTTGGCTCTATGCGTGGTTGTTGTTTGGGTTTTGACATGCGCCTATTGAACTCAAACGCGGAGGCAGATTAAAGTGAGCTTGCTAGAGGGATTTAAGTAGACAAAAATGACTGGAGAAGTCCGGCATACATCATTAGAGAAAAGTCGTTAGTTTAAACTGGAAGGTGCGGTTATATTTACATTACAAGGTAAAAAGAAAATATACAAAAATGAAACATGGATGGATGAATAGTTCACAATAGGATGTATAATATGCATTTAAAAAATAGATACAGTGAATTTTCATTTCATGCAGATTTTAAGGTACACTTACACTTCTAACTCGCTGTTCTTGCAGGTTCTTGGAGATGTTGTGCTTGTATTGCTGTCTCCATTACTTGTACTTGGATCTTCTGCAGACAAGGAGCACCATTGTTTATTTCATTTATGCAATATTAAAAAGCTTCTTTTTATTGGCACTATTATATATATATATATATATATATATATATATGGTATAAATATATATATATATATATATATATATATATATACATGGTATATAACAGGGCTTGACAGTAACACCTGCATTGGCGTGTAACACAGTAATTCCTATTAGCTTGAATTTTACATATCATATACACATATGGTTGGTGTTGGTCTTGAATTTCAGCATGGGATTGAACGTATTATTGTACTTTGTACTCATTCCTGCAGATTTTGTGCTCACACTCAAAGTGTGCATACATAAAGCCATCTCGGTACTAAATTTAGTTATTTTTTGCTGCTTATTGTACTTAAACAGTCAAATACACACAAAATAATGACAAAATGCCGGTGTTGGCGAGTATTTATGTGAACACAGTCAGTGATGTTTTAAGTGAGCGTGAACAGTTGAGAAAGAAAATGCATGTGTAACAGTATAAAGGGTCCATAAATCAGGTCTTAAAGTGACCGCAGGCTAATACACCTGCCGCCAAAATGTAGTAGTTCACTTAGTAGTTAAGCTGCATTTACACCTGGCACAAAAACAATAAAGATCTGAATTAGGGTGACATCAACTACTGTACTCTTGGCTCACCTGAGTTTGCAGACTTGGTTTGTTCTGGAGATAACCTGCTGGCTGTCTCTCCACTTTCAAAGCAAAAAACAAACAAACAAGAAACTAAGTATTGATAAAGTAGTTGGAAGCACTAATAAAATGTGCTGTTTGTGTTTGTGTATACTTTAAAACAGCTCCTCTTAACGCATGTCTCTCCTCTGCATCTCTGGGTTCATTTCCTGAACAGGGAATCACATCCGCCTCTGTGTATCTGCGATCATTTGCTGAGGAAACATTTTTTATTATCAAAAATGCTTTCACAAAAAAATCAACAAAAAAAAAAAATAATCAATGCACTTCCTTGTTGTGCCAATCTTACAGCATAAATAAGGATACTGGGCTTTTCCATACTCCAAAGTATCATCACCGTCCACATCCAGATCCACATCGCTGTCCTGGTGCTCTTTCAATGTGCTGCTCACCAAACCTTAAGGCATTTAAAATACTGTAAGCGTTCATTCAATGACAGAAAACACAAATCCTTATTACAGAACAAGTGTGTGTACTTTAAAAATAGTTTGAGATACAAATGTGCACTACTGATGAACTGCAATGTGTTAATAAAATTAAGTGTTTATAAGGACGGGAGGGTCTGCATGACCTCCGATTTCTTTGTGATCGCCTCTGTCTCTATTTTGACCCCTGGCTAAGTTCTTTTACAGTAATCTCATTCTCAAGAGGATAACACCACTCCAATTATCTCACGTGTCTGTTGTGAACTAATCACACACACACACACACACATACTGTATACACACAAGCTCTGTTGCAAAACCAAGTGAGCTGCTTTTATTGGCCTAAATTACTGTGTTCGTCCATGGTCATCCAGCTTGAAATGTAGACTACAAACACTGAGGTTTTTCAGATATTCTGTTGCAGCATTCTCTCCGTATTTACAATACTTTGTAGCCTTTAGGCGGCGCTGCCTATAACACGCAGGCTCCTCGACTGGAAATTGAAAATAACTCACACCTTCTAAATGTTTACTCGTTAAATTCTAGCACAATACAAGTCAAAACCATTATAACTAAACGTTTGCTTAGAAGTATTTCCTACTAAAGCAAGGCATATTCTGGTCAAGCATTCATAGCAGATGGGTGGGACTGGTCTTGGACAGCAACATGACCAGTGCATTATGGTTGTAGAATTTTCCCAACCTATTTGGCAAAAGGGGAGACAACAGCCTTTTTTCCTTTGTTTTCTCTAGTTAGGTAGCAGTGATTTAAAAATAAACGTTCCCCTTTGTACTGTATAGGCAACCAAGTTTTATTGAAAGCTTATTTTGCCAGCAGTGAAGTACAGTGAAGTTTAATATTCATCAACATTACTGACTTGACTCTACTGACTACGTTTTTTTTGGGGGGTTTTTTTAGATATTTGAGTATTTATAGTGTTTAGTTCAATTTCTGTGCAGTATTTGTACCTCTGAAGCCTCTGAGAACAGAAACCATCTGTATTCTTCTCTGTTCGGCCCATTCAAACTCCCTCCCGGCAGACAGCATGGAGCCATTTTCAACAACACAAACACCATCTCTCTGTTGAAAACGCACACATATCAGCATGTCTGGTGAAAATGTCTCCACCAGCCTCAAGACACTGCTTTCATCTGCTACCTGCCCTAAATGCCCTCTTCACATTAGGTCAAAGCTGAAAGAAACTAAAGAAAATAAAAAGAAACAGACATTTCACATGCAGGTATATAGATTATCTGACCCTTCTGGACACATCTACCTGTCTTATATATATCATACGGCAGATATAACAGAACAGGACAGCTGACGGCATGTCTTCTGCCGCCTGTCAGTCAAATACAGACATCACAAACAGCCTGTGAACTGTCAGCGAAAGCAGATCTAGAGGAACTGCAGACTAAAGGGGAGGGAAGGTTCATTGTTTTGAATGAGACCTATAAGCACATGCACAATGACAAATTTCTGCATTTCCATCACACCTGGTCTTCCTCTGCTTTCCGTCTTTTCAGTTTCCCAATGCGTGCTGTAAAAAAAAGAAAAGAAAATGAACAAAAAAATCAAAACAATAGCAAAAAAGCACTTTTCATATTACCTTATCTGAAAAAAATGAAGCATAAATCAATTCTTTTGATTTGTTTTTTTTCTCCACTGGCAGTTTTATGATGGAAATATATACGATCTCAAGCTGACATAAACTGATAAGACAGAAAGGCCTCTGTGGCCTACAAAAGATAAATAAATGGCAAGGGAATTGGACTGATCCGTTTATCTGATTATAAAATAAAGACGCAAAAGATTTCCAGACTATTCTGAATCTCCTTCTCTCGAACATACACACAGGAAGTAAAATTCAGGAGGGTGGAACGGTATCCACCACTCCATTAAAATCTCTGTTTTGCTGAGCTGCTAATGATGTTAAGGGACATTAATCTTTAGGAGCCTCGGCTCATGATATAGTCAAAAAGGACAGTGGAAACAGAGCTGAGCCTGTTACAATCACCATGAAGTTGACCATAACGAAGAGAGGATCATTAATTAGAGAGCGAATCTGATCAATTAGCTTTGACCAATCTTCCAGTGCACCTTTTTTAGATGTTAATGAAATAACATAAAAATTAACCGTCCTGATAAATGACCAAAAATTCAACATGATAGAGTGCCAATATTTCACAGTACAAAGACTTAATACTCTGAGTATTACTGTGCCAAGAGCGTAATATTGCATTAAATAGCGTATAATTTTCACCATTTCATGATTCTACAATCATTTGCTCCTTGAAAGATTATTTTAAATCAGTGCTAATTAGAAGATAAAGCCTCTTTAAATATGGTAGTTGTGTGACATGTGTGTAGCATATCTTACCAGACAGTGGGCAAGAAGACACATGTGGGAATCCATAGTCAGTCCAAACATGAACAGATTTGACTTTCTGTTTGGCGTAGCACCTGCACCAGCAGAGCTCCTTAACTGTTAACATATCAAAAGGTTAAAGGTCAAAAATCTGCTCTGCTTGTGAGGGTGCTAGGTCAAAGGTCGGGGGGTGCTTTAACTTTTTGAACTAAAGGCAGTGACACACCAAGCCAACATAAAAGAACAAGCGGTGATGAAAGTCGCCCTTTGTCGGCTGGGTCTTGGTCGAAAAGCTGCGCTTGACCACAGTGCAAAGGTGACTGCCAACTGGCACGTGCCTTCTGCACCTACGTGTGAGGAAATAACTGTCTATATCAGCCGGCATCAATAGTCCATATTCATCATTCAAAAATGGAAACTGAAACTAGGACGGCAGACTGTAAACAAAGCAGCAATTGTTTACCATTTTGAAAATCAATCACTGATCATTTTATGATGAAAATATCCACGCAGTGTAGTGCTCAGGTAAGAGGAGGTACATTTAGAACAGCCCTCTGTATGTGCAGTCTAGACGGACACTAATTCAACATGTTCAATCAGCCAAAACACCCCCAACGGGCTCCGACTAGTGCGGGTGGTGCGGCCAGTCAACGCTCAACAAAGGCCTGACCGTTGCCTAGCTTTAAGACTGAAAGTGTACCAGTGCTAGCTGGGGACGATTTGTGATCATTAGAATGAGTTTCAAAGATTGATGATTTCATTATAAACATCTATTTATGGAATAAAACTTTTTTGGGAAATTTTCTTGAATTATTTAATATTCTTATAGAGAAATATGAATTTGGTCAGATCCAAGCTCTTAATGCATGTCTATGACCCTGCATGTATAGGCAATGACTGAAATGCAAAATATTAAAGATGAAGTGACAATCATTGGAAACGTACCATTGAGTCTTGTTTGCCTGTTTGCTCGTACTCGCAAAAATGTCTGAAATTAAAGAAGAGGAAGAAAAGGGACATTTTAATACCCAGAATTTCAATACCTAAATTTACACTAAAGAGTTTTTTGAAAAATTTCTCATTTAGTTTCACAAATTTCATGTTTTTTATGCTGAGGATTCCCAAATATGATGATCCTCTGCAAGCCTAAAATATGAAGACTAATTTTACTGTGCAAAAAATGGTAAAAATAGTAAGTGTAAGGACAACATTGTTTGAAAAATAATAATTGGCTTTTATATTGTCATTGCACTAAACCTACATTTTTACATTTATATATTATGTGGACAATATTTAATTTGTTATTTTTTTATGTTTTTGTTACAGCTCATGATTTACTCACTATTAGAGTATATTTAGATTGCTACACTATAAAAAATATTTTCATGATTTGTGATCACACCATTTTTTCTTTTGTCAAATCAACTTAGATAATTTATGTAGTTCAGATAACATAATATTTTGAGCTTCTGATGATTAAATCAATCTCCTTCATTGTATTAACTAAATTTTTCCATTTCAATGAACTTAAAATTTTAAGGCAACCAGGTTACTTATTTACTTATTAAATTAAAGCAATAATATTTTTACAGTGTAATATTCATTTTAGAATTAAAATTTGAATTACATTAAATAATTAAATATACATGTTTGCTTTTATTACATAATAATACTTTTCCCAATTAAATAAAATATTTAAAAAAAATTCTAAAAGTCTTTAAAAAGCAGAATTAAACTACTATTAAACTACTACTTTTTTTTCGAACAGAAACATTATTTTAAATTCAATTAAAGTCCAGCAGATGGCAGCACTACACTGAGGGCTGTCTCAAACATTTGATTGACATGTAGTCTTGGAAAGGGTAAAGTCCACTCTTAAATAAGTTTGATTCCACCTGTAATTAATTAAAGTTCAAAATACTCCTCCAGAGAAGTGCAAGCTAATGCCGCCAGACATGTATATAACGTGCATTTTGCGCTCACCTGGTACCTGTCGGAGTGCACAGCCTCATCAGCAGGACGTGGAGAGGAGGCAGAAGAGGAACCCTCTCTCTTTATGTGCATAGAAAACAAAGACTGGGAGAGGTAGAGTGGTTATTATTGCCTGCAGAGATAAATAAATTGTATATAACAAGTGTTGTGAAGTACATTGGAGAGAATGTACCTTGGGCGGCCCAGCAGCAAGACACTCCTTTTGCGCGGGACCCTGACTGTAAACAGGAGAGAGTGTTATTAACACATATTTCATCACCACAATCCAATTACCAACAAAATTCAGCATTGTTTTAAACACAAAGTGTGAATCAGAATATGCAAACATGCTCAGAAATGAGGCATCAAGTTGCATTCAACATTTCCTTCGCAGTCAAATAATATATTTATAAAGCTGTCTCCATTCTGGTTCTGTACTGCAGGATAGCTCTAACACACCCTGGGGCCAAGTTCAATTTGACACAATTACTGTCCACAGCTCTGTCACTAAGCAGATTATGGCTATAATTTCTTTATTGGAGAAATCTTTCATGTGTTCAGAGTGGCTAATGTGCCGCCCTGCCTCGTCTGATGCTGATAGCAAACGTTGAAGAAACGCATTATTAGCTTGCTATGATTTTCGCGTGGACTGCCTTGAGCTTGACTAGCTGTGAAATGTCAGGAACAATGTAACAGCTTGTAATTTGTGATGTTGCAATGATGGAGGAGACAGGGAGAGGGGTGGAGGCATGGTGCACATGCCCAGAGGCTGTAGATAAATATGCCATCAAGACCTGGAAGCATTTAATGTGCCTTTGGAAGGGACAGGCTACAGGGTTTGTGTGTGTGTGTGTGTGTGTGTGTGTGTGTGTGTGTGTGTGTGTGTTCATTGTCTCAATCTGCTTTAAATCTGCCCTTCCTCCATCTTTCCGGCTCTTGTCTCCAGTTTTGATTTCTTCACTATGGGCGGCGATGCATTTTCATGAGCCTGGATGAGATTTGAGTTAGAGTGACAGAAGAGCATGCTGACTGTCAGCGGCACTTTACTGTCTACATGTCCCGGCCGATACAAAGAGACTGAGGCAGTTCAAAAAAATCAAATCAACCCTCGACTGATCGGCTGATGATCTCTGATTGAGCTTTCTTCTTTTGAAAAACAAAAGAAGACATGAGCGAAGCAGAGGGAGGTTGATAGGTTATTGATTGTCTCAGTCATTATATGGATTGAATCATGTTCATTAGAGGAACATGACAGATTTCATTTTTCCCATTTCCATGAGAAGAGCAGGTGGGGAAAGAGAGAAATCCAGAAAGGAAGATATTTTGAACAGTTGTTTGGCACCATTGACTTCCATAGTATGGAAGTTAATGATGCCAATGTTCCAATCGTTCTTTAAAATATCTTCCTTTGTGTTCAGCAGAAGAAAGACACAACTTGAGGGTGAGTAAATGATGACAGAATTTTCATTTTTGGGTGGAGTATACCTTAATATTTTTTTTCTAAATTAGGCTCCACTATCCCAGTGAATGGATGGATGGATGGATGGATGGATTTGTTTCTATATAGTTTATATAAATATATAAATATCATTTTTATATGGATTGGATTTTGGACACAAATTTGGAAAGCACTGTGATGCTATATTTAATTGTCTTGCTCTATTTAAAAATCTTGTTTTAAATACAATCAGATCTATTTCTATATGGTTTGAATCAATAAATAAACGAATAAATAAGTGTTGTATCATGGCAACAATACATTCAAGAAGCACTTCAAAATAAATGGGTAAAAATAATGTTTGTGAATCAGGAAATAAAAAGACAATTTAAGACACTGTTTGAGGTGTGGAGTGTGTGTACCTATTGTGCAGCTGCATCAGATGCTCCATTTCCTGCTCCATGTGTTCCTGCAGCTCTCCTGGCCGCAGTACAGCGTGACAGATCGGACACATGGGCGTCTGAGTGTCATACAGGCCCTTCACTTTACCTGGAGAGACAGATGCTTTATCAATATTAACCTACAATGAGCAATACAAATAATTCTTTTCAATAATAAAAATCATCTAGTCCAGGCAGATGTGTAATCTAAAGCTCATCAATACAGTCAACTGACAGCAGAGACATCAAGCCGCAGTACCTGTCTCATAGCCATCACACGCTTACAAGTGGCCAAATGAAAGCAAACAGATCTGAATAAAACATGGATCTGCATGTAAGCGCTGCTTGGAGCCATGCCCTTGAGAAAGTGTCAGTAAGCCCCCCAGCGAGGCGCATCTCTTTTAAAATTTCATCTACGGCACAGCTCAAATAAATTCACAGACGAGTACTAACTGCTTGCATCTCTGCCTAAAGGCAACCAACATCAGTAAACAATGAAATCCCAAGGCCCAAATTGAATTTATAACCACATTACCTGCACAGATAACGTCTGCAAATAACAAGATGATAAAAGGAATTTGATTTGATTCTGGGATGAGCGTGTCTTTTCCCCTCCTGCTGGAGAGACTCTCATGGGGGGCATTTGAGAGAAATTCCAAAATTATAACGTTAAACCTTAACATGGATACACTGCCTTAATTAATATACACAGAACAAAAATCTAAACACTTATAAACTGCGTAATCTAAAACAAAAGAAATCACTGTATTAATTACTGTAATTGTATGATTTTATGTTGCATCATAAAAGCCTATATTGCTAAAGACTGTTAATAGAGCACAGTTATAACAGTTATTTTTGGGAAATACAATTCTGCACATTTTTTACCTTAACTAATTTATTTGAAACTTTGAGGTTGGTAATATTTTAATGTTTTTGAAAGAAGTCTCTTATGCTCATCAAAGCTACATTTATCTGATCAAAAACACAGTAATATTGTAAAATTGTATTACAACTAACTGTGATAATACTTCTGCAGAATGTTTAGCAACCATTAATCCACTGTTCTGTCACATGACCCTTCAATAAATCATTCTAATATGCTGATGGTGAAAACTAATTTTTGAAAACAGTTGTGCTGCTTAATATTTTTGTGGAAACCATGATACTTTTTTCAGGATTGTGAGAACGAACAGCATTTATTTGAAATAAAAATATTTTTTCTTTTTACCGTCACACTTGATCAATTGAATGCATTCTTTCTAAATGAAAGTATTCATTTAATAAAAATAAAAAAAAACTGACCACAGTAAGATATGGATATAGCATTTTTTCTCCCCAAGTTATAGGATGACTGCACATGCCAACATCCATATGACAACTGTCATCATCATGATGGGAGACGAATTCTGAGACGGCCATGAACTGACCTTTCCAAAATGCCACATTTCATCCTGGCTTTCTGTCACATTACGACAATATGTCAGAAGCCCGAAAAAGACAATACTAGAGGCTTGCATTTCACAGAGCTGCATGCGAAGGGGTAAACAGTCATATTACTGGAGGCCAGATGAACGAGGCTCTATCTGTAATTGATTGACGTGAAATGTATTGGTTGCAATGGCTTTTTCAAAATGTCATCATTTAAAATTCAGACAGCCAACCAGGTTTGAGACCACATACAGTATCAGTTCCTAACATTCAGTAATCCATGTAGAATGTTTTAAATATGAAAGGAATAGAATGGAATTTATATTCTAGAATAGAATAGAGTATATGAAGTCATGTAAAAGGAGATCCCTTAATGGTTTCTGCCATGATTTTGCCTTTCAATAACTCCATAATGGGCGCGACCTTTCAGTAATCCGAGGGCATGCGAGAGGCAAGCGACTGGCAGGGGGCTTGTTCCCTGGCAGACTTTCTGAGGAGAGTGGCAGTTATAAAACAGAATTGGCCCACTCCACACCTGCCATGAAGCCCCGTCAAGTAGCCTGAACCCGTCTGGTTCGTGTTTAAGACATCAAATGTTTTACTTTATACAGGGGATTTCATCGTTCCTTCAATATGCTTTCAGAAGTGCAGGGGAGTATGCGAGCTCCAGTGAGTGTTTTTATTGAGGAAAATAATGGGCCATTGAAATAGGCTATTTAATAGGCAACATAATAGGCAATGTAGCAACACATCTGCTGTGTAAAGTCATTTCCTTCATTTTCAGAGGTATTTTCTTGATTCAGACCTTCTTTCGTTAATCGGCTTAGAAACAACTTAATCACTCTGGCACCGGACCAGGTACATGTGGAAAAAAAGTTTGCTGTTATTGAGGGTGATCAATGTCTGAAATGAAAGGTATAGTGGAAATATTACCACGATAAATCCTACAGAGCTCGGTCGCAGTTGTGAGACAATTGCATGTTCGATATTATAAAGCAACCTATTAGATTAAAGCGAAAATGGCTTCCATTAACATCCTTACTGTCAAGTCAATGAGCTCATTCTATTCTGTTCCCTCCCCGCATACTTTACTGGCCAGTCAGTGTCTCGTTAATGAATATTTAATGAATATTCTAATACATCAAAACCCCCCAGAAACAATTCCTGCCAAACAAAAATAATGGTACAAATACAACTAACATGACTATGCAACAAAAACAAACATACTGAAAGCAGCTATAGTACACATAATTTGGAATATTTGATTTAGATATAAATGTATTTTCCAGGATAAACTAACCATACATATTATTTTAATAAACAAACAACAACAAAGCACACACACACACACAAAAAAAAAAAAACATGTAACTGTAGGTTATAGACCGAGATACAGAGGAGAGTGATCAGTGCCTCAGAAATCCCTCCATCATAAATGTCCCCATAAAGATGAGGGATAGACATCTACACAGCTGCCCGATAAAGCTGTGGCACTCATCACTCCAGAGAGCTGATTGCTGCCTTTAACTGTGTGCTGTGTCAAAGAGTTCAGCCCTGGAGAAACATTTAAGACCAGGTTCAGCTCTACAGGAAAACAGGTGATTGACAACAAATACAACTGATTCCCTGAGCTCAGACTCTAGTGAATCTCTTATTAAATCTCTTTTAACACATTTAATTTACACATTTAAATCCTGAAATATTACATTTACATGCCCAACATGAGATAAGAGATACGAGATTCTTCCATCCCAGTTAACTGGGGACGTTGTCAGTACTAATGTTCTAGCAAGGTTCACTCGAATGAATGGACAAGCACTTCTTCCAGTTACGTTAACAGTCTCAAAAATTTAGCACAGAAACGTTATCTGTACAACATTCATGGAACGTTTATTCTTTCTGAAAAATTTTGGCTGGACAGTCAATCATCTAATATTTTTAAATGTATTTCATTCAAAAGTAACAAGCCCATAATGTTTGCAAAATGGAATGTTCCATTAACAATTGCATAACCAAGAAAAAACATTTGAAAATTTGTACTTTCAACAATCATTCAGAAATACTATTTTCATAACTTAATGGAAACGTTAGCAAAACATACTTTAGTAAGCTGGGATATTGTGACGTACTGTACATTCAAGGGAAACAATATTTTGTAAAAGAAAAAAATATATAGGCTGGGGACTTGGTTCTATCTCTCAATTTTATATTGGAAGGAGGCAGATTGGCTTAATTTAAGCATGTAGTGTTGTAAGAAAGTTGCAGGATTTAAGCAAACTAAATGATTGGAGAAGTCCAGCATTCATTACGAGAGAAGTCTAGTTTCTAGTTTGATTCCAATTTATTAGGTCAAAAGAATTTTTTAAAAATTACATTATATTACAATAAGATCAATTAAATGCATTTGGAAAATAGATTTCCATTTCATGCCAACTTTAAGATAAAGGAAGGGGTTGAAAACACAAATTACTGCATGAATGCAATTAATGTCCAATAAAACTTATCGGCACCAACCGATATTCTGTGACCTAATCTAAAGTGAGAACTATTTATGGTTAATACGTTGTTAAAGCATTATCTAACTCTTTTTATATGAGCTAAATAAACAATAATAATTTGTTTATCACAGTGACATTGAATAAATAACTCACCGTTTGTCACCGTTTTAGTCTATTACTGTATTTGTAAATACTTTATTACTGTATACTTATTATAAAGTGTTCCCAAGGGTTTTTTTTTAACTTATAATGAAACACATGATATATCTGTACAGCTGCTAATAAAAAAAAATGTGCGGTAGATTTTTATTAGCAGACAACTAGGCTACAGTGTGTCTGTTCAAAAGGTTATTTTGATAGTAATTGATATTGAGGGTGGGAATTATTCTCTAGATCTCCTCAACAGGCTTAATTAATGAGCATTCAGGGAATCTTAAATAACAGAGACAGTCAGATCAATAGTTGATGAGCAAAGGGACCACTATGTGAGAGAGTGTGTGTGTAAATGATAGCGAGAGAAAGACAACAAGAAAATAACACAGGGGGGAAATGAACGGTCTTGTGTAAGGTCAAGCCTATGGAGGAACAATTACGCAATACACAGTGCAACAATATGATGCAGTCAGCATGATATTCTAATGACACTCATTAACTATCATCCACCCATGTGTCATGACTCAAACTGAGAGGGTCATAGACTATCACTCCCTTCTGAGATACACTCCCATTATTTGATGGGTGTGCTGCCTTTATATGGTCTCCTCAAGAACTCATCAGCAGGAGTTACAGGGCTGTGAAGGCAGACACTTCAAATAAACCAAGTCTGAGAAACTGGCCAAATGAAGATGCACACCTGCAAACCAGAGGATAGGAGAGACAGTCCTGTCTGAGGTCCACACAGACAGAGTAACTGAAGTAACTACAGTACACGTGTGTGTGAGTTCGTGTGTGTACAAATGTGGAAATGTGAATGACTGACTACTGCATATGTTTGCACACACCTTCGGTGTGCAGCTAATGCGAGTGCATGTGTATACAGTATGTACAGGAGTATCATAGAACAGTTTTTTTTTTTTCCTGAGGGGGCTTTGTTTGTGATTTGCTTAAGTTCAAATCATAACTTGATAAATAATTATATATATAAAACAATCAGAGCCAGACAGTAATGGAGTAAATTTACTTGAGTACAATTTTGAGGGATCTGTACTTTACTCGAGTATCATTTTTGGGTACTCATGACTTTCCTCAAGGATATTTGAGAGGGAAATATTGTAAGCTGGGATATTGTG
This sequence comes from Pimephales promelas, assembly GCF_016745375.1. Next base: position 43,860,095 of record NW_024121099.1, read on the forward strand.
ACGTACATTCAAGAGAAACAATATTTTGAAAAAACTCTTTACTCCACTACATTTCTATCCATAACCGTGAGAACCCGTTACTACTTCTAAAGAAAAAATGGAACAAAGAAAAATCTCGGAAACCCTTCATTTGCATGGGACAGCCTATCAGCAATCACCTTCAGCTTTCCCCCAAAAGTCAACTCAATGATCAGATTTAGATAAGAAATGAAACCATGGACAAAACAATCTATGAAGACGCAGCAAGTCCATCCTAGGAATGTGCCAACCGTGGCCCCACCTCGCCATTCTCAACTTTCCCATTCAGACAATCAGTTTGGAGTTCGGAGTTTGTCTTGACCAGGACCACACGCCTAAAAGCATTGAAGCATTGATTGGTTGATTAGAAAATTGCATTAATGCGAAATTCAGCAGGTGTTCCTAATAAACCTTTAGGTGAGTATTTATATATATACATATATGAAGAGTTCAGACGCAAAAGTCTCTAAATGCCATTTGAAATTTTCTTCTAAAATGATCATTTTTATCAAGCTTGTTTATTTAAGTTCAGTAATTTCACTTAAATGGCAATGAAGATTACCTATTAATTGTCATTTAAGTGAAATTACTGAACTTAAATATACAAGCTTGATAAAAATGGTCATTTTAGAAGAAAATTTCAAATGGCATTTAGAGGCTTTTGCATCTGAACTCTTCATATACACACAAATACATATACATACATATGTACTATATAGATTAGATACACAACTGCATGTGTGTGAGTGTGTGTGTGTTTGTGTGTGTATATATATTAATTTGTAGGTTGCATAAAAAAACGATTCAAAAATCTAAGCGTAACTCAATCTGAATGCTTCTGAATATGTCTGTGTGTGTATTCATTTGTGTAAGCGTGTGTGTGGGGCTAAATCCTAACTCTCCACCCGAGACAGCTCTGTCTGCACAGAGCATAATGGCCCAGACGGGAGTCAATGAAGTGACAGCTAACACATCATAAACCTTGAGCTTGAGGGGCTGAGCTGCACGAAGCCTCATTGTAAACACACACACAAACAATTAGAAATGCAATCAAAAATTCTTAAATATACACAGATCCATGTACCAATACACAAACGTATTATTATTTTTTACATTTTTGTATGTCGCTGTTTATGGTTTGCCCACTAACCGCACATTTACAGTGCTAAGCTAAACTGTATGTTCTTATTATTAAAAATACAGAATAACCATATGATTGTCATTATTCTACCTCAATATAATTCTCACCCATGCACATTCAATACATTGTTATAGAGCAGGTGTGAGCAGCTCAAAGTAATGAGGCAGATAGACCATAATAATCCATTTGAATCTAACACAACATACTCCCACATACATGCTGATAAGATCAGATAGCCTTGCATTCGCTGTGTCAAATACAGCTACCCTTACAAGAAAGCCTGTGATGCTTTGAAGATGATCTTGTTTTGGAAAAAATACAGATTTTGTGACAGCTTTTGGAGGATGTGATCAGAGGATCCTCAAAGAGGGTAACAGGGCTTTCACAAAAGCCGGAAGCACTCTGAAAATTAATAATAACCCAAGGATGAAAGAGCAAAATTGATCACCCTGATAAAGCGCACCTGCAAGTTATCTGCACGGTGGAACACCATTAGCGGACTTAGGAATTGATTAAAGGGACTTAAAAATGAAAATCATCATTTACTAACCCTCATGTCCCATATGACTTATTTTCTTCAATGACAGTGGATGATGATCAAGCTCCAAAAAAACATAAAAAATACTGTATATAAGTGCTATATGTAACCAGTCCTATAGACCTGCTCCAAGAAGGATTCGGCACGCTAACAAGCACACTAAAGACTACAGCCACTAGCGTCAGTTGCTAGCGCGCCTCTTGAGGCCTGGGGAGTGAGGTTTACACGCACAGCTCTTACTGGACTACATCTGTTACACTCACCCCCATACACCTCACTCCCATCTGGGTCACGGCACCAAATGTAACCAGTCCTACTCAACCCACTCTAAGCGGGATTTGAACCGGGCGCTAACAAAAACGCTAAAGACCTAAAGTTAGTCGCTAGTCAAGGACTGTGAGGTTTTACACACACAGCTCTTACTGGCCTACGTCTGTTACATATATCAAATATGTAAAGTCATGTGATAGCTTGAAATTAAAGCTAGTCACTAAAAATCTCTGTTCACTTTGATTGAATGGAAAGGAGCAAATTGAACTTTGCTATTAATACTTGTTATGGGGGGATGGAGGGGTTAAGGGAAACAAAAGAAAAAGGGTGAGTAAATGATGAAATATTTTTATTTTATTTTTGGGGGACCAATCCCTTTAATGATTTGCTGTATCACTCTTTGAACAGTTGTATGAAATCCTTGGATCAACACAGCCATGCTGACACACATTCACACAGAGACAAGTGTATTTATCTGGCTGGTTAGTGGATGGTGGCACAGTGGTTGATTTTCTCATTTTATTGGCCACCGGGGTAGAACAGGCCTATGCTTGTTCAGAGCCAGCCAGCGAGACACAGTCAGCCTAAGCATACAACTGCCTCACTGGAGTCTCTACCAGTGCCAAACACAGAGAGAGAAAACCTCTAACATTGGACAAGATGGTCGTAAGGTTGCCCACCACAGAGGAAATAGCTCACAAAATGATTCCAAAATAATTAGGTGAGAGAAAGTTATTTTGGCCCATTTCATTTTTGGTCACTGACACTGAAATATGTAATACAGGGAACTGATATAGTCCTTGGGTGTGAAAAATCACAGGTGAGATACATAAATTGCCTAAGATTTGAAAAGGAACTACGAGGATGTGTTACCCGAAATCATATAAACATATGCAAATAGTACTTCATCATAAAAGGGATGGTTGTATCCTCAGTTCGCCAAAATGTGCAAACCTGCAGCGACCTTCAAAGGTGCAAAAACGCACTAAAAAACTGCATGAAAACATGTGAAAGAAGCAAAGCAGTCTTTATTGTTAACACAATTTCAACTGCTGAAATTCCCAGAACCTGACATAAGCTAAATCTGTACTATGTGCCTTTTTTCATGACGAAGGAAAAAACACAAACACTTTGTTATTAATGACAGTCCTCTGACCTTCGTTTAATAGCAATTCTTGGTTTCCACCTGCTGTGGAAGCTGTGGGAGGACTGGGCCACCCAGTCTGAAGAGAGTTTAACACAGACGAGCTCCTGCAGCACAGAAAAACATGACTTCATCTTGAACGTCTAGAAGCCCATTATGGGCTGAAATAGCATCTGTGTTTTGGACGGCATTCGACCATGTATGCTTGGGAATTCGGTTCTCAACTCAAACAGACAATTTACGCAAGACATTATATGTCAGCATGGCTTTGGCAGGTTTTTAATCCCAAGCAAACTGACTGACAAATGCAATTATATATATATATATTACATGCATTGTTGCGGAATCAGCGACATGCAACAAAACCATATATTCCTCTTCCAGTCTTTTATTCACCGAGCTCCAATCAGAGATAGTAGTAATTCTGGGTTAGTTGCATCAAATTGCATCATGAGCAGAACTAAACATACATTAAAACCGAAAAGAAATGTGGTTGGTTGCTTTACATGACAAAAATAAGCTGCAGTGCAATATACTTTATTCTGAAAAAAGTTAAAAGTCAGGGTATATGAGAATTTTTTTTTAATAAACTTTTCATCGCAAGAATTTGACCTTATACTGATACAGAATACTGATGGAGCATTTGTGTGTCTGTGTGGCTTGTCTAAAGAGCCCGTTCAAATCTTTCTCTGCCCATTTTAACCCAAACAAAAGCAACAAACCATCACCCTATAAAATTTCACTCTGAGAAAGGCCACAGAACAGGCATAATTCAAGCAACCAATGGGAAAACAGCCACCTATTCAATACAGCATCCTTAACCCCGTCCACTAACATGCCCTGAGCTTGTTGCTCCACTAATGCTGCATTGTTCGTCTCATTAAGTAGCTAAAGGCTAATTAGACAGCTAACGAGTGGAGGGTAGCATCGTTGAGTGGATTTCTGCCACACTGTGTTGTCGTGGAGGCAGTAAAACCATGAAGTCTGAGATGCAAGAGACTGACAAGTCACTGATGTAGCAAAGGTGAGAAAACAAAATTAGGCATTTTTCACGATTACGGTACATGTTTGTCTCTGATAACTTTATTTTAAAAAGATATTATAGAAATCATATCCAGATTATACTTATCTTGTTATATAATATATATGATTTTATTCAATTTTATTTGTATTTTTTATTTAAGTATTTTTATAAACTATTATGTAAAATACAATTATTTAATTGTTTTAACAATTAAAATCATAAAACAGCAATACAATTTTTGACAAAATATTTTGATAAATATTAGAAGGATAATATCTAGCTGTTGTTCCATATTTAGCTTGTTACCACATCATTTTTCTCCCATTAATTAAAAAAAAAACATTCCTTAAAACTGTTACATCTGAGAAATTACATTATTGTACATTTTTCTACAGCATTAAGAGAATATATGGGGGGGGGGGGGATTATTCCCTTTTCTCAGATATTACAATTATTATTGTGTTGACATTCATCAGGGTCAAGTAATAGACAAATATTGAAAAAAATATATAATATATAAATATTTATAGACAATAACATTACATATTTTGTATATTTTATTTTTATGTTTATTGTAAACAACCTCATATAATGTGAAAACCTAGTTTCAAATGTATAGAATAGTACAGCTTATAATATTTAGTTTTTTTGCTAAAAAAAAATTGTCCTACTATGTTGTACCATTTGCATTATAATGTACTTTTAATCTAAAGTAACATAATCCTATAAGTCGCATTTTATAAATTGTCCCGCCTGTCCATCTTTCTGAATAGTAGTCAACGGGTGACATTACTTCAGGTCATGGCCAAACAGCGTCTCTGCCTTGTTCACCTAGCCAAGGATAACCAAACATACAGAGCCTTCACACAGCCCTGAGTAAATACAATAGCCAATGCTCCTCATCTGCCCAGCCTGCCAAAGTCATTCTCTGGGTGTGTACGTGTGTGTGCTCATCTCATCCTTCCCCCATCAATACCCCAGCAATCCCACGAGCCAATACTCTGTCTCTGCTAGCACAGAGGAACAAAGGCCACTGCCAGCTGAGCTGATATAGATCCACAGGTCTCTCTTCTTATTCAATCAGGTCATGAAACAGATCAGCAGTAAGGACACTTTGAGCTAAAAGTTCAATCTCTCATCTCATTTGCTCAGGCCGCAGCTATCTAATGACCTCTTAACATCTGCAAATCAGGCTAAATTCTGCCCGAACACAGCTTAACGTAACTTCAGACTTAAAGTTAACTATCTAACATAACACAGATTAAGTGTAATCAACACAAAACACCCACAGATATGCTCTGGAGGGTGTGATGGACTTTTGATTACGCTAACTCGTGGGAATTGTTGAGTCATAATGATACTGAAGCTTTTAATGCCACAGTGCTTGTGTGGTCCCATGGGCTAATTAGGCCAATTAGCATACTAATTGCCACATGCAAATCAGGGGCATCTTAAGCAACAGAAGCTGAAGAACACTGAGGCTTATGGACAGCAGCCATCTTTCAGGCTAATTCCCTGTCCACTCTGTGACATAGCCCCTCGTTAGTACCGCAGTAAAAAACATAAGAGGCACATAAAACATTATATACTGCTTGACTGTTGTTTTCTTACCAATTAGCAAAGGAGTGATTTACGGTTATGACACAATCCCCAATGGATTTTAAACTACGTTTCCCCAGGCTCTTTCACGCTCCCATGCAAATACACACATATACTAAGGAGCACAGGGGTCATGATGAAATAAGACTTTATAAACCAGGAAATCAAATATTTGATGTTATGAAAACTTTGAAATCAGAGCCAATGTTTCAGAATGCTGAGAAGGCATGTTCAATTTCATCAATGATAACAAATGAAACTGTATATTAATGTAACACTTAATTTACACATGTTTTTCCATATGATTATGGAAAAGATGAAAAAATGGGGAAATAAGCAAGCACAATTAAGTATCCAATATTGCCAGACTTTGGAAAAACGATCTCCAATATCAGAAAATAACCAATATGGTAACAATAAATCATGCATTTGTACTTTTTGGGGGTCCAATCAATGTAACTGGAAAAATATGAGCTATATGAACACTGCATTCTTCTATTATATTAGAAATGCTATGCATGCTTTATATTAAAACAGCATTGGTTTATGTGAAAGCAATTCACTCATTACGCACACAAGAAAAGTGCCATGTATCATCTTTTCGCAATATCGCCTAACCTCTAAAGCGTATAGTGCTTTGCGGTGAGCCAGCTGTGTGTTTAGTGTGACTTGTGTAAAAAGGCTGAATAGCCATTTGGATATTATTACAAACACCAGCCAGGCATCAGTCACTAATGACAGCCCCAGATGTTAGAGGCCCTACAGGTGGACTGAGTTTCAAGGGTCATTCACAGAAACAACACTGTGCCCAAAACGGTGCTCTCTAAAGACCTCTGTACACAGAAACATGTCAGTCATGAACAAATCTAAAGTTCAATATCAATCAAGTCATTTTTAAACAGTCATGTATCAATTGCTGCCTTAATGCAAGGCTCTGCACATGAATGGCGTACACATTTAAGATGAGACAGAGAACACAGAGCAGTTGCCCGAGAGCCATCGTCTGCCTGTTGTCTTTGACTCTGTCGGCCTTCTGTAATGACTATTTAAACCCACATTCTGCCCTTTCTGCCCTCTGCATTTGCTTGACTGATTTGTGGGCTCATGGGACTCGAGATGTGCCGTTTGTACTGAGCCAGCAATTGACGATCTTTGCTTCCCTCGCTCCCTTCCCCACCTTGGCCTGCCCCACATGCTTCCAGTCTTCCTCCTGCCGGTCTTTGATGTGAGATCAGAGAGGGCCGCTTTGGCACACACAACGCCGGTCACTCAGGTGCCGTGTCAATGTACTTCAGAGCTGTCTATTGCCTAAACTGCTCTTAAATAGCATTTAATTAAGATTTTCTCTTGCCACACCACTGGATTACAGCTAAAACACGGGCTGTAAACTCTCTCCCCAATAGCGAAGTTGCCAGCCAGCGCGGCAGCATTTTATTTAATCATGGCGCGCAGAATCAGAATATTAAGTTGTAATGCCTGAACACACATTATATCAAAAGAAATAAGAGAGACTCAGCTTTAAAAAATTCTAGCATCATGCTTTCTTCTTTATCAACACTTAAATGTGGGTAAGTTTCATTAGAAAAGCAACATTTAACAAAATGTGAGAAAAATATTTTCTCAAAGACTACATCCAGGGATACGTTTCCCGTACAACTACGTAGTTCACTGCTTCACTACCATAGTACGATGCATCGTTAGAGAAATCAACTAGCTAATCGCGACTGTTTCCCGAAACCCATTGCCGTAAAGTAATGTTCAACCACGTTGGTTTCGCACGTGGTGGAGTAATAACTATTTTTAATGAAACAGTTTGAGATCCAATTAACGCTAGATTTTTTTTGTAAATAAATAACGGACATGTCATCTGAGGACTATTTCTAATTGTTCTCAGAATGATGATCAAAACATAGACTAGATCGAGTCCATTATCACAGCTTGCACGGTCCTAGACCTCTTCGTGGGTTCAACATTTCATTCAGTAATGTTTGGCAGTTTTGAGTAATAAGCTGATGAATGTTTTGTGATCATGTTAGCTTACATGTGCATAAAAAATGTTTCTATCACTTATTTCTGCTTCTTCTTAATTTGTTTTTAGATCCAGAGAATCTGCACTCTTTCAGAAGATGCACTATAGCATCTTTATTACATTATAATGTCAAAAAAAATTGAAATAAAACGACTTCATCTACTGCAATAATCTAATGTCTTTTAATTACTTTGGGATGTCAAAAAAAAAGGAAATAAAACGACTTCATCTGCTGCAATAATCTAATGTCTTTTAATTACTTTGGAGTTTTTTTGAGCAAATAATGATGTATGCAGTTATGCAACTTGATTAATTAATAAGCATATTTGGTTAATAAAATGCATTCCAAATACAAATGTAATACGATTTGCATAGGATTACTTAAAAAAGTGGAAAGGTGCAGAAATTTGTTTATAATGGCGGCAAAAAAGCTGTTATCGTAGCTCCGACTGAGCCTCCGGGGCTAAAGCCCCTATTTTATTTGTCTCACGTCCCCAATAACACATAAAAGCCCTGGGTGGAGTAGCGCTGCTTTAACAAGAGCCCCAAGAGTCTGTGAAGCTCTTAGACGACAAGCATACTGATCCTGCCAGTAATGGGCCTACAACTCCCTTGTTTGGCATGTTAATGAATCTGATCTGCAGTCAACAGCCAAAACAAAAAGAGATTTTTATGCCAGGTGCTTAAAGGGTACAACTTTTATCTCTAAATGATAAGAATATTTGGTAAGGTGTTTGTCTACGTTGCCAATGAAGAACATTATTAGTCTACTATTCTTAAGCAACAGTCTTGATGTATTCAAGTTTTATAGCAGAATTGCAGCAGAAGCACACAAGTTTGCACATCTGGTTACTGTTTGAATATCTGAAACATAGCAATTGAAGCATATTAGGCATTCATAAACCCCGAAACTGAACTGAATGTAAGTGTTATTGAGTTAAATATTTTAATTATCAAATAAACCTTACATCACCAGAAAAAGAAATACAATAACTAAACAGCGACTGAAAAATAACCGGGCTGATTGGAGTTTTTTTGAAGACTGCTGTGATGTACAGTATGGGTGGTACACAGAACTCTCCTCTCTTTCACATTCCTTCCATCCGGAGAAGATGAATTAGGAAGAAAACAAGAGAAGAACATCAAGCCCCCCGACCAAGATGAAAGCTCTCCCACTTAAGAGAATATTAGGAGAGTAAACTACTTTAGCAGCAGGAGGTGAAATATCAAATTAGCCTCATTTAACATCAAACAGAATAAGTGAAAGTAAATGGCTACTTTTTTGTTTACAAGATACAGTGTATCACCTGCAAAAATAAATTCCACACTTGTATACATCATCATTTAATTATTATGTAATTTATAATATAATATAGGATACCTATTGGCCAAAATATATCTTTATACATCCTTCTCAGAAGAACCAAACTAAATATCAAAATGCCGCAAACCTCTAACTTTAAGGACAGAGGATGAGAGATCAATACAACACAGTGGCCGCTGGACAAAATCTCCAGATTTATGATATCTATGGCAGCCAATTGAATACAGTCCATCTGCAGTTCTCACAATGAGCCACATTTTATAGCATCTGCCAGCTGTAGCTCATACATATGCTCTTTTTGTCCCTTACAGGCACCCGCCGTAATTAGGCCGACCAATCACTTTGCTTCATAACAAGGGCAGTACTGCCATAGAGACAAGAATCAACTTCTCTTGGCACTCTCGGGGAATAGAAGGCAAAGCAGTGATAACATTTTAGGGTCTGGGCAGATTTATAATGTTACCCTCCCCTACCATTCAGGTTTGATCATGGGGATTAGAGATAGTACACGCTGTGTGATAAGAAACAAAAGACTTAATGTTTACAATGGCAAATGAAATTCACCACCCCAGGCAATAAAGTCAACCCACAACAGAGTAAGGTGATGTACACCTTCACCTTGGCCGTAGATTAGTTGGCTGCTTATTACGGCTCATCTGTACTAATAAGCAGCAATAAACAGGGAGGTTTTCTGGTTATAAATTATTCCAGTCAGTTGCACTGCCACTGTCCCACTGATAAGCTTTATATCTTCTGACTTTTGTTTGCCTCTGTCTCTCTCTCTGTGAATGAGGTGATGTAATTTCCAACATCAATGAAAACCAGACAGCTTACAGCAGTCTCTGGCACAGAAAGAATACACAACAAATAGCTTAAATGATAAAACTGTCATTCTGACTGTGAATCACCAAATCACTTGAGATAAACAGCCAGAATGGTCCAAACAACCAATTAGAACTGAAATTCCAAACACTGACACCTCTGTCTTCCATGGTTTCCTGGGAAAACCCTCCAAAGTTTAACATATTGTGGAATGGCACTCATGTATTCTGAACTTAAAGGCCATCTTGTTTATTATAGAACACACAGAGAGCTCAGATGTTTTTCTATCTCTTCTTTCACAGATTGTACGTCTACAAAAGGGGGAAAATTCACACAGTCTGACTGGACCAGATCAACCCATAACTGCAACACATGTTTTAACTTCAAGGTAATTGATAGCAAGAACGTGAAACTCACTTTGTCAAGCTTATAATACTAAGGGTTTCAGCAAAAAGCCTGATGACTTTGAGAGTTATTGATACAATATATGATCCCAAACTAAACCGGAACATACTGCCATTCCGAAAACCTGATGTTTGCCACAATAACTGAAGATTTTTCTCTTGAGACAGACAAACGGATGGATGGATGGGTAGGGATAGATAGATAGATAGATGGATAGATGGATAGATGGATAGATGGATGGATAGATGGATAGATGGATAGATGGATAGATAGATAGATAGATAGATAGATAGATAGATAGATAGATAGATAGATAGATAGATAGATAGATAGATAGATAGATAGATAGATAGATAGATAGATCTGACAATGCAAAAAATTTCACAAGTACACTGTCTGAGAAAGTTTATGCCAAGCACACACTGCCTAAGCCCAGAAAGCAGCAGGGCACAAGGCATTTACCCACACTTACTGTTACTCTTTCTTTCTCATCAGCTCTTGACCAAAAAAATGTAAAATGCCTCCCGAAGGAAAATAAACATGATTCGGCCCAGTGAAGACATCTGTCCTTCGAAAAGAATATAAAAGATCTAACTGTTTAAACAGCTGTGAGGATACTCTGTCCTTTTGAACATTTTTGAGAGACAAGCACTGAAATAACATAGAGCTTGGAGTCATGGCTCAAGGGTCAGATATCAGACAAATGACAAATCTCTTTCTAATGACACAACAGCATGTGTGTGAGGTTGTGTACAGGTTATCAGGCCACGTGAATCTCTGATTTACAGTTCGCGAACCTAAATTATTTCTCAAGCATAACACTCATCCGTAATAATTATGTTAGAAATAATGTGTTTTAAAACAAATATATTCTTTTTAAAATCTTACTGAAAAAATGAAATAAAAATTATATATAATAAATAATTATATATATATAATATAATATAATATAATATTTCTACATTTTTCTGAAAGGAAAATGTGGCCAATAGGTGACTGCGTGTGTACACATACACAACCAAGTCTAATTTAGTGTACTGAGGTGTATGGATATGCATCCTATCCTCTGTCACACGCATGTCGGTAACCCACTTCTAGATGATGCAAAAACTTTTCTAAAAGAACCTTGATGTGGTGCTCTTTTTCCAAACAATATCTCTTCTACCTGTCAAAGTCAGTCATTATTTTTCCTATTGACATTCATTTCTGATAGTGCCTCATCAGCCACCTCTGTCGTGCCTTTAATGTTGCAGGTTCCACCCCTCCGCCCCCATGAGGAGTTCTGATGTCCTACGAATTTAAGCTTGAGCGTCTTTTTTCCCCCGTCCCGCCGCGCCACACGAACGTGGGGTCCTTCGCCTCGGCGGCCAATTACAGAGCAAGGTAATGAGCAGCCACGTTCTCCTTACAGCCCAGATTGACACTCTCTCCCACTCATTTGTCAACAAATCAGGATGGATGGCGTGGGGGCGATATTGAGCTGGAGGTGTCGTACTCAGAGACGCGCTTGCCGAGCAGCATCTCCTGCTCGTTATCATTGACAAGTTGTCTCGAGCTGAGAGATTTCCGAATCCTTCGCCTTTGTCATCTCAAGATCATTTGCTCGCGATTCGGTACTTATTCCATGCATAGCCTAACGGTTATAGCCTACTAGGTTAGACTAGACCTACTTTTGGCATTTGTCTGTGGACTGCATGGGACTTATATAACAAAACCAGAAGCTGTAAGTTTCACTTAGATACAAACAAAACTTAGTTTATGAAAGTCTTGCTTGCATGAAATTGTTGTAGATCTTTGTGTCCTCTCAGGCTGATCTGTATTAGCCTGTTATATATATTGTTTAGACCTTCCTATAGCACCAATAATATATATATTAATTTTTTTTTTTTTTTTTAAGTACACGGCAAAGATGTAGAACAGTGGGCTGTGCACATGCTCAGGACATACTGTATAAGGGCTCTTGGCTGCTGTCCCAATCCCATTCTCCCCTTTACTTTTCTTATCTGCACTCCTCTTATACTGTCCTTTAAGAATAAAAGCAAAAAGACCCCCAAATGTATTCAAATAAAGAATGTTTTATTTTATATAATATATTTAATAATTATGTATCATTGCATGTATTATAATATAATAATATACATGATATATATATATATATATATATATATATATATATGATACTATTTATTACATAATTAATAAATATATATTAATATTACATTTTTGGCAACATTAATAATAATAAAGTTGCTCCCTTTTTGTGGGGGAGGGGTCATGGGAGTTGCATATACTCTATATATGAAGAGTTCAGATGCAAAAGCCTCTAAGTGCCATTTGAAATTTTCTTCTAGAATGACAATTTTTATCAAGCTTGTATATTTAAGTTCAGTAATTTCACTTAAATTACAATTAATAGGTAATTAACTTCATTGCAATTTAAGTGAAATTACTGAACTTAAATATACAATCTTGATAAAAATTATCATTCTAGAAGAAAATTTCAAATGGCACTTAGAGGCTTTTGCATCTGAACTCTTCATATACTGTATATATATATATATATATATATATATAAGTATACATGCACTGTGCTGCAAAATAGCCATCTGTTCACATTTGAATCACAGACACTGTGATGTGAGATACTTACTTGGTTCTTTGTGCTCCTCTGGGCCAGACGAACCGTCTGCCAACAGCACAGACAAGCCAAAGAGCTTCTTCCCAGCATCCTCAGATACCTTCAGGGCATTTGGAGAACCAGTGGGAACATGAGCACAAAAGTCAAAATCTTTTCCCTCCACATCTGTGTAGCGGAGGTGGGGTGATGCCTCTGGATCCATACAGCCCTTCAAGCGCTTGGCAGGGAGGAAGGCAGACTGGTATACCCCTGCATCACGCTCCTCAGGTGGGGAGGAGAACGGTCGGAAGGCCCCCACCGCTCCATGGTTGAGCATACCCAGTGGGGAGCAGTCAAGATTGGGTGGGGCAAACTGTGGGTGAAGGTGAAGCAGAGGGGTGGGAAAGTCTCGAGTGGGAAAGCCTCCTTGCCGGTGGTACATGGAGGCGAAGGTGTATGAGCCGCTGGGGAACGGGAGGTGCATGTCCTTTTCCAAAGTGACTGGAACTCCAAACGGCCGATGGGGCTGGCAGGGTACAGAGGCATCTCGTCCAGCCTCGGCTGTTGATGCCAGGACCATGAGGGCAGGGGAGGTCAGAGGATTGGGCATGTAGGAGGAGCTCTCTATCTTAAAGGCAGTCCGATGGAGGTCCATTTGAGCAGTGTAGCGTCTACCAAAACTCAGTGTAATGTGATGAAGAGGCCTGAAGGGCACTGGACACAATGCGTATATACTTAAGCCTTACAGACCAGTCATTCTCTGACAGAAAGCTGTTGGGGAAAAAAAGTCGTATTATGAGGCTGAAAACAACTTCAGGTGGTCGAAAGAAAAGCTGTTATTTAATAAACAGGCAAAAGGCAGAAATGTAAAACTTCCTTAAAGTCTATATATGTCAGAGGATTTTTCTTTCTTTCGTTTTAAAGACGTGTCACATGACTGAGACAGTAATACTAAGTTGCTAGAATAATTAGACTAAGATTGAGTCCTTAAAGAAATGCCTATAGGGTATAGGTCAGAGGCATATTATTGTGTGAACTTAAACAATGAGTTGTCATTAACAAAAGCACCCTTTACTATTGCCTTAATGTTGAAAGGTAAACAAAGATTGAGCTAAATAATGCAAAATAAATTATCTTAAAATTAATTTTCATGCTGAAAAATCACTACATATAAAATGTTTAGTGTATTAGAACTGCCATTCTGCGTTATGAACACAACAATTTAAAAATGAAAAAAAAAAAAAAGTCACATAGCCAGTGTTTTTATTCGTAAACTTCCGATTTTACTCATTATTTATTTGTCCATTCCATTTTATAGATTAATCATGATTAGTGAACTTTTCGGATTGCTGAATTTAAATGAATAAAAAAATAACTTGAACTTATTAGTAATATAACAGTCCTTTAAAAACCGAATAGCCTATTCTTTTAAAGACCGATAAGTTACTTATACGATCGGTGATTTGGAAATGCGTATTAAAAGATAACACCACGTAATAATAATGATAATAATAATAATAAAACAAATAGAAAATAATAATAAAAACGTATGAATGTTGAGAGATAAAGTTTATTCAAATGGGAATTAATTAAAAAGATGGACAACTGTTTTTATAATAGAAATACAACTAATAAAAAACATTTTTTATAACAGTTCGCATAAGCTGTGAGTAATTTTCTTCAAGACAGTGAGATTTTAAATATTGCTTTTAAGACGTGATATTGAGTCGGGAATCTGCTTTTAATTCAATTCGATCTAAAGAAAAATAGGCATATTTCCTTTCGGTTTCGGACAGATTATAGCCTATGTAAAAAAGTTTAAATGCAATTTTCTATTTTAAGGCTCTAACTTGTTCAGGTCACAGGTGTTGTTAAGTTCAAATAAAGATGTAATTTATGCTGCTGAATGAGATATCTCTTGGGAAAAACGTACTCAAAAGTAAAACTTTTCTTGAACACAACCTTATAAATTTGATGCATCTTACAATTAGGCTGAAGTTTCAGTGCAGTCTGGTATAATAAAGTTAACGCTTAGCATGCAACAACAAACTGTAATTGATCCTTATAAAACTCAAAATCTGTAATAACACAACAGAAACACTTGCAAAAACATAATGTCCCTAAAATATCACTTTTATATAACAAAGAAAGACTCATTATAATACTCACATTGTGGTCAAACATCTCCTATAGTCAACTGTTGTTTTATCCACGCTCCAGTTCAGATGATGTCAGTCAGGAGAGTTTGCAGATGACTGAAAGAAAAAAGCGCGAAAAGACCGTTATAAGTTTTTAAGACGATTTTGAGAACAATCGCGGAGGTTTAAAGAGTTGAGCTGTGTTGCGCGTGCGACCGCTGCTGTGATATAGATTATGTAGATGCGCGTTATGTGTCAACATCCGATCCGCGCGCGCTTCTGTTAATGTGCATGAGCCCCTCACTGTACCGCCACGCGCTCGCTCGCTCTCTCGCTCTCTCTCTCTCTCTACTCAGCCCGTCCCGCTCTGTTAACTTTAAATTTATCATCTTCCACCTCCCTGTCCGACTTGGGTATTTTGTCAAATGTAGATCTCCATTCTGCGCCTCAACAGTGAATGATGTCAGTTCATCTGAGACATAAATTTAAACACCAAAAATGCAATGCCTCAACATAGGCAACATTTTATTCTATCTGTATTAGTACGTACGGAGGCCTACTCGATACGCTACCACGGGTGTCCATCTGCTGGTTAAACATCATACCGCACTTTAGTGTTTGGGCCATTCAAATCCCTTAATCTGGCATCCTTCACACAAAGTAAAGAGTAAGCATAACTGTGGCAAAAATATAAAGCTGTGACAAAACGTGGCATATTAACTGGCTGCAATTATGTTATTTTAAGGGATGCCAGAAGAACAAATGACCCAAAGCCACCCAGACTGGTCAGAGTCTGATCTGACTTGATGCCCACAAGAATCATGCATGCAGTGTGAATAAGACACACAAACAGCAAGCCAAATCAATATATATATATATATATATATATATAAAAATCCTTGTATCAATAAATTAAACATTCCGGTATCACTTTTGTTTTGGATAACATTGTCATTTAATTTGCATTATAAATATAGATTTTAAAATACTTTATTATTATACAGAATTATACATAATTTAGTTAATATAAATATGTAAAAAAAAAAAAAAACTGAAAAACTGTTTCTATAGAGAGGGAACATAAAATAAAGTTACTGTCTCATAAACAACTAAGGTATTAGCTTGAGTAAATTAAATCACAGTTTAATAGAGGTTCCAGACTCGCTAATTATGACTTCCAAGATCATTAACAAAGTCTTTTAAGTCTCTTGCTTCATAATCCGAGTCCTTAAATGAAAATAAACGAATAATTCAGAATGCTAGAAGGCACGTTTTTGAATATTGAGTCGAACTCTTTCTTTTTGAAATTCATTTATTCAGTGCTGAATCAAATTAGTTCAGTTAATTCTGCAAAGCCATGAACCTAATTGGAGTTTAATTGCTGTTTTTAAGTTTTTGGGACAAGCGAGAGAGCAGTGTGGGTAAAGATGCATCATGTCATGCATTGACAAAAATATTTATATCACTATTCAATTTTGGAGGAGTTACATTTAAAATGTTATTTCTTTTGTCATATGCATGTGTTTGTGTGTGAGTGTGAGTGCTTGTTTGCTTTGAGGACACAAATTTGTATAATGACATGGGTATTACACTGGAATTACAATATAAACATGGGTTATGAGAAAATTTCCTGCGAGTCCTCAATTTAAAAAAAAAACAATGTTTTCTGTGATGGGTATAGGTTCAGGGGTAGGGTTAGTGTAGGGGGGATAGCGTTTGTACAGTATGAAAACCGATACACCTTATATGGAATGTCCCCAACGTGTGTGTATATATTTGTATGTATGTATGTATATATATATATATATATATATATATATATATATAGATAGATATAGATATAAAACATGACATGTCCATCCACTCATTATATATATATATATATATATATATATATATATATATAGATATAGATACTGTATAAAACATGACATATCCATTCACTCATTATATATATATATATATATATATATATATATATATAATGAGCAAATAGGAGAAAGAAAGAAAGAAAGAAAGAAAGCAAGAAAGAAAGAAAGAAAGAAAGAAAGAAAGAAAGAAAGAAAGAAAGAAAGAAAGAAAGAAAGAAAGAAAGACTCAGAATGGAGAAATGTAGTGAGTGTCAAAGTGATGAGCTGTCTGCACTGCCTCACCATCTGTGCATATGTGTGCGTGTGAACTGAAGAACTCCCGAAACAGGCAGAAGGCTTGAGTGTGACAAGGAATACAGCGAGATGCATTATGGTGTCCATCATTGATCGCTTCCTCCCGGGAGTCTTGGCGCCTGCTGCAGGAAACAAAAGGTTAAAATATGATACTCCCCTGTTCTCCCCCTCAGTGTCCCATCAGCACCTCTGTTTACAAATTCACAGCGCATTCTCTTTCACTCAGAGTATCCCGCCACCACATTTCCACAACAGGATCGAAACAATACGAACGTTAAAGGCTCATCATAGAAGCACAGATTCCAAAAAAGAACATTCATTTTTAAGAGTGTTGAGTATTTTCTAAACATGCATAAGGGTTTCTAAAAAGGACAAAGACATGCAGTAAATCCTCATGTCTTTTTGGTCAAGCAAAAGAGTCCGGGTGCACAGAGCTTAAGGGGCTGATCAGGAGTGTATGGCTGTGAAGTGAGTAACAGTGAGAAGCAATGACAGGCTGAGACCCCAAACCCACTGCCTCCTCCCTCTGTAAGCTCGGTCTCTCCTCGCCACAGGGCTGACATTGACATGACACTCCCAAAATAATGATCAACAAACGCTCCTTGCCTGAGCGCAAACGGTCTTCTCCCTTCCTCACAGTGTCAACAGTGATTAACAAAGACCCCGGCATCACTACAGACAGAAACAGCAAACGAAGGTCTGAGGTTGAAGATGTAACACACACAGCATGCATGACCAACTTTCTTACATCAGGCTACGGTGTTCATAGTACTGTTACCGGAGGGACTAAAAGCAAAAATATAGACTATATATTGCTTTATTTTACAAATGTAGGAGAAGTGTGTGGGAAAAGTCATTATCCTCACCCGTATTCATGTCTTCAAATGTCCTACAGACATACCGGGCCACACTTCTGCTGTCTGACTATACAACGTTACCTTTAGGACAAGGAGAAAGAACGATATTATGTCCCTCCACAATTACCAAGCTAAGCGAATATTAAAATGTCTGACTCCATCAGTCGGGGCGATCGTGATTGGTATTTTAACCTTTGACTACAGTACAAAGGAACCAGATCTTGGAACCAATATTGGAAGGACTGAATCTAATTCTGGAATGATCCTTAGTAATGAGGGGGCTGCCGTGGGGGCTGGATAATGCATATATGAGATATTATTTTGGGGCTGAAAGTGTTGGGGCAGAGGGGGCTCTCTGATAGTTGAATAATGGCGTAGCCGGCATGATAGAAACACCTTAGTGTCTTGCCCGAGGACAGCACTCTTAAATCAAACAGGAATGATTTTATCACATGCAAATACCCCTTAGGTTTTTTGTGCATGTGTCGAGGGGCTTTATTTTCAGATTTTCAGTACAGAATTCCTGTTAGTGGACGGTCTGTCATTGAAGAGCTAAAAAAATAATGAAATATTAAAGGTGATGTAAGAATTTCAATGTTAAATACATATAACCTTGATTCCTATGAAAAGGAAATATTGAGCTAACAAAACATTGCACTGTTTGAGCACACCGAACAGGGGTGCGTTTCCCGAAAGCATCGTTAGCCAACTATGGTTGCAAGTTGGTCGCAATTTCCATTCAACTCTATTGGTAATGACGGAACTTGCGACCATTATTGGCTAACGATGCTTTCGGGAAACACCCCAGTCTAATATAACAACATTGGCCTAACCAGTGGAGGAAGTTTTGGGAGGGATTTTCTGTTTGTCCAACCAATGGAAGAAAGAATTATTTTCGCAGTTCCATTCAATGTTCTTGTAGTTGCCTAAAATCAAAACTATTAAAAATAATTTCCATTGAAGGAAATAAATAAATGAAATTGTACAAGATCACAACTTGAAAAACTTAAACAAAAATATTACAAATGTTGCCTTTGCAACTAACTGAATTAAAGTAAGTTTGTTGAACTAAAAGTTGAAGTACTACAATTGAAATAGAGATAAATTAAATTAAAGTTACATATATATATATATATATATATATACACGTGTATATATATATATATATATATATATATATATATACACACACACACACAGACTGACACACACACATATATATTAGGGTTGTCAAATGATTAATCGCGATTAATCGCATCCAAAATAAAAGTTTTTGTTTACATAATATATGTGGTTGCACTGTATATAATTATTTTGACATTATATTTAATTATTTAATTATTATTATTATTATATATAAAATGTTTATATTTATATATAATATAAATTATTAACTATATTTATATATAATATAAATTAACTAATAAACATGACAAAAGCATAAAAAAACCCCACTAAAATATAAAAAAGCTAAATTTTAATAATGGTGATGCCAAGAATGAAAACGCTGACATCATTTACTCACCCTCATGTCATTCCATCATTATATATTAATATTATTTTCATATACCAACTAGTATACGTTTTCTGAAGCGAAATAATCACTTTTTATGTTGAACAGACTGAAATGTACACCTTTACTCCCCCCTTAAACCAATCAAATGATTGCTCAACACAGACCCTAAATCAAATATAGCAACACGTCAATACCACAAAACCTCATGTCATATAACTTATCGTCATGACATAACAAGCATCAACAGAAAGACATGTGAGTTTAAAAATACAAGGATGAGTAATTTATGAGAGAATTTTCATTTTTAAGTGAACTATCCCTTTAAAACTCAAGTCTCCCACGACTGCTGTCCAATTAAACAATTCCGGCTGTGTGAGTGACTGGCGGGGGCAGCGGAGACAGGTCTGGGTCTGTTAAAGCCACACTCGGCTAGTCTACCGTCGCCCAGGACCTTCGCCGACTCCATTCCCGGCCCCTAATCAGTGTGTGAGCGTAATATCAGGCTGGGTTAGGTGTCACCATGTTAGAGGCGTTAATGGAAGAGCTCCATCCACTCAGCCGGGGGGACGGCATTACCGCGGGCTGTCACAGTCGGCTGAGGATTGGGACAGTATTACTGCTGGCTTTCATACAACGTTGGTCACTAAACTAATAGGGGCCCCGGCAGAGGAGCGATGGAGATGAGATGGAGAGGCGTGGGGGAGGAGGAGAGGAAATGAGAAGGCGGAGTGGTAAAAGAGAGGGAGATGGAAAGGAGGAGAGGGTAGTCTAGCACCTTCTCCTAATTTGCAGGCTCTAATGTATAGGAGAGTGGGAAAGCTCTAGATGCTGAGAGATTCAATCTGATGTGATTTAAGAGGGCGAATGAATAACTTTCTTGAGAGTGTTGAATCCTCGAAATGATAAACGTTTGGCCGAAGACACTTCGGAACATCCAGCACGTATACCCGAACAGTTCACAATGCGGCGGCATCGGCCTCTGTGAAAGATATCTCTATGCAGGGTGCAGATAT
>NW_024121099.1:43885714-44011533 GCF_016745375.1 Pimephales promelas
TAAAATTAATTTTAAAAAAATGTTAAAAAACTTTGTTCTAAATAATACTATTAAATTGCAATGCAACTACATTTGATTTTCCATTGATAAAACAAATACTTAGTAAAGTTAAGCATATTTAAATTAATCAAATTTAAATTTAGTTTGACCGGAATACCATTAAAACCCCTCTGCAACTTTTTCCTGCTACTGTTAAAAAAGCACAAGAAATGATTCCTCTTTCTGCCCTGTGGGTGTAATGCAAGTCATAACGGGCACCAAGAAATCCAGAACAGAGAGGGCCATAGTGTCTCCTGTTACCTGTGTCCAAGATAGGCAGCGGATGAGGGGGAGGGCAGTGAGAGGCAGCGAGGCATCACATCTCCTCCATTTAATTGGCAAGGGAAATGAGTAGGGATAAGGTTAGTATGAATCCAGTCAGTCAGTCACATAGTCAGTTACAGGCACACTGGCATTCCAAACTGGCTCTTACTGTCCTGATGGAGGTGTCAGGTCAGTGCCGAGCATGGCCTCCCTCTGGCTCTAACGCCTCTGTCCCGCTCTATGCTGTCCAGGTGACGGTGATTGTCTCCCGGATTCTCATGGCGGGACGACTCACCTGTCACTAACTGGTCACAAAGCATTTACCTAGTGACAGAATTCCAATTAGACTGTGATAGAGGTGACACAGAAGAAAGAAGGGCGGAGGTGAGATGCAAAGACAAATGCAGAAACAGAGTGAGGGATGGAAGAGAGAGAGAGCTTGTGTTTACACACTGAAAATGAACGTGACACGTTACCCATTTCACCAACATAAGCTTTCAAAGAACTCGAGCAAAATATCATGAGCTGAATTGCAGTAATCCTGTGTCTCTCAAAAGCATTGTTGACAGAGCGATTAAATAATCCTTTGGGACTAAAGGTGGCAATGGAGGCAATCCCTGAAGAATGTTACCTCTATCTTTAATTGGCCTCCAGCGGCAGATGATGTTGATCCTCACCTCTAGAGTGTTAAGACGTGTGTTGAGGTTTGTCAGGATATTATCTGGCAGCAAAGTGACAGAGGTGAGCGTGACACTGTGTTGTGGACAACACAGTTCTAATTGTTTTAGACAGGAAGTCATTAGCTCACACAGAAAGGGTCGTTACGATGGATCATATGTTGATATAACTGGAATACATCTGTATTATTCTGTTGACCCATATTCTAGGAGCAAACTTGAACTAATAAGGACTTAAATGGACAGTTCACACAATTTCAATTTTTCAAAGTGTTTCACTGTGTTTCGTCTGTGGAACACAAAAAGAGAGAAGATTAACAACTTGTTAACATTCAGCTTTTACTTATTCAGCTTGTCTTATAAAAGAGGATCAGAACCATATAAAAAGTCATTTTAAAAATATTTAAATACACACACACACACACACACATATATATACTGTATATATATATATGTATGTGTGTGTGTGTGTAGAGAGAGAGAGAGAGAGAGTGAGAGAGACAAGGCGAATTATACATACAGACATTAGAGCCCGATCTCATGAAAGTTCTTATCTATGATACGAATGTCATTTCTCGTGCCATTTATACGCCAAAAATAGTTTATTAGTTATAGTTATAGCACATCATGGCGTATAATATGCACAAACTCCCCTCCCCCTCACCCCTAAACCTACTCAAGGGGTTTTCGGTCCGTAGCATGCACGCAAAAAACAATTTTTGCGTAAAAATACCACGAGACTGTGTTGGACTTTATATATACATATACAATATACATCTTTATATATACAATGATTTTTAAATATTTTTGAAAGGTCTATTATGTTCCCAATATCTGTATTTATGTGGTCAAAAATACACTAAAAACAGTAATATTGTTTTTTACATTAAAAATGACTTTTTTTTATTTTAATATATTTTAAAATGAAATTTTATTAATGGCAAAGCTGAATTTTTAGCAGTGATTCCATAGTCTTCAGTGTCACATGATCCTTCAGATCATCCCAATTATGTGCTCAGGAATTTATATGAAATAAATTTGTAACATTATAAATGTCTTTACTGTCACTGACCCCAACTTTTTTAACAGTTGAATACTATTGCAAGCAAAAATACTGAGCTCAAGTGTGAACCGAAGAGTTGATTCCAAAAAACACACTGAGAGCAGGAGCTACTATGTGGGATACAACGTACGGTCTCCATCTCTTTTTCTGCCCTGGTTCAAGAACTGAACCATAACGGATACTCCATAACAACTGAAGAGAGAGAAGTATCGCTCCATGTCCAGATCGATAGTGAATTAGCCAGTTCGCTCATCTCTTCAGTGGACTGTTTTGGTGGATCGATTTGTGGCTGCGTAGGGCAGCCGAGGTGACGCTGGCCAAGAGCATTGTAAAACTTTCTTGAACAATCCACTGGCTGCATCCTGACCTCACAAGTGAGGGGAGTATGTTTACATCCCATTTCAGTTTGAGGAGAACGAGTTATAACGATTGCATCCGTCTCACCACACATGAATGAGAGTGTGAAAGTGAGCGACTGTGACATTAAGCAATCCCGGCTTCCTGTGTTTTTTAGAAGCAAGCCAGGTGTGTGTGAGTGTGTGTGTTTGTGCTTGCATGTTGGTGGTTTGTGATGGATGAGCAGGACGGGAACTGATGGATGAGTCAGTTCTCTGTTGGGACAATATGATGAAGACTATGAGCCTACATACCCCAAGAAAGAAGTCTCATCTCTGGCCCTTCCCACAGTCCATTACACACAAGCATGCAGTCTCTCTGCCCACTGGTGATGGAATAATGATTCACTGAGATGTATTGACAGTATGCTGGTCTGATAAAGAACAAGACCCGTACTCCTTGTATTAAAAATGCACAACCAAACATTTTAATTAATATTAAGTAGTTAGTCCATAAATATTATGGTCAGGTATCCATACATATTTCCAAAATTCTATGCAATTTAGATTCAAAAGCTCTCGATTTGATTCATATGGGTATTTCTCAGATATAATGTGTTTCTTACGAACAAAATACACACGCACACACACACATATGTGTAGCCCTAAATGTGTGTGTGTATGAGTTGATTAAAACAACCAGCTCCGAGTGATTCGGTTTGGGAACAAATGTTTTTGATTCACTAAAAATAACCTGTTCATAAGATTCACTTGTTTGTGAATAGGACTACACTGGTCACATTGCTTACAAGTACAACTTAATAGAAAAACATTTCATGGTACACGCTTTTTTTTTATTATTGGATCACATTCACACTTTGAGCTCACGATTCACTATTCTTATAAAATATGATTTCCAGCGCCATACAAATACATTTTCTGGCAGCCACTAAAAATAGAGCAAAAGATCGATCTTGGTATTTTAACAATCAATGTCAGGATCATTCAAATGAAAACTGTGATTAATCGTAATTTTTTTTTTTTACTATCCAGCCCTATTAACACTGCTTGAAATATCAGCTATGATGTTCTTGCTCTGAATATGAGATTTCCAATGGCTTTGACTAGTAAAACAAATCTGTTTTACGCATACACGCACTGTGCACAAATGCAAAGAGTCAGATAAGCACTTTTATCTGTAGTGGTGATAATGGCTTTCACGAAATCCCTCTGTTGCCCTAGATTAAAAATCCCGACAGGGGAAGTGTTTGCTATCTTCCCTTTATCTCAGTCACCTCACTGTGTCTCATGCCATCAGATATCTCAGTGTGTTGGTGGCACAGATTCCTCAGCCAATCTATTGTGGCTACACAAGGGGAAGTGCAGGCCATTGTCCCACGTCGTTCTATCGCAGATTACTCTTCGCGGTATTGATCGAAATGCTGTCGGGTTGCTTGTCACCTTGGTGATAAATTATAAGAGTGTGTGAATATGTGCTATGTGTGTTCATGCCCTTTATCTCTCTGAGAATTTGATAAAATGTGATTGATCTCTCTTGATGCTGCCAGAAGCTAAAGAGGCCCTAGGTGCAATTGTTTTATCATCTCATAATCAGATGATTCCCAAAAAGCAAATCAATGAATCTTGTATCCCTCAAGTAGAAAACTGGATTTGTTAGGGAGAACAAGATAGGAAAACCATACTTTCAGCTATGTGGGAAAACCCATGTGGTTCTCAACCAGGGCACCAGGGCCCATCCTCAGCACACTTCCAAGGAAGGCAGCAATATGTCTTATAATATGACAAAGCAAAGGGGTGATGAAATGAGAAATCAAATTTTCCTTGAGCTTTTGACATCTAAGAGGTCATCATATTATAAGAATATCCTCTAAGTTTCAGACCTGAAAACATCCTTGTTAGTCCAATAAAAGCTTTTATTGATACCAGGCTCAGCAAACGACTCGTTTTCAAAGTGGGGAACTATGACGTCAAAGAGGATAAAACACCACCCCCGCAGAAAAAGATCAACGCCTACTTCAACACGGCCGGTTTGGCCCCGCCCACCGTTTAGCGCATTACACGCATAGCTAAATAACATAGGCCTGCCTATCTCGTGATGACAAACTGGATCGAAACTCATTATAATAAGCAAAACTGTTATCCACTCACAGCAGTGGGTGTTTACTTTCAAGTCTTCAGTGCGAGACGCCCATAAAAACCGAGCGTTTTTGAGCTGGGCTCAAAACTAGGGTAGAAAATAGCCTATTACTTATTCATTTTGATGTTTTTTTTTAATGTAAAAACCAAGCGAACATCATAAGTTGACCTCAGACAACAATATAAAAACAATTAAAATGCCAGTTCATGATCTCTATAAGCTAAAACTCATTATGTAAGCTAACATCATATTTTTTATTTTAATTAGTTCCCTTAATTACTTTTTTATTCCAGAAATTATACATTTTTCTAGTTATGTCAAGCTCTAAAATATTTTATCAGGTATAAACTGCTATATTTGGGAGGTGAGTTTGTTTTTAAAAATTAACTTCAAGAACGACTAGAAAAATCTATTAATAGGTAATTAAAAGTCTAAACACTAAAGAACATTCAATTATTGAAACTTCTGGATTAATGGGATTTTTAATAATTTTCTGTAATCATTTTAATATATTGCTCTCCTAGTTTCTAGGAGAAGAAAAAGGGTATATTAATCCACATAGATTACTGTAATGTAATTGTAAAACTCTAAATCAGGCAGCTACTGTAAAACCGATTCAGGGCGGCTCAGCAAAGCTAAACTTCACTAAAGTCAAGAGACACTACACCAAGTTTGAGTTGTCCTGAGCAGAAAACATTTTGTGATGCTCCTTAGACCACTGACTACCAAAAATAAAAATAGAGCCAATTACTGCAACATCCTCTCTGCGGAATGTCATGATAGGTTGTCAATAGGCAGGCTAAGTGAATGAGTTTGCATTGTCAGTGCAATGCATTCTAATTGACTCCATCTCCTCCTAGTGGCAGTCTGATACTGAAGTGGGCAGACTCGAGTTTCTCATTATAGCGCAAGTAATTGTGGTCTGAGTGGGTCTGTGGATTCAGTCCTGCAGCAGTCTGACAACCTCTGTGCGCGGGAATGAGTGTGTGCGTGTGTTTCGTGGGACAGATTGGCTCTGCTGCAACTGATTGTGGAAGTAAATGAGTCTTCATCTACTCGAGAATGTCTGTCCCTCAGCCAGAGTGATAGAGAAACAAGAATGGTTAACTTTCCTCTCTCTGTTTGCCAAGTTTTAGGGCTCTGCAATGCAAATTGAAGCTTAAAATAAGCCATAGTAGATGTGTAGAACAGTGTAAAAAGTTAACTTTTTCAATACTATGTCATACTTTATGTGTTTCTGGGTATCAGCATGCATCTGTTTGACAAACAAGCACTCAACATGTTTATAAATGAAATAGACTTTTACCTAAAATAGCCATAGAGCAAAATTCCTCTCCTGAGAAGACAGATACATTTTTTTTAACAGTCCTGCATAAAAACCCAGCTATATTTCAATAAACCACAAGCCAGTTTCAGAAAAACACAGAAAAAGCCCTCCCATAAACTCATGGGAGATGACAATGAAGAAATAAATTTAATTCTCTCAAACAGCGTGCAAATGGCATCACACCACGGCATAACAATAAAGCCTGGGCACGGATGTTGTTCAGATGGGAGATGCTTATGGGGTATGGATGTGGGGAGCTTCTCGCTGCTTTCTCCTTACGGCTGTGACTGTCATTTGGCTATTATTATGAAGAGTGAATGTAATGCCTGGCTGTATGAATAGGATTGTCGCGCTGATTGTGATGTATAGTTTTTCATTACCATTCCCTGGCCTTTGCCATCCAGCATGTAGGAAATCCTATTTATCCCCTAATTTGTAAGCCCCCCAACCTTGGCTGATAGCAATCAGAGCCTGTAATTGTGTGCACCGCCGACGGACAACGTAAAGGGTGACAGCGCGAGAAGGCAGGGGTGGGGGCAGTGACAAAGAAATAGAAAAAGTGACAAAGAATGAGAAAAGAGAAGCTGACCTGAAAGCTCTTTTAAAACACTCTTAAAAAAAAAACGGGTCTATTTGTTGGCCCTGTTGCTCACCACAGACAGGACTGTTAGAATAAATATTAAAGAAATATGCTAAATTCAGTTTGTAAGTGTATTGAAGGGTTAGTTCACTGAAAAAAAATAATAATTCTGTAATTTTTTTACTCACCCTTATGTTATTCCAATCCGGTAGGCATTTCTATTTTTTTTCCCTGTGGAATACAAAATTACATATTAAAAAAAATACATACAATGGGGTCCAAAACAAATACTTCAGAAAATCTTCTTTTGTGTTGTTTTGTTCAGAAAAAATCGTCACAGGGTGAGCAAATGATGACAGAACTTTTTTTGGGGGGGTTAAATATCTCTAATTTCCTGAACACACCCAGCCTTTGATACTGTGCACTTAGCCAGTTTAAAGTTTTTTATTAGTAGCTTTTTAAGCTATCAAGACAAACACTTCATGCAGTTCACGCTGCACTTACAGTCTGCCTGAGCTTCTAATGAATACGTAATTGACTCATTTCTATGCACTGTGCCAAAAGGGATCTTTGCATTAAATGTGTGATTGCGCCCTCTATTAGACATCATTAAACTAATTCCAGATCTGTCTTAATAAGACTTTATGAGCCTTTCTGAAAGCTCTAATTCTCCTCTCTGCCCTCATTCACTACAAGTCAAATATTCAAAAATATGAAAATTGCAAATTATATACTTATTTTGTAATCATTTTTGTAATCGCTTGATAATGGGCTGTAAATGTTAAAGTATAAAGATGGTGATATGAGGTTTCCCTGAAAGTCATAATGAAAAAAAAAAAAAACTATTAGATAAAAAGTCATAATTATGATAAAAATGTAGAAATAAAGAAATAATTATGACAAGTAAATCTCAGCTTAGCTTAGCCCTAATGTCATAATTTTGACTTTATTTGGTCATAATTATGATTTACCGAAGCATGATTTATTTTTGTGGCAGAAATAGGCTTCCATGGGTTTATGATGTTATATGAGAAGCATGCTAATACGCTATCCCAAAGAATCTTAAGACTACATCTAATTTAACATGTAAGGTTTGCATTGTTGACTGTTAAAGAAACACAATCTTATCCGAAACATGCACACACTGAATGAATCCAACCAACTCACGTGCATTCCCATTGCATCTTTTCTTTCTTCAAGCACCCTGAGCTGTAATTAACCCCTCAGCTCAGGATTCCAGCTGAACATATTGATCCTCTCACATAAGGAAGGACTGAAGATTACACTTTAGCGCCTTAAGTGAACTGATAAGTCAGCCTCGCTCACCTAAGGTTAAACCAACAACAACATCTGTTTTCAAGAATAGACGGAAAAGCAATTAATATCATTGAATTTGAAAATGATATTCAAATGATGTTTCAGAGATATGACAAAGCCTTGACAAGAGATACCAAAGTCTTGCATACTTTATGGCCCAAGCTTTTTTTCTTGGGTTTAATCTCTCGCTGAAATTGACAGCAGAGGAAGAGGCCTGTCATCCGTGATAGCTCAACAGAATCTTGGGGTTGAATCCTTTAAATCTGCCACTTTCCTTAGGCTTAGCCCTGCGATAACCTCTCAGTGTACACATGCAAAGCCTGTTTCAACCACCAGCTAAATTTCCACACACTTTGACGGCAAACGCAACCCTGGCTCAGACGTTTTTGGGATTTAATAATAACGGTTCTTAAAATTAGCAGCCGATAGGTTAGCAACTAGCATGAGTCGTTTTTACCTTCACTTCTTCTCACCACACCTCAGTGCTCCTCCGCTGTGGCATCAGCTGCAGGAGCTAATGAAACGTCAGTCTGATAATTGAGGCAGTGCTGGTCAGAGGGATGGAGCAGAATAACTACTCTCCGTCTTGCTCACAGCCATCTGGTTCATTGGCTTGCCTGCTAGATGGGACAGAAACAGCTTTCTCTCAATGAACTAAACAATGTTTTACTTAACAGTCTGAGTAAAAGCTTGTCAATGTCACTTCAAAAGCATTTCATTTATACTGTTAATACTTTATAATGGTTAAGGCTTTTCTTTACATAGGGATGCACTAATAGTTGTTTTTTTTCTGTTGATAAAATTCTGTTACCTTAAAGAAGGTTAATACTATGAGTGAATTTGCATAACAGCATTAATGTATATTATAAAATGGATATTAATTTTGAGATTCTCTGAAGATTACATGTACATGTTATGAAATGATTAGTGTTTTAAGATTAAATTGAAATGAGTGTAGTTTAAGGAAAATATAAATATTTCCCCCTAAAAAGGGGAAATGGGCATGTACAATTGAATAAATAAATATTGTATTTAAATAAATGACCCAATATAAATATCTGATAGAAAAAAATTGCATCCCTAATATATATAATACAACAGACTATGGTTCATAAGTTTGGGGTTGGAGAGATTTTAAAATGTTTTTTTTAAAGGGATCTCTTATGCTCACCAATTAAGGCTGCATTTTCTATTTTCATGCATTTTAAAATGCATTTCATTCCTTTGATGGCAAAACTGAATTTTCAGCCATCATTAGTTACTCCACGTCACATGATCCTTCAGAAATCAATTTAATGCAGTGCTCAAGAAACATTTCTTCTTATTATCAATGTTGTAGCCTAGTGTTTAATATTTTTTTATGAAAAAGGTGATACATTTTTTCCCCATGATACTTATAAGCTCAAATAAATAGCGTTTATATTAAAACAGAAAACTATTGTAACATTATACATGTCTTGACAGTGACTTTTGATCAATTTAATGTGCCGTTTCTGATTAAAAATATCCTTTCAACAAAAAAAATCTAACCATTTCTGCATGACATTCTAGGAAAGTGCATTTTGTCTGTCCACAGTTGTTATCCCCTCATGCAAAGTCGTCCTGAGCGAACACGTTTTCTCCAGAGACACAGTGTGCCCCCATTTAATCACATTCGTTTCTAACTGTCTTAGGGCCAAGGTATGGAAACATTGTGCAAAGCAGACTGGGGTGGTTAAAACTGGCCGAGAGCATGACTAATCACAGGTGACTAGGACAGCAACCTCATCTAATAGGTAAAAAGAAGCTGAAATGAGCTACACTAACCTTTCCCTGACGCCCACTATCGCTTCATTCAGCAAGGTCCACTGAGAAACTCAAATAAAGCATTCCATTGTCTTTCTTGGAGATGAATTCCCCTATGTTGATATTAAAAAAAAATTATATTAATTTAGCGATCAAACAATGATTTCTAAATGAGTTTCACCCTATCAGAACATGTACTTTGGAGTTCAATGAGAGCTCATTATCATCATCCGACTGTGATGGAGATCTATGCATTTTGATAGAGTGATAAAAACCGTATGAACCATCACTCCCTCGATGACAGACCTCAAGTCGTCTTTTTCTTGACTAACTCGTCTCCATCATATCCCTAGCACATCTGCTTCTATAGGCGTGCTCTCAGACAATGACATATAGCCACAATTAGCCCTGGAAAGACTTCAATTATGATAAAAACCCTTCACCCCTCTTAGGCCATGATTAAAAAGCTCTCCTCCACTCCAGTGCCTCTGATAAAGAGCTCTCGTTTCACACCATCACTTCTTCGTCGGGATAATAAACCACTCCGCCAGGGTTCTGCCCGATGCCTTTTACCTCTTACGTCGGGTGTCCCACTGAGGAGGAATGCTCAGCCATTTACATTTTTACATTTGTAGCAATGGAATGATCCTCCGAAAGACACATTAAGCTGTTGACCCGGCTTTCCAGACAAAAATAAACAAGAAAAAGCGTAAGGGAAAAGACATGAGACTGCTCACATGACCTTCATCCTCATTTGAGAATGACACAAATGTCCATACAAAATTTTGGACGGAGATTTGCTCAGTAACATGTTTGATGAATGGATTTGCTGTAATGAGATGGAGCCATCACAAAGTCATGAAAAGAAACCTAGAGGAAGAGAGAGAGTGGAAAAGAGGGATAGTCTTTCGGCTGTGTTCTGTCAAGGGAGAAATTACACACTTACTGTTTTTTTTTCTCCCAAGGATGGCCACCATAGATCATACGTCGGGATTTACGAGCCAATTTCCAACATGAAATATAGACACCAAGAATCAATTTTACCACTGTTTTTCACTTTCTCTCCTCTCAACAGATCACAGCTGCTAGCTTTCCCTAGATCCCATTGAAGCTGCTTTATCTACAGTCAGACCAGAAAGATAAAGGGATTAATTCCATGGACACTTCCACTTACCTTATATTTAAAGTGACCTTGTAAAATAATTATAATATAAAAACACATTACCAAATCCAGTTACTATGTCTGTGCGTAGCTTGGTAACGTCCAACTCCTGGTGAAAAGTGTGGAAAAAAAACAGCGCCAAAATTAAGCCAGAACTGCCTAATGTAAGACAGACTCAGCCAAACTCGGCCCAGACTGTGTTGCTATCTGGGTAGGCTTCTTTAGAAACTATTTTCATTGAGAGAGACTATATATACAGTATATATATATATATATATATATATATAACTGTCTTAATTTTGTTACACTTTTTACTCTTCTTGAGTATTGAACTGATGTATAAAAATCACATTGCTTTTATGGAGTAAAAGGCTTTCTACTTTTGCAAGATGTAAACAACACTGGTCCAGAAGCACTTCCTGTTTCAGTTTTTTAACACTAAACAAAAGCTGGGATAAAATACAACCAACTGAACATGTAAAACTGAATCAAAAAGTTAAACATCTTTAAGATGTTTTCTTTACATGTGAAATAAAGAAAACATTACAAACTGAAACAGGAAGTGTTTCTGGACCAGTGTTGTTTACATCTAGCAAAATGGTCTATAACGATAACGCCACAGAGGAACAATATGTTTGGAATCACTTTCAGAGCCTTTTTTTTCCTGATGAACAACAGAAACGTTAACAATCCATTAACTCAGTTACAAACAAGAATATATTCGAATAAAATAGAGATAAACAAGTTAACTTCTAAAATTAAAATGCCTTCTAAAATAAATAACAATAGCCTTAATATCAATAAAATGGAAACCTTTCAGTCAGAGGGTCTTTCGATGTTACTCCCTCAGTTGAGAGGCTCACTACAGCTCTTTACTGCCTGGCATAAATTTATCACGGGTTATGCAGAGTTGACATGTAAATTATAAATATTTCCTGTCATGTTCAATACTGTAATGAATTTACTGGAGATGTCTTTATCGAGGTGAATTCATGAAGTGGCGATGACGAGCGGCAGAGCACGCGCTGTGTTCACGTTATTGATGCGCGCGCTTGACAGCTAATTTAAAACGCACCGAGTGCTTCACAAATGCGGAGCAAAATAGCAGAATCTCACGGAACAGCTCAGCGCACGGATGTGTTTAGTTAGTTAATGCTGTCAGCTTCATTATCTTAGTCAAATGACGCTGAAAATTTGACCTTGGTTTGCGTGTTTTTAAAATTCGAAACCAGTCCCTAACCTAAATATTGATTAGCCAACATTGAATCGTGGTCACAAGAGTTTCAAACTCCTATGATAATCAGTGGCGAAATACCAACATTACCAAATCATTACCAATGATTTCCTTTCATTACACTTTAACAAATTATAAGGAAAACACTTGGGTAAAAAACATTTATTAAACAATGACATTTTATGGGTAATAAGCTCAATGTACAAGAGCATCTATTTGAGATGGTTGAGACTGTCTACAACTCTTCCGAGAAAACACAGGATTGCAGGTGAAAAACAGCACATCAGAATGTCAGACGTAAAGATAGCAGTTAGACAGCGACACCTCCAAAAATTGAACCATTTTTCCAGAGCCTGCCATTTCAAAAAGCAGCCAAAAATAAACGCAATAATGTCCAATGAATTCCACAACAGGATCCAGGCTCATACCATCTGTCCAGCATACGTTCATTTCAGACAGACAAGCAGACATTCTTTTTTTCTCCCTCTACTTGCTTCCGTCTTGTCATGTGCCGATTAGCTCTCTCTGCCAATTTACAGTTCATCTGGGTTTGGGCTGCCTGGTTGGACAGAGGAGGTGGTATAATGGAATAGGTTGTCAAGGGTGGTCTGTGTCATGGTACAGGTTTGGTCTGGAGAATGAAGAGAGGAGGGAAGCAGGTGGGATTGAAGGGGTGGCGGACAAGGAGGGTAGTCATTGTGCTGAATACATTAACAAAGAGAGCCAGAGAGTGGTCATCAAAAGAGCAGATAACGGATGACCTACAACCACAAACTCAGCCTCTGACCCCAACCAAAACAGGCAATCACTTAAGAGAGCTCCAGACACCTCTCTCTCCTCTTCCAAAAATGTCCAATCGAGTTTACAGAGTCATTTAAGTCACGGTTTCTTCACCTTCTTGATAGATGAGGAACTCGAAGCAGATTCTCTGCGTTTGCGCTGTACAAAGAGGAGCATGAAGAAAACCATATTCAAATAATTATGCAGCCAAAAGTGGAATTTTGTGAAAGATTCATTGAAAAATGCTTGTCAATTATTTTTTTTTAAATCAATAGTTTAGCAGTACAATCAAAGCTAGTATTTATGTGAAAATACATGAAGAAATGTCATGATATTTCTAAATATCTGAATGCATATTAACTAATGATCTGATTATATAGCATTATAATATTGGAAATTTCCAGTTATCAGGATTATAATAAGAATTTATGAAAGATTCTTTGTTCATGATAGTTTTTCTGTGTTGTCTTGTCATAGCCTAGTTTTTTCGTGGTCTTTTACTAGGCCAATCATAAATTACCAAGCCATCCATTATATTTACATTTACATTTATTCATTTAGCTGACGCTTTTATCCAAAGCGACTTACAATAGCTATATATGTCAGAGGCCGCACGCCTCTGGAGCAACTAAGTGTCTTGCTCAGGGACACATTGGTGTCTCACAGTGGATTTGAACCCGGGTCTCTTAGACCAAGGTCATGTGTCTTATCCACTGCGCCATCACCACCCCCCACCATTAATTAACTCATGGCAATTTACAGATAGACATTTTTTTTTAAAACTCACCGAATTTGGAGTGAGTGGAGCTCCAACCACATCAATAATCTGCTCTTTGGCTTCAGTTTTGATGTCATCAGCACCAAGCCAGGATTGACTGTCAGCGACTCCACCGCTCTCGCTCTGTGGTGTGACGGCGCCCCCTGCTTTTAGAAGTGCATCATAGCGGTGCCGCAGCATCTGCTGTTCGTACTCACAGTTACTGTAGGCCTGCTTCAACTCGTAAACCAGGACCAGATCGCTGCGGAGTTCATTAAACATGTGCACGATCTCCTCTGTGGGCATAGGGTTGAGGTCTGCCGTGGAACGAGAAGAGGTATGTTACAAGACTTTCTAAACTGAACTGTAATTAAGATTCATTTTAACAATCCCAAAATAGATTTTTTAAATCTCAAGATCAATCGTTCACTCAATGCTAGTGTTTTCAGCACTATGGCAAAATAAGTCATATTTCACCTTAGTTCAAATTGATTGTAATGAGATAAATGAGGTATGGTACTGTGAAATAATGGACTGATTTTTTTTTATAAATAAAATAAAAATCCATGTTCAAATTTATTTTAGCACATCTTAAAGGGTTAGTTCACCCAAAATAAAAACATGTTCGGGATAAATATTTTCTAAATAAAGTGGTAAATTATGTTTGTTTTTTTTTTGCGCAAACTAAGTACTTGCATTGCTTTATTAGGTTGAGGCCACTGGAGTCACATGTATTACTTTAATGATGTCTTTACTACCCTCCTGGGGCTTAAAAGTTGTAGTTCCCTTTAACTAAAATGAATGACTATTATTGACTATTTTAATTTGTTTGCTTGCTATTTGTTTTAATAATAAGTACAAGCTGTGACTGTCCCAGCCATTACTCCACGCAGAGAACATAGCATCACATGATTGAATGCCCAAATGCCAAATATTGTCATTTAACCAGCATTATCAATTCAATTATACAGATATTTGAGAAACTAATTTTCCAAAACTTTCTAGGTTTAATTTGCTTTTTTTTTTTTTTAGAGCTCCACGACTTTCCAGGTTTTTCATGACTGTACGAACCCAGAATAAGATATACCATAAGGAATGTTGTCAGAATCCAATTACTCTTTCAAAGCAGTTCTTTTTGGTGAATCAAAAACATACAGCACAACCAGTGTAATCTGTTTCACAAACAAATAATCTGTTCATAGTTCATACAATGCACATTATTCATGAATTAATAAATCCCAAATTAATCTCAAAATTTCACTCTCAAATTAAATTTCTATCCTATTTAATGGTAGTTTATTATTTAAAATACCTTTATACATGGTTATAATAAATTTTTTTTCCAAGAAATACAATTGCAAGAATTTTAATTAATATGCAAGTAAAATTTACATTACAACTGATATTTGCACAAATGAATTAGAATAGAATTAAAATCAAAACTGAATTAATAGCTTATGAATCAGAACCGATTTTTCAACTATAAAAATGATATGGTATGTAGGAGCTCAGAAGTAATGCAACTTAAAACGTTACTTACCCACTCCTTGCTCTGTCAGGATCTGTTCAATTGCTTTTATTTTCTTCTGTCCAACTGAGCTGGGCAGCTTCATCTAGACACACAAATCCATTAGTTAACAAAATATACTACAACTACAAATAAACCTCAAGTAAACTTAAGTTGTGCTTGTGTACTCATGTCTGAATCCATGAGGTATTTGGAACTCAGTCTAGATGGAACATTAACACCTTTAATCTCAGATGGCTACATGGTGTGGGAGCAATGGAATAAAAATGGGGTCATCTTTCATTCATAATACCCCTGAAATGCACTTCAGAGAGGGCAGATCAAAACATGTTTATGCACCCGAGTCTGACTAACAGATGACCAGCCACATCTGAGTCATATACTACCCCAGTACCATCCTTAATGCGTTTTATATAGAGCAACCTCCCTTCATTACTCTTTAAGAGGAATGCCTTCTAGTGGGTAGATTAGTCTACCTATGACTGTGTGAATCAATCAACTCCTGGCTAATGAGAGAGAAGTTAAACGCCACAGGCTCCTGTGGAGAGGAGGGATGCATCATAATATTCTGCACAGATCGTATATTAAGAAACGGATCAGGGGTCAGTTTTGTCGAAGCGTGCAAGTTGAACTTACTCTCTGGCTCCGTAGTGAAACACCAGCAGATTTGAAGTCTGGGAATTTGATGCCTGCAGTTTCCGGAACAGCCTGCCATTGGACAGATGAGAGGGCATTAGAGGAGAACGTGATAGCATTTTTTTTTTAATTTTCAGATTCAAAAAATATATAATTAAAACAAATGCACACACTCACGCACAAAAAAAAAAAATCACAGCGATCATCCTAACTTTGCACTTTCTTTTACATTTATTCATTTATCTGACGCTTTTATACAAAGCGACTTACAATTGCTATATATGTCAGAGGTCGCACGCCTCTGGAGCAACTAGGGGTTAAGTGTCTTGCTCAGGGACACATTGGTGTCTCGCAGTGGATTCGAACCTGGGTCTCTCACACCAAAGACATGTGTCTTATCCACTGCGCCATCACTAGCATCGCCATCACTATCAAACAATTATTATTATCGCTGATAGGTTAACTTTGAATTCAGACAGTGTGAATGGTATATAAAGAGAAAATTACAGGCTTTTCCATCTCTCGTTTCTGAGGAAGCTTCTTCTTGGTGGCTTTGCGTTCAGCTCTGCGCATCTCTGTGTTTGTGTCAGCGGCTGTAATGAGCTTCTGGAGGTCCTGGGCCTTCTTCTCACGCTCCTTCTTGCGTGTCTCAATCTTCCTCAACTCCTGGATCAGGTATTCCTCTTCTGCCACCTAAAGGAAGGAAAAAGTACATATTCATCATGAAGTACATATTCTAAATGAGATAAAGCTTAATCTAATCCACAATCAAAACAAGCGATCTATTCCATCTCGATTTTCTCAGCTTCTTGTTCAAAACGTTGCTTTTTTATGAATCTTGCCCACATTCAAGTGGGCAAGTGGTCTGGGTCTCTTTATTATTTTGATATATTGCATGTTCAGATATTCATACAAAAAATATTCTGGGGGCCATACATTTTTTTTAAATGATTGTAAAAAAATCCAGGCACTGGCTGGCAACTTTGTTTTGTTATGCTGGTGGGGAAAGGGTTAAAGAGACCATTTATACCCTTTCACAGTATCTTTTTGATTTTGTTTTAGGAGTTTACTAGGTTTCATGTTTGAATGTTCAATTTTACATTGTTGCAGGCAGCACCTCCCGGTCTGTCAATATCGATCTGTCTCTATGAAGCTCCTCCTTCCAAAAGAGCAATATGCTTTGATAGGTTGGTTGGACCACTGTGTTGTGATTGGTCAACTGCTTTGAGCGCGTTTTGGAAATGTCACACCCTTTCCATAACTCAGTTTCAACACAGTACTAACGCAACTCAACCAGGATCCACTCCTCTATTTTGCATATGCCATGCCTTGAGTGAAAATTACATAAATGAGGAATATTGTGGCGTGCACATTCTTGGAAGAAAACTTAAAAATACAATCAAGGCGTTTCAGGCAGTTCAGAAACGGTGCTTGCTGTTTAAGCATAGTAAAAGTCTATATCAGTGACATTACTTACTAAAGAAGAATGCAAAAAATCTTCATAGGTCCTCTTTAAAACTAACCCTAATACGTCACTGTTTTAATAACTGTAATATGCAGATTGTAAAAAAGATGAGCAGTCTCACCTGTTCTGGAGTGCGGTTGAAAAGTCTCTCGAGCTGCTCTTTCCTGCGTCTCTCATGACCAGCATCAAAGATGTAGATCTTGGGCTCAGTTCCTGTTCCAGCCCGAACCTTTGTTAGTTTGCCGCAAATGCTGTAATAACGCTCTTTAAGATCCTCCGCAGAGCGCTTCTACAATTACATTGAAATCAGGGAAGAAATGGGATTAGAAGAAAGCAAAATGTAATGTGGTAAAATTACTTTTTATGAGAATCATGAGGAGGAATTTACTCTGTACTGTTGGTGATCATAGCGATCATGGATGACAATAAACCTCAGGTCGAAACGTTTACACAAGTCAAACAGGTGATCCGTTTCAGCTTTCGTCCATCCGTCGTCATGTAGATACATCTGATACTCCTGCTCAGAGTACACGGGCACCTGCACAGTCTATGAACAGGATAATATTTTCAATAACATGGAAGGAGAGGAATTTCAAAACAAGAATATAACACAATCTCTTCTCTCTTTCCTCTACTAATATCATTTTAACAATCTTCTGTTTTTCTAACCTTGTTGAAGCGAGCAAACGGGTAGTCCTTTCCCTCTTCTGCTGCTCGTCTCCAGTGATGGAAGATGGCTCCATCTTTTCTGGCTGGATTAGAAAAGGGCATCCACTTCCAGGGCCGCACCTTCTTACAGCCCAGTTTCGCTTTCACGGTCCGGTAGCCTTGCGTAGTATCACTCGGTAACAGGGGAGGGGCATCCCGACTGAAAAAAAAGAAAACGTTAATGATATGTTGTCATGTTTCAATTTATCAATATCAGCATCCATGTGCAGCATTCAGGGCTCAGCTATAAGGATTTTTAATACAGGGCTCAACAATAAGGATTTTTATGACAACCTAGTCGGACCAGTAGACAAAACTAAATATATTTAATTTTTAGTAACATATTTTTATTTGAAACTCAAGATTATATATATACACATACACTACTGTTAAAAAGCTTGGAATCTTTAACTTTCTTTTTTTCAGTAAGGATGCATGATCAAAATTAACAAGATTTTGGTCCTTAACCGTATCCCACCTCATAAAGTGTTTCGTAATACAACATGAACACGGTAAGTACATTGTAGGTATTTTTGATGCAAGTACATAGCAGTTAGACACCTAAACAAAAAGTGTAACCAGATTTCTAACTCAATGCTGTTCTTTTGAACATTCTATTCATCAAACAACCCTGAAAAATGTGTCACAATTTGCACAAAATATTAAGCAGCATAACCAAACCAGTTTTCAACATTAATAAGAAATTATTCTTGAGCAGCAAATCAGCATATTAGAATGATTTCTGAAGGGTCATGTGACACTGAAGACTGGAGTAATGATGCATTGCTGACAATTCAGCTTTGTCAAAGGAATACAATAAAATGTAAATATATTAAAATAAAAACAGTTATTTTAAATTATATTACGTTACAATAACAGTACCATTTTTATGTATTTTCGATCAAAAAGATGCAGCCTTGGTGACCATAATAGACTTAAAATAAATAAAAAAAACATTACAGAACTTTTGAATGGTAGTGTTAAATGAAGTATATTTAGCCTACATCTCAAAAATAAATGTATTTGATTTTTAATTTGAATTTTGAAGATTATGATAGCTATAAACTCATACAAACCCTGTTGTACAATTGATATAACATGTTAGTCAACAAGATCAAACTATAAATGATACTGTACATACAAACAGCAACAGAATCTGCTGCTTCTCATGGAAATCAATTTTTTAGAGGGCAATGCAAATAAACTCTCAAATAATGGTGTCAAACAGTGAGGTAAAAAGGTTGAGCCAAGACAGCAGCACTCTTACTTTTTGTCTGAATACAGCAAGGCATAAACTTCTCTATGCATTCCTTCTGGTCTCTTGAAGGTTAATGTCTCTGTTACTTTCTTGGCTTTTTTCTACAGAGATAAAAAGAATGAGAATTGTCTCAATACATAGCCAAGACATATGTCACAGACACATCCATCTATATGAATTCAAAAGTTCGCTGGTGTTGTTGTTTCTCTCTGCCAGGTTACCTTGTCTGAGTTGATGAAGTCCTTCTTGCTGATGGGTCCTGGATCATTGTCTCCTCCTGTCAGCTCCAGAATATCCCTCACGTCAGCACCGGTAGCCATGGTGAAGGACTAATAGTTTAGACAGAATGATTAGCAAAGAGAAATGGTTACTCTGATACTCTGAAATGGTTGGTTTGCTTTTGAAAGCAGACAAATAAGACGCATCTCTTTGTTATGAGAACTGAAAGAACCACTGGCAGCATTAGATCTGACAACGATCATGATAACAGTATCAAACACAGACAACACATCAGGGTTAAATGTTAGAACTTGTTTGCTGGGTCTGTGTGAGCTAGTAACGTCAGATAGAGAAATAAATTGTAGCTTATAAACTGAGCCTGAGCGCTAACTCGAATCTCGGAATCAATGAGCTTAGAGAGGCGGGAACCCCATTGAGCTCAAATAGCACTCTCAGAACTGCATTTACGAACAATAAGGGTAATAGAAGTAACGTTTAATCTTACCTGAGAAAAATAAAAAGCAGCCTGGGTTTCTACAATGTGTGTGTGGTCTTTATTTGCGTGACAGTGTTAGCTGAAATGCTGCATCTACCGGCGGATGCAGATCTCCTCTTCGACGGCGTGGACTGCTCTGTGCTTCACGACACAGTGGTGTAAATGATCGCCTCCTATCGGACTAAGCGATGTGGTGCATCTACAAGACTGTTCATAAAATCCAAACTACAAAATAACACGTTTTATAAAACATTTATTTTAGGAGCATGGCATTTTTGAGAATATAATAGAATTATGTGAAACCATTCTAGACACTGCAAAGAGGCAACAACAGCAACCCCAAATTATTTTTACCACTCTTACAAAATCAACTTGTTTTAATTTACCAATAAAATCCACAAACAAAAAGTAAGATTTGCATAAAAATGAGAAAAATCTCTTAAGTGATTGATAAAATACAGCATTTAACCACACTACATCATACAAGAATGTTATCCCTGATGGCGTGGTGGCATATCATTTTATTAACATCAAAAAAACAAAGAAAACAATATACTGTAATAACAGTGATAACCAGATCTACATCTTTCATTCATTGACTAGATAGCTATATAGATAGATATATAGATATATAGATAATATGCGTATATTTCCACTACTGTAAAATAGTGTTTAAGTAATGTGTCACTGTTTGATTGATTACAAAGCAATAATTGAAGAGCTGTCATGCGGATTACACCAGTTGAAAAATTGTTTTTAAAGAAATAAAATTGAAATAGAATTGAAAACAAAAAAAACTAAAAGCATTTCACAGTTTCACACATCACTTTCATGCCTCCAAATATGTTCTTTCCCTTGAATTACAAGAAGGGCAGTTTAATTTTTGTGCGGACGTGGTCTCGCTTGAGCTCTCTTTCCCTGAGATAGGCCTGCAGCTTGTCTGTAGAAAAACAAACCACAGAGTCGCTGTGTTTGGAGGGAGGACGGTCTCCTTGAATCCAGGGGTTTTGGAGGGACTCTGCAGCTGTTGGTCTTGCCCTGATGAAACATGGAGCCACATGAAAAACTGCCTACAGTACGTCCACATACTAACTGATTCAGTGTGAAACAGACTATAGTGTAATTTTCATATTTAATCTGACATTAATTTGCTTAAAGTTTAGAAACAGGATATATTTAACAACTGTTTTTCTTACTGTATGTCTATTGATGGGAAGTCATAAATATAATAATACTATTTGTATCTTATTAGCTTTCTGGCATTCCATCAGTATCATCAAATTATGACATGAAATCTCATTGTCTGTTATTTGGATATAAAAAATAAGCAGTCTATGAATTTTACCAGGCTTTGTTGCTCATGGTGTTCTTCATGAAGTTGATGGCTCCCTCTGAGAGACCTGGGTAACAACGACTGAACTGGATCTTTCCTTTTTTGATGTTTCGATCCCTCTCCCAATTTATATCAGCATGAAAGGGACTGTCTGCACTCAACCTACAAGGGGAAAGTTAAAAAACATTGAGGAAATCAGTTGACAATGGCTGAACAATAAGGATGCCCTAATGGCCATGTCACACTCTTCCTTATACGGTTACAGTTTTACTGAATGAAAGTACTTACATTATAAAAGCCAAAACACCAACAGCCCAGATATCTGTTTCGGGTCCAACTCCTTGTCCATCCAAGATTTCAGGAGCTTTAGGAAGGACAATATAAACTAACAAACAGAACAGAAAATATTTTTTTCATAAACTAAATTAATTTTTGATAAGATACTTGACTACTTTTAGATACTTGTTTTCTATAAAGATGCCAAGAAGCTGAGAAAATGTATAACACAGACACATTACCACTTTAAAGTTTGAGGGTAGTAAGATTTTTTCAAAGAGAAAGAAAATAAAATTAGTACTTTTATTCAGCAAGGATGCATTAAATTGATCAAAAGTAAGAGTAAAGACTTTTATCATGCTAAAATATCTATTTGAAAGAAATGCTGTTCTTTTGAATGTTCTATTCATCAGAGAATCCTGAAATGTATTTATCACAAAAATGTATCACAAAATATTAAGCAAGTACAACTGTTTTCAACAATGATGATCATAATAAGAAATGTTTCTTGTGCGGAAAATCAGCATTTTAGAATGATTCCTGAAGGGTCATGATACACTGAACACTGAAGTAATGATGCTGGAAATTCAGCTTTGCCATCACAGGAATAAATTACATTTTAAAATATATTAGAATAGAAAATAGTTATTTGGAACTGTAATAATATTTGACTAATAATATTACAGTTTTTACTGTATAAGTGATCATATGAATGCAGCCTTGGTGAGAGAAGAAACTACTTTCAAAAACATTTAAAAATCTTCCAGACCCTGAACCTTTAAATGGAAATGTATAACGATTGAATCAAAGCAAAGTTTTGAAGTGATGTGAAACAGACTTACCTTTATTATCTGTTGTTTCTTTGATGTGTTCGATGTTCAGCGCCTGTCCTGGAGTGAAGGGCTGAGCGGAGCCCAAATCAACAATCTTCACTACATTTCGGCCTGTCACAAGCATGTTGTCTGACTTTAGGTCCAGGTGTACAATGCGTCGGCTGTGCAGGTAATCCACAGCGCTCAGAATCTGCTCTAGTAGGTCTGTCACATGCGTTTCTGAATATAGATTCCTGTATACCATCAAGAGTAAATGATAAGGTCATTTATATTTATAGTGGTAAGGTCATTTATTTATATACTGATTTTCACTATTATCTTTAAATGTGGTGATATAATTGACAAGAACACTTAAAAGAGTATTATTCCTCACCTTTCTGCAAGGTTATAAAGAAGCTCTCGCCCTGAGCACAGCTCCTCTATAAGTACGAGGCAGGAGGGGGTGAGGATGGCCGACTGCAGCTGGACGATCCGAGGGTGACTCAGCCGGCGAAGCAGTTGATATTCCCTCAAAACCAGTTGCCTCTGTTCTGGTCTGTAGTGGGTTATCTTAGCTGCCAACATCTGAGAGCTGCGACTATCCTCACACTGTGTTACCACACTGAAACGGCCTCTGTCAAATGAAACAATATTGATTGTGTTTATTTATTACTTTTTGTCACTGTCTTTGGCATCAATAATTATGTCAGGATTGTAAATAAAGGCAATCGATGTTAATAATAGTTTTGCAGTTTAAATACTGTCCCATCAAAACCCAACAGGGTTAAAACACACTGATCTAATTAAAACCAACAACAAATTTGGAAGTGTTTGGTGGGTCAATGTGATCTAGTGGTTCTCAACCAGGAGGCCTTTAAAAACTTCCAAGGGGGCTTCAAGATGTCTTGAAATAAAGCATGAAAATTAGCTAAAATAACAAAAAAAAAAATCTTATTTCTTATTATTTGGTTATTTTTTTACAGTACCTGTTGATTTCAGACAGGAATTTATAAGACTTCTCAGTGCCAAGACCCCCAGGTACAGTGACCTTTGACCCAATAGATTCCATCTGAATGAGAGGATTGTGAGACTCTGCAAAAACAAAATAAAAGTATTATGACACCTTGATTTTAATTTCTTAAGTAAACAGTCTAATATGAATCTGTTATAATGCACATTCCATTTCGTATAATAGAGAGATTGCATTATATTTAAAGATGTTCATTTACAAACACTAAGGTTGACGGTTCAATTCAAAATGTGTGAGTGACCCAGAAACAGGACATTTACAGAGATCTCATTTAGGGTGTGGTAATAAATCATTACTTTGGATACAACAAAAGAATTATTTTCGGAATGTTGTACCTTCATAAGGAGTGGCCATAAAAGCAGGTGGTGAAGGGTCACTGAATGGTGCCAACCCTGTCTTGGTGTTAAATGACACTCTGAATATATATCCCGGTCCTCTGGGAAGGGTATTAGCAGTGAAACAGCTGTCTGTGACATTCTCTGACAATGTTCTCCACTCCCCACCTATTATAAAGGAGAATAAATTATTTAGGAGGATTTAAAAAAAAAATCATGCTGAAATACAATAAAAATGCTCATAATACAGGATGAGTTTGATTTTAATCTGAGTCTTTAAGATATATTCTTACCATTTACACTATACTGAATACAATACTTGACAAGGTCTTTGGACGGCACAGGTTTCCAGAACACAAGAGCTCCACCCACTGCTAGCTGAATGACATCTGGCCTGGATGGTTTGACTGGAACTTCTGGTAGAATATTAAAAAACGACTGAAAACTTTAAACAGCTTTATAAAAATACACTTACATTCAAACTTTTGGAGTCTTTAAAAAAAAAAAACCTAAAAAATAAATAAAGGATCATGTGACACTGAAGAGTGGAGTAATTCAGCTTTGCCATCACAGGAATAAAT
Source organism: Pimephales promelas (assembly GCF_016745375.1). The sequence continues at coordinate 43,909,870 of NW_024121099.1, forward strand.
TATATAAGTTGCTTATGCTCTCCAATACTGTTTCTTTCAAAAAACTTTACCCCAAACCTTAAACTTTTAAATAGTAGTGTATGTACTGCATCATAATTATATGTAAAAGTCTTTTTTTTACATTGTGTTTGTTGGAATTAATGATACACAATAAATTATTAAATGCAGATTAGCAAAACAAACATACCTTTGGTTTTCTTAAATATCGGTATTTTCAGCGAGAACAATTTGGACTTCTTTTGAGGACTCTCCGATGAAGTGGCAGCAGGAACTGGGCCAGGGTGAGTCAAATTCTCTGGCACGACAGGCGAAGGGTTCTTCACAATTGGTCCTGCTAGAAAGAGTTGATTTTTTGACAACTGTACGGTGAAGTATCTGCTATTCGATATTACAAGTGTTAAAGCATTAAAAGCAGCCTACCGCCTTTCTTCTTCTCTACATCATCCATGCTGCACTGTCGGGTGAACAGTTTCGTAATGCTAGATGCTGAAGATCTCATCTTCTTCCTCAGGGTTAGAAGAGGGGTCTTGGGCCGTGTGGATGCTCCTTCTGCCTGTTTCTTTTCCAAGCCCTCTAGCTGAGGAGAAGAATGGCTAGCCCACGAGTGCTTGCGGAAGATCTTCATGAATCCAGGCTTGGGAGATTTCCCACTCGGGGGCTTGTCTTGTAGAGCTGGGGCTGAGGCATATCTTTGGAGCACCTCTTTGCTTTCTTCGCCTGCAACCACAGCCTGGACAGGAACTGCAGAGGAGCTTCTTCTCAGAGGAATGCCGCTCTTATGTCGGATCTCATTTAATCCAGAGCTTGAACTGAGAGAGCACGGAGATGTTTTTCCAGAGGATCCAGCGATCAAGATCTCACCGTGTTGCTGTTTGTGAGAGAGTTCTTCATATGAGCCTACCCTGCTAGATGCCTCTGAACCGTGGTCAAGCGAGCATGCTAGCGATGATAACTGTGAGCCATCCACGCTCTCCTCATCACCTAAATGTGCTGCTTCTGTTTCCATGATCTGCACTTGTACGTCATCCTCACTTGAACTTTTCAAGACTGGCTGATGTCCTTCTTCGAGCTCATGGACCTGCGCTCTCACCTTCCTCATAACAACGGGGCCCTTTTTCGACAAAAACGCAGAGCGACGGAGGAGTGTCCTTCTCACTTGGACTTCTTCAGTTTTGGCCTCCTCTTCATCAGTGGCGTCCGGCTTCTGGCTAACTTCGACATCAGGCTTGTTTTCTCCCTGCATGATTGAAGCTGGAGAGCGTTGCATGCACACATCTAATGATCTGCTTCTTCTCTGGGTGTGTATGTTTGGATGGGCAGCACTCACTCCACTATCAAACGAGCTGGACTTGAGGATAGACGAATGCATTGATCCTCTTCTTTGGTTACGATTAGCTTCTAAGTCTGGGGAATCTTCTACATACTCTATTAGGGGCTCGTTCAACCTACCAGAGAGGCTGGCGCGGAGGGGTTTCCGGCCACGCTCTTGCTTTTTAGCTTGGATTTTATCCCGCAGTGTCATGTGACGAGCAGATATGGGTGAGAGCTGCTCGGAGCTGCAGTAAAAAGTGCTCTTGATGAGGCTATGACGTGGTATGGGAAGCTCACCAGCCAATTGTTCATCTCCCTCAGAGAGGTGAAGAGAGGGGCTACTGTCCCTTTTCTCCAAGCTTATCGGCTCTGGTGATGGTGAGTTCATGGGAATCACCAGCGGGCTAGTGTGAACGCGGCCCTTACCAATAAGCACATCTTCCTCATACTGTTTTAAAATTGTGGGCGTCTTTGACACATGAGCGTAGGGGTCATATTCATCCTCTTCTTCCAAATCATCTTCATCCTCTTGGCTCGCCTGCTGGAAGAAGTCCCAGGCATCAGCCTCATCATAATCTGAAGAGGATCCACTACTTAGCGAGGTGCTGCTGGGCTCCAGGGACTCCTTTGCAGCTGTAATCGAAACATCACGCAGAGGAGCCTCCAATAACTCTGGGATCGGTCTCAGAGTCAGAACCGAGCCGAGGCATGTTAAAGAACGCTGAAAGAAATGGAAACAAGCATGGGTAAGAGTAGGAAGACATGAAAGAAGAACATTTTCCTGGACAATCAGATTTAAAATCATACCTGCCATTTTCTTCTTGAAATAAAAGATTTTAGATTTTTAGTATTTATGTCCTCTGGTTCTTCATCTTCATAATAGCCCTAAAAATAATTACATTTATAATTTGGTAATTAAAATAATTTGGTTTATAAACTGATGGTATCTGATGGTATAGATATATATATGAAACCACCTACCTGAAACCACTCGTGACTCAAACATTCAGATGCAGATGGTCTCACTCTGTGAAGGTGGAGCAAAATAACTTTATCAACTGCTGCTCACAAAAACAAATACACCAATGTAAACAGATCTTACTCTGGGTCGGGCTGTAGAACCCTATGTAGGAAGTCCTGTGCCTCCACACTTCTGCTTGTGATCTCAGGAGTGTCCCAGTACAGCAAACCCTCAGCAACCTTCATCAGTGTGGCACGGTCGTTCTCCCCGAAGAAAGGACAGTGGCATGTTAAGCTTCCCAAAAAAAAAACAACAACAACAACAACAACATTATTTTCTACCAATACATACATATATTTTTTTTCTTTTCTTTTATAGCCACATAAAATTGCAGCAAACCTAAATGGAAAATATATGCTGGCTTCATGCCTTCAATGCACTTACCATAAGTAAGTAACAACACCAAGAGACCTGAAACAAATCAAATATCATTCACCAATAAGTAAAAGACAGAACTGAATTTCTGAACATGACAAATTTGGTTAATTACAATTTGCAACAAGCCCCAAAATTGTATACCAGATATCAGTGGCTACTGTCACAGGTTCTTGGTGGACAATTTCTGGAGCAACAAATTCTGGTGTCCCAAACACACTGTACTGATGTCTGGAGTTGTCAATTTCCTGGCAGAATCCAAAGTCACAGATTTTGATGTCTTCTCTATCAGGGGACACCATTAGGATATTGTCTGTCTGAAGAGAAAAGATTTTTTTAAAAGTTACACAGAATTTAAGAAGGACGACCAGGTCAGAAGATGTTGACTCTTTACCATAGACACCAATTGGTCCAATTTTAGAAAAGGACTGTCGGTGACTGTAAAAGCTTTTAGCAAACCATCAGTGAAATTGAATGTAATATATACAATTTTAAATGAATGCCACTTAATAACTTACTTTGATATCAAGATGTAGAATGTTCATACTGTGTATGTATCCAATGCCCTCCAGAACCTGCTGAATATATAACTGAACCTAAAAACAATTAATGATCATTAGAACTTTTGCTTTATTTGTGTGTGAAAGTGTGACTGAAATTCAATGAATTATCAATATTACCTCCCTCTCTGTAACCAATCCCTTTAAAAACAAATGATCTAGTAGCCCCTGTGTAGAACATCTGTGGGAGGGAAAAAAGAATGCTACATATTCAACATATTCGATTAATGATTTATTAAAAGCAAAATGATAATTATTGACTAATTTAACAAAAGTACGAAAACTTGAATCCTACAATTCTAAAACCAACACCAGGGTGCGTCTTGTGGAGAAAAAGTCCAGGAGGCATGCGAGTCTGCGGTGAGCTAGACGGGACAGCAGGTCTCTCTCCTGGAACGCTCTGGTTCGTGTGCTGCTTCTGAGTGGAAGGAACTTGGCAGCAAAACATTCGCCAGTCGCCCTATGTGTTACTTTTTTAACCACTCCAAATGTGCCCCTAGTTATCCACAAAAAAAAAAAAACAGATAAATGTTAATAAGTTCTGTAGTGAATGTCATAAAACAAATCAAAATATACATTAACCATAAGATTTGACAAAAAAAAAGTAATGTTAGATTACATGAACCTCAATTCAAGATTGAGTTGGTATTCATTATAAATCAGTGAGCTTTTAACACCTTGATTGAGGATATTACCTTCCTATTTCTTCATAAACTTCATATACAGAATGTAGTTTCCGTCTTTTTCCAAATTCCACTTCTTTCTCCTCCTCGATTTCATCTAGACCTGAAAAAGGAATTTAAATTTCATTTCAGTACGGAAACATATAAATAAGATTTTTACAGATAAAATGGAAGGAAATAATAAATCTCTACAACTCACCTGTATCAACACAGAGTTTAGCTTGGCAAGATGCTTGTCCTACACTGTTGCTAGCTATGCACGTATAGGTGCCACAATCCTCTGTTTGAGCATCCAGCAAAGTGAGAGAGCAACGTGCACTACTTTGGACTATTTCTGTGTACTCATTGGATGAGATTTCCTTGTCATCCTGCAGAAAACCAAATATGTGGATTCTACTGCAGTAAATACAAGTTAAGGTTTATTGTGTATCCATCTCAAAATAAGTACATCAGTGTGCATTGTTACTATTTTGTTCTTATAATACCTTAAACCATTGAATGTCTGGTGTGGGTTGGCCAGTAATAATCGCAGAGAACGTCACAGCCTGACCAGGCCGGACTGTCAGGTTTTCAATGGCCACTTGCACAGCTGGAGGCTCTATGAAAATAAATGATGGATTGACAAATTTCTCTGGTGATAATTTTTCACACAAATTGTTTAAAAAACCGCATACAGTATTTACCTGTCAGCAGCTCCTCTGTTTTTGAGTAAAAGTGTTCCTCAGGGTCCATGGGTCCCTCTAACTGTGCTCCCTGGACCTGCCTCTCCACATCATCCTGTTCTTCAAGAGCGTGTTTATCTTCATCGCCAGCAGCAGGTCTTCAAAAGCACACATTTTAAACCACAAGACATTAAAACAAAATTATAAATTCACCTGAATTTCACTGCCTTTATGTATAGTTTAAGGATACTGCATACATGCTGTACACTATGGTTCTTTAAGCAATGTTTACAGCCCACAGACAACACAGGGTGTATGCAAACTCACAGTTCAGGGTATCCAGGCTGAAAGAGTATATGAAACAGGTTCTTCACAAAGGAACTGGACCAACCTTCTGATTGGGACTCTATTTGAAAACAATTGAGTAGTCAAACTTTTTGATTTGATTTTACATCCACTAACATTCAAAGGTTTGGAGTCAATGTGTTTTTTGTTTTTAAAGAAATTAATACTATTATTTAGCAAGGAAGCATTGATCAAAGGTTACATTTAAGACATATGTTGTCTTAATGTTACAATGTTAAATGTATTTCCACAGTATTTCAAATAAACGCTGCTCTATTGATTAAAGAATCCTAAAAAAAAAAACTGCAATGTTTAACTGATAAGAATAAGAAATGAGTAATACAAGTAAATAAATAATAAAACAAAACTGCAGTTTTATCAATAATACAACGGTTCTTTTATTAATAATGCAACTTATTAATGCAACCTAAAATAATTCTATAATTAATCACTAAAATCTGTGGTGGAACAGTCAGGTTCAAACAAGGAATGTAAAGGGATATTTGTTTGCATTTCTTCTCTAAACCCAATAGTGAAATAACAAAGTCACTTACCGTGAATATGGCAGGTATAAAAACAGCCTTTCCCAACCAGTGTTTTAAGTTACAGATCACATGTATAGACAATCACATTGCCTCACAGGAAGTGCAAAAGGGCCACTTGGCCGTATCTGAAGCAAGGCTTGAGGCATAGCACAAAACCAGCTTTGAAGATGGACATGGCATGTTAGCGGAGCATGCAATGACGAGGAAACCGTGAGAACATGTATATAAAGAGATTTGAGGAATGGACAAGGAGAAGAACAGAGACAGAGAGAAAGGAGAAAGGGAGAGGACCATACATGCAACATGTTGGGGCATCTTTGTGAAGACACTTACATGATGATTTTGATCAGATCTTTAGTCTCCTGCTCTGTAACTAAAGAGGAAATGGGATGGAAAGTGTGGTGTTAAGCAGGATATGGAAATGCATGAGATGGACCAGTGTTCAAAACCTGCTTATGAACCACTTAAAGTACGTAGCCTATGTGGCATAAATGAAAACATATGACCACATAGGTATGATATAGTGAAGAATTCATTAAAATGTATGATATATGAAGTAGCATGCAGTTTCTTTTAAACTCAAATGAATTAAAGACAACTAAAATTAAACAAACCATACTGTTCAAAGTTTGGGGTTAGTAACACTTGTTTTTATGGTTTTATTTATATACTGTATATAAAAAGAAATTAATCCTTTTGTTCAGCATGGACAAATGTAAATGTCTTGACTGTTGACTTCAATTTAATATTTGTAATAAATTGTTCTTTGTACTCATCAATGAATCCTGAAAAAAGAAGCACTCTTTCCACAAAAGTATTAAGCAGCAAAACCATTTTAAACATTAATATAAGAAATAATAAGATTATTAGACAAAAATAATAAGAATAAAATTTCTTGAGCACCAAATTAGCATTTTTGGTATGATTTTTGCAGAATCACGTGACACTGAAGCCTGGAGTAATTGTAATACTATTTAAAAATAATACCGTTTTGCTTTATTTTTGACCAAATAAATATAACCTTGTTGAGATAACAAAGATAATTCAAAAACATTAAAAAAATTCTTACCAACCTCAAACTTTTAAATAGTAGTGTATATGTACACTAAAAATGTTATATTATAATGTAAGTAGATGTTTCCAATGACACAATACAATGGATATGCCTCTATGACAATGGCCGATGATCTTTTTGATAGTTTGAGTGAACCCATGAAATGTTTGTTCTAGACCAAGAAGATATTGAATATGGGAAACGGCACAGCATCATTAAACATATGATTTTACATACGATTCCATTCTACAGAGCTAGTTGTTAGAGTGAAATGGACATTTAGAAGATCTGGAGTTTCAGTGACGAAACATGAGGAATGGGTGGGAACGAGAGCAGTTGAAAGTGACTGTGGTATGTGCTCATTCAAAGCCTCCTGGTGCCCACTAGTTTTTAGTGGGCGAATGCACGCACTCTCTGCCTTAAATAGTAATTGCTGTTCACCTTCTCCTTCGTCCTACCTGGAGCTGGGGTGGTTTGTGATTGTTTTTGGGTGCTGACCGTCACAGCTAATGGTGCTGGAGGGCAGAGTTCAGCTTTACACTTGGCACTGCCCACTTCATTCAGTAGCTGTATCATAAATACAAAAAAAAGAGTATTGGGATTCATATATGACACGACGAATAAGTAATCGAAAAGTAGTAAAAGGCTCTGGTACCTCACACTGGTATTGACCCAGATCTGCCTCTTCTGCTGTCTTTATGGTGAGAGTGAGAATTCCTGTCTGGACATCAGATTGAATCAGATGTTTCCTGGTGTTTTCAAGTTGAACGCCATCCTTAAACCACCTGTACATATGAATTGTGTAGGCTCTTTTATAACCATATACGTCATTACATTCATTTGAGTGGATGAAACCAGTTTTACCTTATGGATGGTAAAGGAGCAGATTGTGTGGAGCACTTGAACTGCATATCTTGTCCCTTCACAAGCACTGAGTTCTGTAGTCTTGTTGTGAAACTTGGAGGCACTTTGTGAAACAAAACAACATGCTTTTTATTAAGTTTTTGGTGACAAATTCTTTTCTGAAATGTTTTGGGGTCAGAAAGATTTATTCATATTTTTGATAGAAGTCTCTTATGCCCACCAAGGCTGCATTTATTTGATCAAAATATGATAAAAACAGTAATATTGTGAAATATTATTACATGTTCATATAACTTTTTTATTGTAGCCCTCAAACCGTATTCACTTTATAGCCCTTAATCCTGTAATTGTGGACAAATGTGGGCACAGAGCACTCAGGTGTGATCCTAATTTTTATTTATTATAAATGTTAAATCACTGTCTTCGATAAAGTTTTTTCAATCCATTTATGGTGTTTTTTTTATTTTAGGGGTATTTTTGTATTTATTTACTTCAAAAAGTACCACTATTTTCTATGTAAATTATGCTTATTTTTATGTTTTATTTTTTAATTTTTTTTAACTACATTAAAATATCATTCCAATAAGTTCTTAGAGCTAAAACCTAAAGATGAAGTGATTTTCCTGTCACCTGGTGTCTTATTTTGGCTTATTCTAGAATGCTCTAAATTACAGTTTTTCCCATTCATTTCTATGGGTGCCCATTTTTGACCCAAATGCAAGATTAAGTATTGAGTTTTTTTCACCCACTTAACATTGTAGAATTGAGTCAAAAAAATAGTGTGTGTTCAGGAGGCAAACTTAGGAAAAGTAGCCAAGTCTTGTACCGCTCAGATCAAGGGAAGTATTTTTTAAAAAATAAATCTAAACTGTTTTGCCCAGTTGTTTTCCATTTGTCCAGAATACAGATTTAGGGTTAATATATATTTTTTAAATATAATCTATTCCTGTAATGGCAAAGCTGAATTTTCAGCCTCATTACTTCAGTCTTACAGAGTCACATGATCCTTCAGAAATCATTCTAATATGCTGATTTGGTGCTCAAGAAACATGTTTTATTATTATTAAATGTTGAAAGCTTTTTTGCTGCTTAATATTTTTGTGGAAACAGTCAAATGAATAGCAGTTTAAAAGTTCAAAAAACACAATGAAAAAGTCTTTGCTCTCACTTTTGATCAAATACTGCATCCCAGCTGACTAAAAATATTAATTTCTTTAAAAAAAAACAACTGATCCCAAACTTTTTAACAGTAGTGCATATGCAAGATATATGAATGTAAATACATGCAAAAACTAGAAAAGCATGGCAATAACAACCATTTCTCAAAATCCATACCATCAATCATGATATTAGCCAGAGTGCTTGCGTTCCCAGCAGGATTGGTTGCATAACACATGTATTGACCTGAGTCCACCACGGTGACACCAGTCAGTACAAGATAGCAAGCACCCAACTGTCCTTCTGATGTAATGTGATGTTCGTCATCCTTCACAGGATGACCATCTGAGGAAAGCACGTCATCAGCAGAATCCATTTTTAATTAAATTTAAACTGCCCATTTATTCACACATACATAGTATCATTTACCTTTATACCACTTTATTAGTGGTTTTGGTGTGCCAGTGACCTTGCAGACCAGTTTTACAGTTTGTCCAAGCTTTGCTGGATAGTTAGTAAGATGTTGCTCAAAGCACGGGGCACCTGCAAATATAAACAAAGAGGTGTGGATGCAATCATTTCAAGAGGTCAAAACCGATTTATTCATATGTGTGCTCTCCTGTGTCCAAACTTACTCCAAGCGGGCTGTTTGCTGCGCTGCTGCAGGTCTCTCAGATCTTTGAGCCAAGAGAGGCGGAGGAGGATTGATCGAGCTTGCAAGATAATTTTTCTCAGCATTCCCCGGTGCTCGTGCCAAAGACCAAATGACCTGTCATCTCCTTCCACAGTATCCTTTACATCAATATCACTCAACTGTGAAGAAAGCAAATGTATTTGGAATGGATGTGAAATGGACTGCCGTGATTAGCGCTGCCATGCTATACAAGATATTACATATGCAGTGTACTTTACATGAGTCTTCAATTGCAAGGTAAACTTGAAATTTAGCTGTTTTCACTGGGATAGCATGTAGATTAGACTGTAAAACGTCTTCTCTACTAAAATGCTGTACTTGTAAATGTATAGCAGATTAAACCTTCATTTTATTCTTGAATATGTAGGCCTCGGTGTATGTGGCAAGTTCTCTCTTTGGCTTGCAGAATACAATACAATCTTTAAATAGAAAGACGTGGCGGTGATGTCCTCTCTGAGAGACTTTGACCTCAGGAATCTCCTCCCATACTGTAAAATGGCCCTAGAAAAAAAAAAACACACACACATAACACTATCATTAGCAGAATGACACCTTCCAATTCTTACTCGCACCTGTCATCTTGTCATCTTGCAAACAAAGAGGTTCCAAATATGATGAGGCAGTACCTGTCTAATGGGTTCTCCGAGCCCCTTGAGAGGTGCCGGGTAATTCTCAATCATGGACAGATGATGCAAGTTCTCGGCACGCCAAGGCAAGCTGGAAACCATGGCAAAGGCATCCTCTAACAGGCAACAGTTCTGTTCGCTCTTTGCTTTGTTCCTGATAAGCTCCTAAAAATACAAAAATGGAAGAGAACTACAGTATATGCTGTGTTGAAAGCGATAATTATGGCTGATCTTTTTGCTGTGTTTATACACACTACCATTCAAATATTTGGGGTCAGTAAGAATTTCTTTTGGGGATAGAAATAGATATTTTTATTCAGAAAGGACACTTTAAATTAACAGTAACATTTATAATGTTACAAAAGATTTCTATTTCATATAAATATATTTACTTCTCTTTTGAACGTTGCATTCATCAATATATTTGTGGAAAACACTTTTTAGGATTCTTTATGTACCACCGCTGTTTTCAACATTGATAATAATAATTTTTCTTGAGCGGCAAATCAGCATATTAGAATGATTTATGAAGGATCATGTGACACTGAAGACTGGAGTAATGATGATGAAAATTCAGCTTTGCCATCAAAGGAACAAATTATATAAAAATTTAAAAAAACAAATTGTAATAATATTTAACAGTATTAATGTTTACCACTGATTACCGACTTATTTTCAAAACGGTTGTAGAATATATATATATATATATATATATATATTATATTATATAAGGTGTATGAAAGAAAATGATAAAGCTCTCGCACCTTAAGTACATTCTTGTATGTCTGAATTCTTTCCATGGGTTTCTGCAAATATGTGCTAACATCAAAAACCTGGGTATCCAAATGTGCCAACTCTGTGTTTGCATAATACTGGAACACAGTAGAAGAAGAATGGTTGTTTATTTACTTTACATCATTTAAAACAATGAGCACTTTCTGCCAGAATGAAAACAGAATTTCCCCTTGCCTTGAAAAAATGCTGTGTGTTTTTGTCTGAGATGCAGGCCTCAGCTTGGGGAAGGCCTGTAATGAACTGGAGATACATCTCAAAGTCTGGTGCATAACTGACAAAACACTGGGCTACATCATCATCTGAGAAGCACATCTCCAGCTTGGGGAGAATACAACTGTGATGGAGGAACAGTGGGACAAATAAGTTAACCCACAATGTTAATGAATATAATGTAATGTAATGTAATTTAATTATATTATCTAAAAACGAGATGTCTTCACCATTCATGGAAATTTGCAATATCCCTGATATTACGGAATATGTACTCTTTTTGACTGAGGATGGTGAGAGGAACTTGAAAGCTCGTCTCCAGGTTCTGCAAAAAGTGGTCCACAAAGAAGATCATCTCCTGCACAAAACTGGTCTCGCCATCAAGAAGTCCCTTAATCAAACGACTAGAAGTCAAAAATAAAATAAAGATATAGTCAAGTCTTTTCACAAAACCTGCTAATAGAATATACAATAAATACATTGATCTGTGCATGCTTTCCAGTGTTGTTATTGTTAAACAAAAAATATTAAAAATCATTTTCAGTCATTCAAATTAGGCTACAAAATAAATACAATTGACAAAAACCTAAACTTAAAATAGTTTAACAAATATTAGAGGTGTTGCTTTTGCAACTAACTGAAAAAAAGTTTTAAGTTGAAGTACTAAAATTACTAGAAAAAAAATAAATAAATATAATAAACTAAGAAAAATGACAAAGCACATAAAATTACTAAAACTTCAATGGAAATTAAAAAACTGAAAATATATAAATAATAAAGATATATGAATTATTATAGTAAAATATAATTCAAAATATATAACAAACATGTATATAAATAATACCAGCACTGCACATTCTCAAATTCACACTGTTGCAAAATTCTCTATAGAGGTGTCTGATGAACTTCAGGTTGCCCCGGTCACATTCTAGAACTTTGTCTTTGTGTATTCTATTCAGTTCAGTTTACCTTTGAATCAAGCCATGCTCATCCTTTGTTAACATTGTTTTGCCTTTCTCAGGGGATTCTCCCTTTTCTGCTTCATGTGCCACTGAAAATATTTCCTTTGAAAAAAAAAAAAAAATCAAAAGATAATTAAAATAAATGTAACAACCTTTTACACCAATTCATTGCTATTTAAACTATTCACACAAACATTCACTCACCTTTGTCTTCTTTTCGAGGTACGCCGGGGATACCCAGCCCTGACGGGATGGTGTAATCTTGGTTGGCTTTGTACGGACAAGCCACCTCACGGGATGGGCTGAATCCAGGACCTCCACAAATTGGCCTTCCTTTAGTACAAAAGCTTCTTTGTTTCCTCCCAGCGGATGACAATTGGTTTTGGCCACATAAATATCAAATATCTGTAGAAAGTACTGTACATCAGTGTTTGTTTGTTCTGTTTTCTTTCCACTTGTTCCTAAACCAATATGAGCTACAACATGCACAAAAAGTGCCTATAAATGCATTTTTTTATTACTATTATTGTTAGTTTATTATTAAGAGGCTAATACCTCTCCTCTGGCATCATCTCCATCTGACTCAGAGAATGACTCAGTATTTGCAGAGGACTTGTATGAATGTAGGCGTTTGGGAGATGGTGTGTGACTTTGTAAATCGCAACCTATACCAAATACAAACGCAACAATACAGAAGAGTACAGTATAGCTTTTTAATATGCTCTTGAGTGCATAGTATTTCATTATCTCTGGACTTTACCAAATACCTTGCAGCACCAAGAGAACTGACCTTTCCCTTTCAGCTGGTCTGAAGTCTTTTGAGGATGTAAACTAGCACTTTTTTCCTCTTCAGAAATCTTAGTAGAAACCTTATTTTTTGACTTCTCTGCCTCTTTTCCCCTGTATGAAAACATTAATTTAAATACATTGCAAAGTATTATCCCATAGTACAGAAAAGGAAAAAATATTCTATGCTGCCATCTTTCTTTATACTTAAGAGTCCTTGAAAGGGATTTACAATGTTAAACTTACCCAGATTGGTATTCAGTCTCAACATCAGGGGCTGTGTCATAATCTGAGTAACAGGATACTAGAGAGGGGACAGAATTACAAGAAACAAGCTCAGCTACAGTACTATTGATGTATACAGTAAATATAGTTATCTGCAAATATTAAAGATTTTATCAGCTTCGGTCAATATTAGCTATATTCCTCTGTATTTATGTTAAGAGTACACTACTTAGTTTATCTTTAAGAAAAACTTTTTTAACAAATCTGATATAAATGTTTCATACTGTAAATTATAATGTTGTGATGCCTTAATTTACTTGTAGCATTTACTTATAGCTGCCATTAATCGGTTATCTATCATAACATAATACTAAATAATTATACTTTTATTGGTCTCAGTCCTACTATTGCTACTATTATCTAGAATAATAAACACAACTCACTGGAGCTGACTGAAATTAGACTTCTCCTTTTCTCCTTGATCTTGCTGTAGGTGTCATCTGCCGGTAGATCATAGACGAGTCTCAACGACTCCTCTTCAGTGTTTAGGACTGGAGAAATCTCTTTCTCAGAGACAATTTCTGTGTCTGGTGTTCGTGCAGTCTGACTTGTTTGTGATGGCTTCTGAGGTTTACCCACCATCACATTCCCATTGTAACTAATTGCTCCAAACTTGTTTGCAACTTCACATGTGTAGATTCCAGCATCTTTGTCTGTAACCCTGAAAATTTCCAGAAAACACCTACCATCTGCATTTTGGGTGATTTTGTACCTTTTCCCAGGCCTAAGATCTATTCCATCTTTAAGCCAGCGCATAGTGTCGATTTTACCTTCCACAACACACTCCAGGAATGCTGTGCCACCAAGATCAAGAGTCTGGTTCTTGAACACTTCTTTGAAGACTAGACGCATGTCTTTCCTAGTTTTGTAACCTTTGAAAGCAGCTTGTATCTTAATAGCAGCCTCACGTATCTCGGGCTCATCCTCAAAATCTATATCAACATTATCGTGCTCAACTCGAGAACACTGTTTGCCATTATCCACACTTGTGATCTGCTCTAGCATCGCCTCCTCAGGTTGAATTACAGATTCCCCAGAAACATCTACTTCAATATTGACCTGCTTGACATTTTTCTGATCTCCATTATCTATGTGTGGTAAGTTCGGTTCAACTTTCGGTGACACATCCCTAAAGGACACTGTTGTAGCTTTCTCTGCACGAATTATTTCTTCTTTGAATTTCGGGCTTTTAATAGCAATATTTGTTGCTTTTCCTGTAACATGCTTTGGTGCTTTTCCATGATTTTCATCCACAACCTGCTTAACATTTTCCAGACCTCCACTATCAGTGTCTGGTAAATTCGGTTCACCAACCTGTGAATCTCTCTGCGCATCTCTAACAGACATTGTTGTAGCTTTCTCTACAGAAATAATTTCTTCTTTGAATTTTTGGCTTGCAGTGACAGTTTTTGTAGCTTTTTCTGAAGCATTCTTTGGTACTTTTCCATTATGTTCATCCACAACCTGCTTAATATTTTTCAGATCTCCTCTATCAATGTCTGGTAAATTTGGTTTACCTACATGTGAATCTCTCTGCGCATCTCTAACAGACATTGTTGTAGCTTTCTCTGCAGAAATAATTTCTTTTTCGAATTTTTGGCTTGCAATGGCAGTTTTTGTAGTTTTTTCTGTAGCATTCTTTGGTACTTTTCCATGACGTTCATCCACAACCTGCTTTACATTTTTCAAATCTCCTCTATCAATGTGTGATAAATCTGTTTCACCTTCTAGTGAATCCCTCTGCACATCCCTAATGGTCAATGTTGTGGTTTTCTGTACAAGACTTATTTGCTCTTTGGGTTTCTGGCCTGTAATGGTAATGCTTGGTGCATTTTCTTTAACATTCTTTGTTATTTTTCCTTGATGTCCATCCTTGGACTGAACCTTTTCAATTTCCGGTCCCATTTCAGACTGGACATTTTGCTTCTTGTGCATTTCATTTTCATCCAATGATTTATTTTTTGGTTCCTTCTTTTCATTCACTTTGACAGGATATTCATCCACTTCTGATGGCTTAGATATGGTGTCCACACTTAGCTCTTTCTTTGATTCCTTATTTACACTCGATTCCAATTTGATACACTCCTTTAAATTGTATGTTTGATCTTGAGATGCTTCAACGTGTTTGGCTGTTAACTCTTTGAAGACTGGTGTATCTAAGCCATAATCTGATATCTTTAAAGTGGTATCTACAGTTTCTTTTATGCCCATATCTCGATTCGTTGCTTCCAAAACATATGGTTGCCT
This sequence comes from Pimephales promelas, assembly GCF_016745375.1. Next base: position 43,925,053 of record NW_024121099.1, read on the forward strand.
TTTGATTTCAACATGTGGCTGGGAAACCTTCTCCTTAGTGAAAGATGGTGCTAGGACAGCATGTTTTGATGCTATTTTGGTCTCCACAGTGGGTTCCATTACAACTTCTTCTTCTACATCTTGTTTCTTCCCCTTCTTGTCAACAGTTGGATCTTTAACACTCTGGTTGTTTGCTTCAAAAACACTGTACTGGTCTTGGTGTGAAGCCTTATTCTTTGACCGTGGTGGAGGCTGGGGAACATTTCTGGGTGGTTCCTTGCTCTTATTATTTGTATCTATGTTTGAAGTTTTCTTCTGAACTTGCCCTGAGATTTTTTCATTGTTCTGGTCCACAGAAACATTAGTAACCTCTTTGGATCCAGTGTCCACCACTTTTTTTCTTTGTTCTTCATTGGTTGTAAGAGAAGTCATTGTAGGTTCTTCCATGGTGCAACTAGACACGGTAACCATTTTGGAACTCGCATCTTTTGCCTTTTGTCTCACCAATGATTCCCTCTTGACGTCCTGGTCACCTGTCAGTTTCTCACACAGATCCTGGAAATGAACCTCTGATGCCTCCAAGATAGAGATGTCTGATTCCTCAATGACCTCAGCCTGTTTCTTATGCACTAGACCAATGTGTGTTTCTTCCATAATTTTTTGCCCTTTTGATCTTAGTGGGGCTTGGGGGATGTCTTTACTTTTAGAGGAAGCTTCTGATGTAAATAATGGAAATGCAACATTACTTATTTATTTTTGTTTTTGTATTATATTTAATTACTAACTTATTTTTAAAATATAGGAATAAATGTACCTTTTATAACAAGAGAAGCTGTTGTCTCCATCCTAGCAGCACAGCATTTGTAGACACCACTGTCCTGACATTTTAAATCATGGATCTGAAGGTGTAATTCAGAGCCATCTTGTTTAATCTCATACTTGTTTCCTGGTTTCAGCAACACTGCTCCCTTTTTCCACTGCACAGGAACTCCGGGTTTAGAGAGCTCACAGGTCAAGAACGCGGTTTCACCTTCCTCAGCTTCAAGACTTTGAAGTCCCTTGCAGAAGTATATTGGTTGCTCTACATGCAGAAGTAAAAATAAAGTTCTTCATGTATGAAAGAAGTTCTACATGGACAAAACATTAGAAACGGAAGATGTTGCACTAAAATAATCTCTGTACTGTACCTTTCACTGTAATTGAACCATTAGTCACCAGGTTCCCAGCACAACATTTGTAAGTCCCGCTGTCCTGAGCTGTTAACTCATGGATCTGAAGTTGTAGTTGATGGCCATCCTGTTTAATCTCATATTTTTTACTTGGCTTAAGCATCACTGCTCCCTTCTTCCACTGCACTGAAACTCCAGGTTTAGAGAGCTCACAGCGCAATATGACTGTCTTACCCTCCTCTGCTTCTTGGTTTTGGAGCTTCTCAGAGAAGATCAATGGATGTTCTGGTGAGGGAAAACAAAAATGCTTATGTCTTTACAAGCTAAACAGAAAAAAGTACACATGAACAGATCAATGAATTGATTCCTCTATTCAAACGACATTTAAATTAATTCCCTTACCCTTCACTTCAAGAGAAGCAGTCGTGACAATGTTACCAGCACAACATTTATAAGAGCCACTGTCTCCAATTTTCAGGTCATATATTTGAAGCTGCAGAAGACAACCATCTTGTTTCATCTCATACTTGTTTCCAGGTTTCAGCAACGCTGTTCCCTTCTTCCACTGCACTGCAACTCCAGGTTTAGAGAGCTCACATGTCAGGGCAGTCACTTTACCTTCCTCAGCTTCAAGGCTTTGGAGGTTCTTGCAGAAAAATATAGGTTGCTCTGGATGTGGGGAAATAAAATACATTTAATATTTTTAAAATGTGTGGTTTTATTCACAAAAAGTATTCTTAATGAATTATCAGAACACCCAGGTTCAATGGCAAGCAATCTTGTCAGAATGGTACATGGAAAGAGTATAAGGTGATTCAGAAGTTTCTCTAAAACACATTCTGTACCTTTCACTGTAAAAGAGCAAGTAGTCACCAGGCTCCCAGCACAACATTTGTAAGTCCCACTGTCCTGAGCTGTTAGCTCATGGATCTGAAGCTGCAGTTGATGGCCATCCTGTTTTATCTCATATTTTTTACTAGGCTTGAGTATCACTGCTCCCTTCTTCCACTGCACTGAAACTCCAGGTTTAGAGAGCTCACAGCGCAATATGGCTGTCCTGCCCTCCTCTGCTTCTTGCTTTTGGAGCTCCTCAGAGAAGAACAATGGCTTTTCTGGAGAGGGAAAGCAAAGTCATATATGCTTTTACATGTACATCAAAAAACAAATTAACACATGATAATATTAAATAATTAATCCTTAAGTCAATTAATTAATTCTCACGATCAAGTTTAAGTTTAAGTTAAGCTTGGCAAAGTACAACTACAAAGATGTATATTTGTTATAAAAACAACATAATACTATCTTGATTTTCATGTTTAGCTTATTTTAATACTTGTTTAGTCTTATTTTAAATCATTTTAAGTCAAATTGAGGGCCCCATAGAGGTTTATTGAGGCCCCCTAGTGAGCCCAGCCCCCTGGTTAAGAACCACTGACTTACCTTTTATCACAAGGGAAGCAGTTGTGACCAGGCTTCCAGCACAACATTTGTAAGTCCCGCTGTCCTGAGCTGTTAACTCATGGATCTGAAGTTGTAGTTGATTGCCATCCTGTTTAATCTCATATTTTTTGCTAGGCTTCAAAAGCACGGTTCCTTTCTTCCACTGCACTGAAACTCCTGGTTTAGAGAGCACACAGTGCAATATTGCTATCTTGTCCTCCTCTGCTTCTTGGTTTTGGAGCTCCTCGGAGAAGAACAATGGCAGTTCTGGAGAGGGAAAACAAAAATATGCATGTCTTTACATGTTCAACAATAAAACCCCACAAAAATAAATGCACACATGAACAGATTAATTAATTATTTCCAATGTCATTCGTTTGTTAAAGTTCAAAATGTGGGAAAATGCCATTTGAAAAAATGACTTACCTTTTACCTCAAGAGAACCAGTTGTGACCAGGCTTCCAGCACAACATTTGTAGGGTCCGCTGTCCTGAGCTGTTAACTCGTGGATCTGAAGCTGCAGTTGATGGCCATCCTGTTTTATCTCATATTTTTTACTAGGCTTGAGTATCACTGCTCCCTTCTTCCACTGCACTGAAACTCCAGGTTTAGAGAGCTCACAGCGCAATATGGCTGTCCTGCCCTCCTCTGCTTCTTGCTTTTGGAGCTCCTCAGAGAAGAACAATGGCTTTTCTGGAGAGGGAAAGCAAAGTCATATATGCTTTTACATGTACATCAAAAAACAAATTAACACATGATAATATTAAATAATTAATCCTTAAGTCAATTAATTAATTCTCACGATCAAGTTTAAGTTTAAGTTAAGCTTGGCAAAGTACAACTACAAAGATGTATATTTGTTATAAAAACAACCAAATACTATCTTGATTTTCATGTTTAGCTTATTTTAATACTTGTTTAGTCTTATTTTAAATCATTTTAAGTCAAATTGAGGGCTCCATAGAGGTTTGTTGAGGCCCCCTAGTGAGCCCCAGCCCCCTGGTTAAGAACCACTGACTTACCTTTTATCACAAGGGAAGCAGTTGTGACCAGGCTTCCAGCACAACATTTGTAAGTCCCGCTGTCCTGAGCTGTTAACTCATGGATCTGAAGTTGTAGTTGATGGCCATCCTGTTTAATCTCATATTTTTTGCTAGGCTTCAAAAGCACGGTTCCTTTCTTCCACTGCACTGAAACTCCTGGTTTAGAGAGCACACAGTGCAATATTGCTATCTTGTCCTCCTCTGCTTCTTGGTTTTGGAGCTCCTCGGAGAAGAACAATGGCAGTTCTGGAGAGGGAAAACAAATCATACATGCTTTTACATGTTCATCATAAAACAAATGAACACATGATAAGATTAATTAATTAATTATAATCAAAATGTACAAAAATGGCAGTTACACTTTATAGTTTAAGTTAAACTTGGCATAACTACAAAGATGTGTATTTGTTATAAAAACAACCAAATACTATCTTGATTTTCATGTTTAGCTTATTTTAATACTCGTTTAGTCTTATTTTAAATCATTTTAAGTCAAATTGAGGGCCCCATAGAGGTTTGTTGAGGCCCCCTAGTGAGCCCAGCCCCCTGGTTAAGAACTACTGACTTACCTTTTATCACAAGGGAAGCAGTTGTGACCAGGCTTCCAGCACAACATTTGTAAGTCCCGCTGTCCTGAGCTGTTAGCTCATGGATCTGAAGCTGTAGTTGATGGCCATCTTGTTTAATCTCATATTTTTTACTAGGCTGAAGTATCACTGCTCCCTTCTTCCACTGCACTGAAACTCCAGGTTTAGAGAGCTCACAGCGCAATATGACTGTCTTACCCTCCTCTGCTTCTTGGTTTTGGAGCTCCTCAGAGAAGAACAATGGATGCTCTGGTGAGGGAAAACAAAAATATCTCAATAATGTCCAACTGAAATTTAAAACAACTGCATTACATAAAAATACACACCTTTCACGTCAAGAGAAGCTGTGGTCACCAAGCTACCAGCACAACATTTGTAGATGCCACTGTCCTGACTGTTCAACTCATGTATAAGAAGCTGTAATTTACAGCCATCTTGCTTAGTCTCATATTTGTTTCCTGGTAGAAGCAACAGCATTCCCTTCTTCCACTGCACGTCCACTCCAGTTTTAGAGATCTCACAGCTCAGAATGGCAGTCTCACCTTCTTCTATTTCTTGTCTTTGGAGCTCCTCGCAGAAATACAGAGGTTGTTCTGGATGCAGAAAATAAGTATATTATGTTTATTAATGTGTATTCTAGCAACTCATCTACATTCAATAAATATATACCTTTCACATCCAGGGATGCTGAGGTCAATAGACTACCAACACAGCATGTGTAGACACCACTGTCTTGGCTTGTGAGCTCATGGATCTGAAGTTGCAGTTCACCACCATTCTGCTTTATTTCATACTTTCTTCCAGGCTTTAGCAGCACAGATCCCTTCTTCCAGTTTACGGCAGCCCCAGGTTTTGAAAGCTCGCAGCAAAGAAAGGCAGTTTCCCCCTCCTCTGCTTCTTGACACTCAAGCATCTTGATGAAGTACAAAGGTTGTTCTAAAAAATAAATTGAAAATAAATAAGCAAATAAATAAGCATTTCATTTTGTTTTTATTTTTTGAATACATATTTAATTATTGTGCTTTTTGTCCATGAACGGTCACTTGGATGCATTCATGAGTTTTGATCAAAGACCTGATGACATTCAGTCAGTGTAAAAATACAAGTCAGCAAGTCAAAAAAAGAGAAATACACACAAACCCTTAGTATGACCCTCTAATGTCACTGCTCTCACCTTTGACTGTAACTGATGCTGTAGTAACCAGGCTTCCAGAGCAGCACTTGTAAGTGCCACTATCCTGACGTGTAAGGTCATGGATCTGCAGATGTGCTTTGCAGCCATCTTGTTTCATCACATATTTGTTTCCTGGTCTCAGTCGTATTGCTCCCTTCTTCCACTGCACTTCAACTCCAGGTTTAGACAGCTGACAGCAAAGGAAGGCTATCTCACCCTCCTCTGCCTCCTGGTTATGGAGTTCCTCACAGAAGAAAAGAGGTTGATCTGAAAAGGGAGAGTAAATTGTTTCGTTTTGTCTTTTAGTAAACATACAGCATAATGACGCCTAAAAACCCAGATTATCATTGTACTGTACAAACACTCTGTTGTAAACCTTTAAGGATGCATTGATATTAAAATTTTGATTGATACCAACAAACCAACAATCATTTTCATGTAGTGTATCTGGACAGCGTCAAGGCGACTCATGCATTCCAACACTTGGAAACCGTTCAAACCCCTGTCTTCGGCCGGTAACTCACAAGTAGGGTGCCAGAGAGCCGGCACCCAATTGCTTTAATTGACATATTTGTGGCATATGCGAGAGAAAAACAAACAACCATAAATTCGAAGGTGTGAGCCTCAAACAGATTTGTATCGTTCAACACCCCCTCCACGACAAGAAAGGAACTCGAGGTGGCCGAAGCGAAGCTCCCCCAAGACGCACACACACACCCATACATAGACTTTTTCATTAACTTCCTCGTGTAAAGACATTACTAAGATATATTTGATGTGTTTTTATGTTTGCAATCTAATCAATACAAATAAAACATTACAGTACAAACAATCAAATATTCAATATCAACTGATACGGATACATTTAAATATAAACCATAACTGTTATGGCATGTTATACTGTACAAACCTACCTTTGACAATAATATTAGCCCGTGTTTCTAGATTGCCAGCACAGCATCTGTAGATGCCACTGTCTTGACTTGTGAGGTCATGGATCTGAAGTTGTACTTCATTGCCCTCTTGGATCATTGCATACTTCTTTCCATTCTTCAGGAGCATTGCCCCCTTCTTCCACTGTATTGATACTCCGGGTTTAGAAAGCTCACAGCTCAAGAAAGCTGTTTCACCTTCCTCTAACTCTAGGTTTTGAAGCTCTTCACAGAAAAACAGAGGGCGCTCTGTGGTATCAGAGGAGAAGAAACAGTGGTAAAACAATGTTCATTAAGCAAAAGAAATGCTTGTATTTAATGAATGGATCTTATAAAGTGCCACTGAATATTTTCACTAATTTACTGACATTCAGTTACAATACAATCAAATACAATATATAAAGACAAGCAATTATTTGGTTCATACCTTTCACAGTAATACTGGCCCTTGTCTCAATGCCATCGGCACAACACCTGTAGGCCCCACTGTCCTGACTTGTGAGGTCATTGATTTGCAGCTGTAGCTCACATCCATCCTGTTTAATCTCATATTTGTTACCTGGTCTAAGCAGAACTGCTCCCTTCTTCCACTCAACTGCAACTGCAGGTTGAGACAGCTCACAGCACAAGAAAGCAGTCTCACCCTCTTCTGCTTCTTGGTTTTGGAGCTCCCCACAGAAAAACAAAGGACGCTCTGAAATCAAGCAAAGAAACCTTAAAGATTCTCTAAGTGATGTCACGTATTTTTAGGCCAAAACATTTTTTGTCACATACAGCAAACATCTCCTCACTATCCACAAGCTGCCTGTCCCCTGAACACACTGTAACAAAACGCCTAACAAACACAAGGATGTAATTATAGAACAATGCAGTCAGTAATAACTTTGGTGAATAAAACGTATGTTTCTAGCAGCTAGCTATCGATCTCTATTGTAAACGATCAAGCAAACTCACAGTAGGGTGACAGTTTGAGTGAATGATTGTTTTCACCAATTGTTTATGAATTTGAATGTTCATTCATAGCCTAGTGGCAACTTTGACTAAATTTGTTTACAATAGAGCCATTGTTTATGCTCACTAGGAAACGCGAAGCTAACGTTATCTTGCTATACTTGTATGGGAGCTAGTTATAACCTCAGGTGACAAAACGTTTTATCATGTTTTTCTGGTAATGTCTAAATTGGTGACATTACACCTTGAATGAAGTATCAGTAAAACTACATGGGGAGGGGACAAGATGAGGAGGAGGAGGGAGGGTCTAGCTAGCCTCAGGAACTATCAATGTATTAATTAAAAAATAAATATTTTGATAAATCACATTTTAAAAATATGACAACACATACTAAAATTGATCAATTAATTATTTTTGAATACAGTTAAATGTATCACATATTATTAATATTAATCATTAATATTAATAATAAATATAATAATGATAATAAATTATTGTTAATGTTGGATGATACATAAAAATGGTAATACATCACGTAAAAAAATAAATAATAATAATAATAAAAAAAATATATATATATATATATATATATATATATAGTTATAATTTTCAAGTCTTTATAGTTAGACCAAATGTCTTTCAAGCAGTTCCTTACCTTTGACTGTAAGAGTAGCACTACTCTGCATGTCTCCTGTATCGCACATGTAAATCCCAGCATCCTCTTTTCTGACTTTGTGAATTAGAAGAATATTTCGTTTCCCATGTTTCAGAGGTTCATACTTTTCCCCGGGGAGCAGGGTTACATTATTTCGTTTCCAGGTTACAAGTGTGCTGGAGTCAGAAGTCACGCAGCACAGGGTGGCAGAATCTCCCTCAAAAATGGTCATGTCCTTCAGGTTTTCTTCAATGAAAACTATAAAGAGAGAATGCACTTTATGACGTTAAATCAACTAATTGCATTTGATATACTTTTCTATATCAATACTGTATTAAAATTAAATGTCTTAGAAAAAAGAAATTGTATCCTTACACTCACCTTTAGGTTTGCTGTTTACACGGAGATGAGCAGAAGTCTTTTCATTTCCCACCACAAAGGACACAACACCTGACTCTTCAGGTGTGGTCATAGTGAGCACCAGCTGGTGTTCTTTGCCACAGATACTCATCTGGTTCATCTCGTTCTCCTGCAGTACATTGGAACCAAGCCACCATACCCTGTCAAGGATGTTCTCGTGTGAAAGTTCACACACAAAGCGCGCGCTCTCGCCTGCAGTAACCGTCAAGTCACGCAGTCCTTTCACAATCCTCACACGCTCTGTAAAGGTAACATTTACCGAATAAAGGAATGCACAAAAGTCCTTGAAATTCACTGTGTTTAAAAGCTGAATTTTATTGTTGAATTTATGTAGGCTTGTTATGATTTATTGTACCTATCACTCTGAGGGTTGTAGACGTCTTCTTGCCTCTGACGCTGCATGTGTACTCGCCAGCGTCCTCCATTCTCAGTTTCCTGATTTCGAGCTCCTGAGTGGCACCTTTACGGTGGAGGGTATATCGCCCACCCTGTGTGATCTGATTTGCATCTTTTCTCCAGGTCACGGGGGCATTGTCGCTAGAGAGTAAACAACTAAACAGGACAGATTCCCCTTCTATTGCTTCTTGACTCTCAAGCTCTTTCTCAAAGAACACAGAAGCAGCAGCTGTGAGAGGTGTGAGGAGAAGTATTAACTCAACAACAGCTCAAAAGTATTTGGAGTATTTTGCAAATTAGAAATTGTGTATGCTAACTAGTAGAGTTTATGATATGAAATGACACTATGCGTGTATGATGGTGTGATTCATGAAAGGGTATCATACAGGGTTTGTGAAAGGATCATGAGGGAATCAACAGTCATGGAAATGGCAGAGGTTCAGTTGGGGGACCCTAATTACGGAAACGGGGATTTTATCATTCTAGGAGAGTTTTATTTGACCAGATTCTATTCAAATGGAAATACACATATATTACTATTTAAAAATCTGGTCAGTAAGATTTAACATGTTTTTGAAGAAGTCTCTTAGGCTCACCAAGGCTGCATTGACCAAAAATACAGTAAGAACTGAAAACACAGTAATATAGTGAAATATTAGTTCAATTTGAATTACTATTTCATTATATTTCATTACTATTTCACTATATTTTAAATTTATAGCTATCTTGAGGCTACTGACCAGTTTGAATGCCCCATGACCCCGCACCCCCTCATTTTCAGCCCTGGGTATCATACATTGTTTACAGCACTCTTAAAATGTTGTCAAGATATTGGGTAAAGACACAATGTTACCTAGTGTAAATCCAATGAAAAGGTCATTAAAGCTGCATTGGACCTACCCCTAACATTAACTTCAGCTGATGTCTTCTGGTCTCCAACAATACAGCTATATTCCCCAACATCCACAGGACGGACATTTTTAATGTGTAATTCGGCAACCAATCCCTCCTGCTTGATCTTGTATTTAGTTCCATTGCTGAGCTCCTCGTCCCCTCTCAACCATGTTACTGGTACCCCAGCCTTGGACAACTCGCAGTGCAGAATAACAACACCTCCCTCAGGAGCCTCTTGGTTCTTCAGGTTTTGTTTGAACGTTACTGGCGTGGCTGAAGAGTAGCACATTAGCATGTTAGCTCATTGTGAGCGTAAGCGACAAAATAAGCTACATTTTCTTTTAAAACCTTTATCCATACCGAACACTCTGACTGTCGACTTGGTATTCTGCTCCCCACAAATGCATCTGTAGATTCCACTGTCTTCAGGCAAGGCTTTCATGATGATCAGTTCTCTTGTAACATCACATTCCCTGATTTGATACTTATACCCAGATCTGAGAAGCTCTTCCCCTTTTCTCCATTCAACAGGACATCCAGCTTTTGAGAGCTCACAGTGTAATACAAGTGTATTTTCTTCTTCAACTTCCTGATTTTTCAACTTGACTTTAAAAGTGATAGGTGGAACTGGAAACGTCAACCAAATGAGATATGCCTGATTATTTCACAACACAACCATGCAGGCCCTCAAAGCACAGTGAAGCAGAAGCCCAATAGCACAAGAAGCAATAAAATAAAAACAGCAAGCCAAAAAAGCCCAAAATGTGCCAAGCCGCCTCTGCAAAATGTCTGCATGCCTGACCTTTATGGGTTTGCTCAACAGTTGTCTCAGAATCCTTTGTTTTACATGACTAGCAAGCCAAAAAGACCAAAATGTGCCAAAAAGTCTGCATGCCTTACCCTTAACGGTTAACTCAGCAGTTGTCTCAGAATCCTTGGTTTTGCATGAATAGCTCCCAGCATCACTTGCTTCAACATTATGTATGACCAGTTTGGTGAATGTTCCCTCTTGCTTTATTTCATACTTGTCATTGGGTTTGAGAATAATTCTTCCTTTTCTCCAGTCTACTTGAGTACAGGGTTTAGAGAGCTCACACCTTAACACAGCTTGTCCACCTTCTTTAGTTACTTCGTTTTGGAGTTCTTGTTTGAAAGTGACGGGTAGAGCTATGGAAACCATGAGAAATGTGTTCAAGTTAAGTTTGAGAATGATTTGAAAGAGGAAAGCTTTTCCTAAAGTATAACAATATCTGATCTTGCAGTAGTAGAGCGTACCCTTGACTTTTACTTCTGCTGTTGTCTTTTCCTGTCCCGTAGTGCAGCTGTAGGAGCTGACATCTTCAAAGTTGACATTCTTGATAAGTAGTTCAGCAATCCTTCCCTCGACCCTCATCTGGTACTTTTCTCCAACTCGCAGCATCTCTTCACCCCTCCACCATTTCACAGCGGCGCCCGGTTTGGAAAGCTCGCAACGCAAGGCAACAGTGTTGCCCTCCACCACTTCTTGATTTCTCAAGTTTTGTTTGAACGTGATTGGGAAAGCTAAGAAATCATAAATATATTTGTGTCACCTAAGGAGAATATTTGTCAAAATTTGCTAAATCGTATGATTGAGTTTCGTACCATTGATTTTAACCGTTGCTTTGGATGTCTGATCAGGGCACACACAAAAGTAGACTCCACTGTCTTCAGGTATGGCTTTCCTGATAACAAGCTCCATTTTAGTTGCAATCTGTCTCATCTGGTACTTTTCTCCAGGCTTAAGTACTTCTTCTCCCTTCAACCACTCGACATCAGCGCTGGCCTTTGAGAGTTCACAGCGCAAGGTGACGCTGTTCCCTTCTTCACCCTCATGATTCGTAAGTTCTTGTTTGAAAGTGATGGGGAGAGCTATACAAAGCAGATGTTGCATATCTGATCATGTTTTTGATCAAATATTTTCCTAGATTATTTCTATCAAAAATTGGCTAATGCTCAATTACAGGAACTTGAATTTGAAAACTTCCTGGAACTCATTCATACCATTAACTTTGATGGTGGCTTCGGTCTTTTGATCTTCACATACACATCGATAAACTCCACTGTCTTCTGGTTGTGCCTTCCTTATTAGCAGTTCAGCTTTTGCTTCTTTGAGTCTCAATTGATATTTTTCTCCAGTCTTGAGCATTTCTTCTCCTTTCCACCACTCTACTCGAACTCCTGGCTTAGAAAGTTCACAGTGCAAAGTGACACTGTTCCCCTCCTGAGCTTCCTGGTTCTTCAGAGTTATTTTAAAGGTAGCCGGGAGTCCTTCAGAAAGCCAAGAATTGAAAAAATCTGGTTTTCTGAAAGTTATAGGCTCTTCAAAAGTGTGAATGTTGTGTCTTCCCACTCAAGTGTTACCAAAAACTTACCAGTAGACACTTTTTGTGCTCAAACAACTTTAATAACTACAGCAAATTTGTGTTCAACTATCATCTAAATGAATTGAGGTATATTTTATGTATTATGTACACAAACACGCTATAGCTCTTCATAACCTGCCCAAGTTGTAATGAATTGGGCAAAATCTAGACAAAAGCTGCATTTCAACGTTACAGTTTTTATCAACCAATAATATATCAAGGGATTTGTCATTTCAAGACTCCTCTGATGCCAAATATGGAGTGTAATTAGAGGGTATGAATTTAAAGATCATGTAATGAAAATCCAAACAGTGATTTATATCACTGTTGAGAGATTCATTAAACCTATGTAGTGGGCTTGTGTAACGACATGACAGCATGCTATAGACCTTAATCAGGGTAGCGCCAAATTTAATTTTAGACAGGAATAAAAATAAGGCTGTGAGGGTTAGAACTTAGAAATACAGTGCGTTCAACAAGCTGATTGTTCAGTTGACCAAAAGTCTTTCCGAAAAAAAAATTCAGAAGACAAGAACTCCCTTTGAATAACAGTTTTGAAACTTTTGAAAATGACGTGATCTAGTGCCTTTATATAGTGCCTGCCAAAGTAAAGACTGTAAGTCTATCCCTCACAACCTCGATTTCATCCTTGTTAAATCCAATATCGCATAACCTGACTAGGGTCAATAGTAGCTGTGGAGTAAATGGCCATTTTAAATGAAATGGAAGAACTTGATCACACAGTGCTAGGGAAAAAAAAATCACATGGTCATGAAAATGAAATGCATATGAAATCCACAGTGTCAAAAATTCAGCAATAATTTGAATATTACCTTGAACCATCAATTTGGCTGTTGATTGTGAATCTTTGGTTTTGCAGGTGTAATTTCCTGCATCATCCTCAACAAGATTATTTATCACCAGTTTGGTTAATCGTCCCTCCAGTTTCATGTGATATTTGGCTCCAGCTTTCAGAATTACTCTACCTTTCCTCCATTCGACTGGAGCACCAGGCTTTGAAAGCTCACAGGTAAATACTGCACTCTCACCCTCTATAGACACCTGGTCCTGAAGCTCTCTACTGAATGTTATCGGAAGAGCTGAGAAAATATTGACATTTTTGGTCTTTTAATATAAACCATTACCTCACAAGCAGAAATCACAGTAGGCCTATGTATCGTTCAAAAGTCTGTTAGATTTGTGTTCAAAATAATTAATTTAGTTAAAGATAAAACATTTTCAAAAAAGCTTTAACAAGGTTTGAAATTGCAACCATTTTGGTGCTGAAGACTGACATGAAGAGAAATCAGACAAGCCATCAGAGAAAATACTGTACCAGGAACAAAGTATATGCGCAAAATATAGGAAGAAATATACAAATAGCGAATTGGGGTTTATATAAATGTATCTCTTAAAGGAGTAGTTCACTTTAAAAAAAAAAAACTTTTGCTGAAAATACATTTTTGTGTGTGTGTGTGTGTTGGAGTCAAAACAGCAGGAATTCCTCTGTCACACACACAGATCTGCTGCAGACACTGTTCTGACACCTGTACCAAACTACACTCAATTTTAAGCTATTACTCCAGTCTTCAGTGTCACATGATCCTTCAGAAACCATTCTTACATGCTGATTTGGTGCTCAAGAAACATTTCTTATTAATATCAATTTTTAAAACATTTGTGCTGCTTAATATTTTTGTGTTAATCGCAGGGGCGTAGAATTTAGTAGGGACGCTAGGGACGTGTCCCTACCAATATCCAGTGACACTGATATCCCTAGCAATAATTTCGATCAAAACTTCCCGATCAAACCTTCCCGTCCCCACCAATTTTAAAATCAAGCCTACGCCACTGGTTAATCGTTATAAAAAAATCAGGAGTCTCTGATGAATAGAAAGTTCAAAAGAACAGAAATCTTATGTAATATTACAAATGTCTTTACTGCCACTTTTGATCAATTTAATACATCTTTCCTATTAAATCGATTAATTTTAAAAAAAATCTTTAAAGTGGTATTGTATATATTTTTAACATTCTTTAGACCTTACCTTTGACTTTCACTTCAGCTGTGGTCTTTTGGCCTCCAGTCACACAGCTATATATTCCAGCGTCTTCAGAGAAAATATTAGTTATTTCCAACTCAGCTGTCCTTCCATCCAGCGTCATTTGGTACCGTGGCCCTGGAAGGAGCGGTTTATCTCCTTTCCACCATTGCACAGGTACTCCAACTTTGGAGAGCTCACAGTGTAAGGTTATAGATTCCCCTTCAAGAGCTTCTTGGTTCGTAAGTTGTTGTTTAAAAGTAGCTGGAGCACCTGAGCAGCCAACATATGTTTTATAATAAGATAAATTTGCTATCAATTACAAAAACTCAATGAAACAAAACCTTACCAACAATTTTGATTGTAGCTTTGGTCTTTTGGTCTCCACAAACACATCTGTAGACTCCACTGTCTTCAGGTACGGCCTCACAGATGATCAGCTCAACTGATGTGTCTCGTTCTTTCATCTTATACTTCTCTCCAGGCTGGAGCAGCTCGTCTCCATTCCACCATTCTACTGGGACACCGGTTCTGGAAAGCTCACAATGCAATTTTATCGTCTTCCCTTCCTCGGCTACCAGGTTTTTCAGCTTCTCTTTGAAAGTGACAGGTTGACCTAAAGAACAAAAAGAAACAAATAAGTACATCATTATTTACTTTGGCAAACGAACAGGCTAAATTTGTTGTAAACTAGCATTCAACATTAAGTGTGAGACAGTTTCAGGCCAGCTGACTGCAGTCACTTGTCCAAACCAATGCTGAGTTACCACTACAAGTAAATAAATAAATAAATAAATAATACATTCATTGATTTTGACAACCATTTTTATTCCTAGCAAATTATTAGTTATTTTATAATTATTATTATAATTATTTATTATTATTATTTTATTGTTATTCAATTATAATTGTTATTTTATATAGCTGGATAAAATAGATTTTTAACAAAGTTTTGGGGGGAAAAGTTTTTGGGGAAAGTGACATGATTAAACCTGTATAAGTTCTTGCTTGTTTCAAAATTGTACATAATAAATATAAGTATTTATACACACACATACTGCACATACATGTACACACACATATAAAATCACTCTTATACACAGCTTTTTAATAGCTTACACAATCTTTTTATATATGTTCTATATTATTATGTATGTATAATGTTAATAAACCATTTCAATGTTTTTACAGTTTTAATAAAAAATGAATTGGTGAACATTTTTGTAAAGAATACTTAATAAATATAAATATTTATACATAAGATTTATATATTTCTACATATATTTTAGCAAATATAAAAAAAGCATCGTTAAATAATCACTATTTTGTTTTAGTGGCATTTAATGGCAAAATTGGCAGGTCAAGTAACAGAACCACTGGCCTGACTGGGCAAGTATTTTAAAAAAAATCCTTATTTTGCATGATGACTTTTGAAGTAGCTTACCACTAACAGTAATGTTGGCTGATGTCTGGGCAGTTTCACTTGTGCAGCTATAGACTCCACTGTCCTCTTGTGTCAAATTGAAAATCTTCAGCTCTAGCATGCAGCCTCTCTGCCTGATCTTGTACTTCTCTCCGGACTTGAGCAGGTTGTTCCCCTTTCTCCACTCAACAGGGATGTCTTGTTTGGATATCTCACAATGTAAGATTATGCTGTTTCCCTCCTCAGCTATTTGATTTCTTAACTTCTGTTTGAACGTGATGGGTTGAGCTAAGGAAATATTAAAGAATGTACTGTATAAGCTCCATTTTCAGAATTCAGATCATTGGAGAAGCAAAGTCTTTATTCAACATCTTGTCTTACTTCGTATTTTGATAATAGCTTTGGTCTTTTGATCTTCACACACACAGATGTACGTTCCACTGTCCTCAGGCACTGGACTTCTGATTACCAGCTCCAGTATGGTGACGATGTGTCTCATCTGATACTTCTCGCCAGGACAGAGAGTTTGTTCACCTTTCAACCATTCCACAGGGATTCCAGCTTTAGAAAGCTCACAGCGTAATGTCACATTTTTACCCTCCTCTGTCTCTTGGTTCTTGAGCTCTTTAACAAATGATATAGGAACCGCTGGAAAAGAGAGAATGGTACAAGTGAAGCAACAAATCAAAGACAAATGTTTTGAATTCATTTTCATAAAAATCAGTACCATTAACTGTAACAGTAGCCATAGTTTTTTGGTCTCTGCAAATGCACGTGTAATTCCCAGAGTCTTCCGGCATCAGATTGTGTATTGTAAGAGAAATGCAAGATTTCCTCTGCCTCATGTGGTACTTATCACTATATTTTAGTGTCTCAGGTCCTTTGCGCCAGACAAACTGGACGCCGGGTATAGAGAATTCACACGTCAGCGTCACACTCTCTCCCTCTTTGACCTCCTGGTTCTGAAGAGTTTTTGTAAACTCAGCAGGGATAACTAATGTGAAACAAACATAAAGATGATGTAATTTTAGAAAAAGTAGTCAAACTAAAACCTCCCAAATGGTAGAATGAGAATGTGGAAAGAAATACCTTTAACAGTCAAAGTGGCTTTACTGCTAACCGATCCTGCATCGCACTCATACACCCCTGCGTCACTGTCTTTCACATCACGGATGGCCAGCCTGGCCTCATTTCCAGATCGACTAACTAAGTACTTTGAGGAATTCCAGATTAAACAGCCATCTTTGTACCAAACAATATGACATGGCTTTGAGGTCTTGCATAACAGCACCAAACTTCCTCCTTCAATTGCTTCTGTGTCCTCCAATGCTTTAGTTATCGTGGGGCGTCTCTCTGTTATTAAAAGAGGTTTATTACAAAGACATATTTCAGTTTATTTATGTTGTACATTATTCTGATCTGCACAGTATTTTCTTATGTTTCACATTTTTTATTTTATGATAGACAACAAAGACAACAAAAGTTTACACATAAGCCTCTTTAAAACTCCTTTTTTGTTCGAAAGCTCAAAATATATATTTTATTTTAACATTATGTATAAAAAATCTATGTATCATGATCTTTTTATAATATCAAAGTAGTAAAAGACATATTGACTAGTTTCATCTCAAAAGGCATTCTTATGAGCATTATTAACGGCAATCTGCTATTTCAAGATTATATGCTAAATGCATCTTGTCAAGTGTCATGATTTATAATAGTTACCTCTGACTAATAGTGATGCATATGATCTTTTGTCCCCAGCCTCGAAGGAGATGGTGCCGGTGTCTTTACGTGCAAGCTGTTTAAAGGTAAGAGTGTGGTAGCCACCAGGCATCATCGCGATCTCGTTAAGATCATTAGTATAGAGCAAGGTCTCATCCAGGTACCATTTAACGTCAGTATAGTCACTTGGGCAGATCCGACACTTAAAGACGATGGTATCTCCTTCTAGACACTCTTTATCTTCTAGCTCATCCACAATGACCACTTTTTGACCTGAGCCAGATTCATATAAAATCCAATAGATGCATAACAACTTTTAGTTTACAATTCATAAAGTGACTATAAAATAGTGTTCAAACACTTTATTCTAGTAAACCATCTCACATTCCCTTTTTTAAAGGTTTATAATTATAAAACCATTTGTTGTTTGGCTACCTTGCACTGTTAGTAATGCCCTGCTCTGCATTGTCCCAACGTCACAGGTGTAGATGGCACTGTCACTCTTCTCCAGACTGAAGATGGTCAGAGAGAGGACAACATCCTTTTTCTTCATCATGTACTTTTGTCCCGAGCTGAGCACCATCAAGCCTTTTAACCAGTTCACGGTAGTGGCGGGCCTCCTGGTTTCACACTCCATGATCACTGTGCCCTTTTCCTCGGCACACAAATCCTTCAGTTCCTTCGCAAATGTTTGCTGCAAGTCTAAATGCATTAGAACAAAAGAGAGAGTAACGGTGTAAATGACATTCAGCAGAATGAAATGAACTTGATCGGTCAATCACTGAAAGAGCAGTTGCACTGGGAAAAAATTAAAAAGTTTTTCAACTCAAATTTATAATAGTGAATAAGGAAGTATTTACCTCTGACATCTAATCTGGCCCTTGTAGCAATCCCATCAGCCTCACAGCAGTACTCTCCTGAGTCCATTATGGCTGCATTATGGATGATGAGCTTCACCAAATAATCCTTTTGGGTCATTTCATATTTTGGGCTAACTCTAATTATTCGCCCATTTTTCAGCCATTTAACTGTTGCATCAGGTTTGGTGATCTCACAGCTGAGCTCTGGATCTTCACCGGGTGTCGCTTTAACATTTAGCATATCCCTAAACACTCTCACAGGCTTCTCTGCGAAAACAGAAGAGACAGAGAGTAAGCAATGCTGAACTTGGAAACTTGCATTATTTGCGAATTTAAATGATCACCTTTGACAAACAACATAGTCCTGCAACTGAGATCTTTGATGGTAAAGACCACTTCTCCGGCATCAGATATATTAACTTCCTGAATGCTCATTGAGTATTTGCGCCCCTGGTTAGTGACTATGATCCGTCCATTGCTGACAATCAGTTTGCCATTCAAGATCCACAATGCTTCATCGATTATATCATGGGACAGGACACACTCAAAACTGCAGTCTTCCCCTTCCAGCACAGTTGTTGTCCGTATGCGTTTGGTAATGGTAATGCGCAGGTCTGAAAAAAGACCCTCAGTTTAAATAAAAGTATTTTTTTGTTAATTATTTCAATAAGATTCAATTGGAGATCATGAAACCTACCACGAACTATGACTTTCGCTTTAGTTTGGCTGCAGCCAATATCACAACTGTACTCCGCTCCATCGTCCTTCGTCAGCTTGCGAATTCTAAGAGTCAATGACTTTCCTAAATGGAGAATCTCATACTTCTCATTGACGGTCAGAATTTCACCATCTTTCCTCCAGACAGAAGTTACAGATGGCTTGGAAACCTCACACTGCAGAAGAACTTCTCCACGCTCCTCACCTGCTACATCCTCCAGTGACCTGAGGAATACTGCTGGCTTTTCTAAGAGACACACATAAATGGCCGATATTAAAAATCTATACCAAAGAAAATGAACACTCAATTTTGCATGCTAAAGTGAATTTAGGCATCACAAGTTCATAATGTACAGTAAGACAGACTGAAAATTTCTGCTTTAGAAACTGTTTGAATTAGAAAAAAAAAATCATAATAAAAGAGGAGGGTCAAAACTCCTAAAGGGACATACTGTAGTGATAGAAAAAAAACATGAGATGGGAGGAAAAATTATGGCAATGCTTTTGAATTCTGTGGCAAATGTTTTGCGTTCCCCTGAGAAATTTTGCATTCACCCGCAAAGGCAACGTTTCTCAGGGAACGCAAAACTTTTGGAAGAGAATGCAACTGTTTTACTTTTTATGTCCATCTCATATTT
The DNA here is from genome assembly GCF_016745375.1 of Pimephales promelas. The sequence goes on from NW_024121099.1 coordinate 43,944,483, forward strand.
TTTCCTTCACCATGTCCCTTTTTTAGGGGCTCCATGATATGCTGGTTGGACAGTACATACATTTTATAAACCACTGTATTTGAAATGTTATTTGAGTATACAGAGTTTGTTTGTGTGGCCTGAAATGAGTTGTAACAATGTCTATTTCTTATAATAAAGTACAACTAATTTTATGCATGAACTCGTAAATTGAAAGAAATAGTGCTCTTAAAGGGTTAAATCTCTTCCATAATTAATAGCTATTCCTTTAAGAATGTGCTGGGCAGAAACAATTATATCTCCGATATCTGTTGTAAATTCTTGTACATGTCTCTGTTTTGAAGTTAGAGGAGTTGGACTCCAGGTTATTAAAAAATCCTGTTTTCTTAGTCCCATGATAACTGAAAACCTTACCTCTGACCCTGAGGAACGCAGACTCGCTGATATCAAAGGTTTTGAATGTAACACGGCTCTCTTGAGGAGCGAGTCGCTTTAGAATCAGACTGTACACTTTTCCAGAATTCTGGACTTTGTTTATGTGGTTGGTGTGCAGTACTCTGTCATTGAGAAGCCACTGGACACTGGGTGACTCGTGACTCAGTTCACAACTGAATACAGCAGAGCCATCTTCCTCAGTCTCTACTTGCTCCAGATGCCTTATGATCTTCAACCTTTTAACTGCAAGAAAATAAAGAATGATTTCTAATTCTAATATCAGGGAGTGCAGATTGTTTCTTATTTTGATGATGTGTTTAAAAATTGTACTGGAGCTAAAAGCAGGTACCTTCCACACTGATTCTTCCTTTTGTCTCCGAGCCACCAGCCAGACAGCGATACTCTCCTGAATCTGCAACTTTCACACCCAGGATGGTCATGTCAACCCGGTTCTTTTCTCGCTTCATTGTGTACTTATTGGAGGCAAACAGGGGGGTTCTACCCTTGAACCAGCGCACTACTCTGGGGGATGGACAGAACTCACAGCTGAGAGTAACTGACCCATTCTCCTTCACCTCCACATCTGAAATAGGCTGTTTGACGATCAAAGGTCGCTCTATTAGGAAAGTGTAAGAAAGCAAGAATTCATAAGCCACGTTATTCACAAGCCATATAATACAAATGCATGGCTCATGCTCTGATTTCTCAGCCTTAGACATCATGCCCATGGACCATTGGCTGAATATCTGATGCATGTGGCACACTTTTCTGGAAAAACTTCAGGAGTTTCAAAGTCACGATCTGATTGGTTGAATTCTACCGGATGTCCAGAAGACGCATGTGTCACGTTCTTTAACGGTTTGTGTGGAAACAAATTCATTGACGCCAAAACCCCTTGTGGAATAAGAAAGCCATTGTGTTTAAAACTATGACAATGAGCGCTTACCAGGATCAACTAATCGTTGGATTTTCAAAAGTATGTGAAGTTTGCGGCTCCATTGCAAGACTAGGGATGCACTGATATGAAATTCATGATAAGATAAGCAGTTTTTTTTTGTTATGGCCAATTAATGATAAATGGGTTATATTAAAATAAATGACTACGTTTAATTCAAAACTACCAACTTCGGTACCAAGTCAGTACAAAAATTTGACAAATGTCACTATACAAGCATTTCCCGCTATCATTTTGAGCGCTGTTGAACGGATTCTTAAAGACCTCTGATTGGCCATTGTGTTCATAAGCTCAACATATGTCTCTGATTGGCTACAATGATCAACGCTTCAAAAACATGTTGTAAATAGACACTCTTCACCGAGAGCTTACAAAGATACACACGGTAGCATTTGAAAGCATGCGTCTGTCAGCGGATCTCTAAAAAATCTGCTGATAGACGCCTGCTTTCAAACGCTCCTGTGTGTATGTGTAAACGCTTGGTGAAGAGTGTCAAAGACGTCCTTTTACAACATGTTACAACATGCATACAGGAATGATTTTTTGTGTATACACGAGTAACAAATTCCGATGTGTGTCAAATTTTAGTAAGGAGCCAGTGCAAACGCAGCCTAAATGCAGTGGACGTGAGCTTACACAATTAAATAACCAATACTCTGATACCAATAATTAAAAAAAAAAGCCTTGTCCGATAACACAATTTATTGTGTATCCCTACTGTGAATATTTGAGATTGACCAGATAATTACCTGTAACTGTGAGTTGAGCTTCTGACTTGCTCTTCCCCGAGGTGAACTGCACAATGCCACACATGCTGCTGTCAGTTTGGGTGAAAATAAGTCTGTTTGAGGTTCCTTCCCTCTCAATCCTGATTTCTGGACAGGGGCATAGCATCTGCCCATTCAGGGTCCATTTTGGTGCCCTCTCTAATTTAATACTGGTTTCCACTTTAAAACGAGCCTCTTTAGGCTCCATGACCTCCACAGAACTGAGTCCTTTCAAAATGCTGATGGCCTGCTCTGTAAGAATAGATCAAATATCCCGTGCATAAAAGTCTTATCTTACATTTTAAAAGGATAGACGAACTGACTAAATGAATAAAAGTAGACTAAGAATTAATCTGTTAATATTGAAACTGGATTAGTAAACTGTATTTAAAAAAATGACTTCTCACCCTCTACAAACAGTTGGCAGGAAGTCCTCTCATCAACAGCATCACAGATAAAAGTGTCTTCATCTGAGGAGCCCACATCATCTATGATGAGCTGTCTGTACACACCTTCACTGATAGTTTGGTACTTGCCATTTGGCACAATTTCACGGTTTCTTCTGTACCATTTAACCACAGCATTGTCACGGGAGACCTGACACTCCAGCAAGGCACGGTGTTTGTACATGGCAATCTTCACCCTCAGGGGCTTCAAAAAATTAACTGGAAGCTCTGCAATGATCATCCTTGGTAAATTCAAAGACAATTGAAGAAAACGGATCAAATGCGTTGCTCTCATTTTTACCTTTAACTTGTAGTGTTGCTGTTGAAGAGACCCTCTCTGCAGTGAATCTGATTTCACCAGCATCTTCTGGTTTGACTGATTTATAGCTCAGGGAGTGTATTTTACCTGTTTGTAAGATTTGATCAAATTTGAAAGAGCTGCTGAAAATTACATTCTAAAACAACATATTATCATTTTCAATTAAAGACCTTTTTGGGTATTCTCAAAAAATTGTCATTTTCCAGCGTAATTCAATTTTTTATTATTTTTATTATTATTTAACACCTAAATAACTCATTTAAATTAAATAAATTAATACATTATTTTTTAAACTTGGTGCACAGCTACACCACTTTTTGAATTTTCTAAATACGAGTTAACATTAAAAACATCAATGGAACTATTGTGTACTATTCACTTATTTTGTTTTGCGTATTTGCAAACTTGCTATACAGTGAATTAATGCTTAAATTAAAATGAACAAATAAATATGATAAAACTGTAATTTAATAAACACTGGGTTCAATTTAAGGATTATGCTTTTCATAGAAGTCACGTGAAATGTTTGTTACCATATTTTGAGAATGACCCTGTTATGAACATAATGACATCCACCATATAATTCAAAGGGTCAGTAAACCTCTCACACATACCCTCACATCTTATTTTAACATTGTCCCTAGCTCGCAACCGGCTGTCGTCCTTGTACCACTTCCCATCCACATCTTCCCAGTTGACCTCACAGATAAATATCACACTCTCCTTCTCGGTCACACTGGCATTCTGAAGATCCTTCACAATCTTTATATCCCTGGCTTAGAGAAAGGAAACAGGATAGTAGCAAACTGCTATCACAGGCAGCTTGTTAGGTAACATTTAAAATGACAAAAAACACTTCTCTACTGTAAATGTACATACCGTAATCCAAATCATTTGAGATCTGAGGCATTACTACAACTATCACACAGAGAAATGACTTAATACTGCATTAACCCTCTAAAGCCTAATGTATCATATTTTATATGCAAATATCTATGGCCTTTGAATTAACATGATCAAATAAGTAAGTTTGCCCACTTAAAAAGAAATGAAAGGTCTATCATTTTTATGGTAGGGTTATTTTAAAGGATAGGTATGCACACATCACCAGGTTTGCACACATCTCAGGAGGGATTTTGGTCCATTCCTCTTTACAGATCCTCTCTAAATCCTAAAGGTTTCTTGGCTGTCGCTTTGCAACTCAAAGTTTCAGCTCACCCCACAGATTTTCAATGGGCTTAAGGTGTGGAGACTGGCTTCTTCTAATGTGCTTCTTCTTGAGCCACTCCTTTATTCCCTTGGCGGTATGTTTTGGGTCATTGTGATGCTAGAAGACCCATCCACGTCCCATCTTCAGTGTTCTGGCTGAAGGAAGGAGGTTCTCGTCCAAGATTTTACAGTACATGGCCCCGTCCATCAGCCCCTCAATATGGTGACGTCGTCATTTCTCGTCCTCAGAACACGAGTTGAGTTGATGCAAAGAAGCTCATACAATTTTGGTCTCATCTGACCACAGCACTTTCTCCCAAGCCTTCTCTGAATGATTAGATGTTATTGGCAAACTTCAGATGGGCCTATACATGTGCCTTCTAGAGCAGAGGGACTTGATGACTGTGGTCCCAAGTGCCTTGAGATCATTAACAAGCTCCTCCTGTGTAGTTCTGGGCTGATCCCTCACCTTTCTCATGATCATCCTTAACCCATGAGGCGAGATCTTGCATGGAGCTCCAGACCAAGGGCGATTGATGGTTATTTTGCATTTCTTCATTTTCCGAAAAAAAAAAAATGGCACCAACAGTTTTCTTCTTCTCACCAAGCTTCTAGCTGACGGTCTTGTAGCCCATTCCAGCCTTCTGCAGGTCTACAATCTGGTCCCTGACGTCCTTTGACAGCTCTTTGGTCTTGCCCATGGTAGTGGAGAGGTTGGAATGGAAGATACAGATTATGTGGACAGGTTTCTTTTATGCACATAACAAGCTGACATTAGGAGTACTTTCTCAAAGTGACAGGACTAATATGTGTTCCACATGGGCATATAACCTATCTGTGGGAGGCAAAATTCTTGCTTGTTGGTTGGTAGGGGATCAAATACTTATTTCACTCAATCAAATGCTAATCAAATTATAAGCTTTATGATATGTTATAGTTTTTGGTTGATTTATCCATTAAAATAAACCTACCATAAAAATGATAAACCGTTTATTTATTTATTTGTAAGTGGGCAAACTTAATCATCAGGGAATCAAATAATTATTTTCTCCACTGTACATGGCTATACATGTACAGTGGAGAATATATATATATATATATATATATATATATATATATTGGTTTGTACATATAGGCCTATATTCTAAAGGTTCAATACTGTTCCATTAAAAAAAAAAAGTCTGCTTATTTGTATTTCATATGTCAGACTTTACAGGGTTAAAGACAGAACGCGTATAGCCTACCTGTGACTGTCAGCATAGCTGAGCTTTCGATTCCTTCAGCCTTGAAGCTGATGAAGCCCATGTCAGAAACCGTAACCCGCGTCAGGGTGAGTGTGTGTTTTTTCCCCTGCATAGCAATTCGACACACAGGCCTGGACTTAAGTGGGAGTCCATTCCTGGTCCATTCACCCTGGACGTACGCATGGCTGAGGACCACCTCAAATGTACAGACTTCTTTCTCACACACCGTCACGTCCTCTAGCCCTTTCACCAACTGAATCCTATTCACTTTAGACAAAAATAAAGAAATTATCTCTTTTTTTTAAACAAATACTGCAACAACAGAGCCCCTAAACAAGTGACATTTGCGGGGGAAACTATGTCGCGAGCACGCGTGCTCATGTTTTCTATATTTACTTTGATCGTGTTCGCGCCGAAACGCACGTTAATGTCTCAGGCTCAGAGTCCCGCGAATGTGTCACTTAGGGACTACTGAGTAGCCTACACTGCTGCTAGTATAAAATATATCATGACGATATAAAAAATATTCAAAATACATAATTGAGAAATTACTCTTACATGCCATGACACCTTGAAGGCTACTCTTACAAGCCTAGGAATGACCAGTAACTTCAAGTTTACTACTCCAGTTGCACAAAAAAAATTGTCCTTTGTTAGGCTACTCATTGACAACAAGACTGAAAAATAAATATGCTTATTGTTGTTGCTATTTCTGAATTTTCATAATTTATGTATAGCCTACATATATTCATTTTGTACTTAATTAACAAAATATTCATGTCTATGTCTAAAACACTTCGGTAACACAAAGCAGATCTTAGTAGTGAATACAACCATGGCTTGAAATATGAAACTGACAGAAATTATATGCTCTTACAGTCCGTGTAGGCCTAATTAGTTGGCATGCACTGATGTCTCTGCCAGTCTAGTTTATTTGGAGAAGAACTTATGTCCAAGTGTGCCGATACAACTGAAGTTTGTCTAAATCAAACAAAGACAGACTAAATCCCTGCACACTTCTTACACATTACAAACAAACGCCTCTCCCAGTTGTTGCAGCATGTCACAATTGCTCAATTAATAGTTTGCCTCAAGTGTAGGCTATATAATGCTTTGAAATATGACACCATCCTTGCATCCTTGAGATTAAAAACATGAAATAAATAATGAATTTCATAGCTTTTTTGAATTAATCAAACTATAGTCAAATACAAAAATTGGCAACTTATAAAACTGGACACATTAGATTAGACTTCATCAAATCTTTTGTTGTTATTGTTGTAGAAGATCATGCACCAGAAAACTGGGTATTTAAACAACAATTTAAAATCAGTCATGAGAAAAACATTCATACAGACCAGACATTTAGAAGAATAAATGGATCTTCCATTCCACTCACCATTAGCTGAATTTGGCATTTTCCTCACATTAAAGTCCATAAAAGACCCTTAAAGCCATAATATTTGCAACTAATGACAGAGATACCCGAAAACATCAAAGTCCGCCCTATGGTTTTCTGTAGTTCGCATAAATTCCTTCAAGATTATCCTCCAAACTTTGACCAAAGATACCCAGGTCAGTGTGCTATCCAGTTTCCCTTGGCAGACAAGCAGCTGAAAGTGTTTTTCTTTTTTTCCAGCTTTCCCAAAGGCTAATACCAAACAGCTGACATATCTCCAAAATAGCTGTGCGTCATTATACACAAAGATAGAAACATCTTGGCTACATGGAGCAAGTCCTGCCTACTAGCATTGTTTTCATACACAGCAAACCAACCATACCTTTCACAGGTTCATTAACCTATTTATTAATTGACTTAATTGAGTATGTATCTCTTAACAAATTCTCAGGCTTGATTCAAAATTGATTCCCAGAGAATGAATATTATTAATGTTGTGCTGACTTGAAGTTATTCACAGTAGCATAGGTTCCTGAGTTCATAAATCATATTTCTCTGAGAGATGCCAATACAACTGAGTTGGAAAGGTCACAGGAGATTAAAAGATCCTGTCATTCAGCTGTGAAATCACTTGTTAGATCTGAATGTCTATACTGCAAGACTGTCCAGATTTGGTAAGAGGCATTTAAGCTCTCATGTGAAACAAACAGGATTCATTCTGACAAATAAAGAAGTCTCAACATGCTTATTCTCAATTGACAATTGAAGAATTATTTGACTTCAAACATTTTTTTTGTCTATTAAGCACATCGCATTATCAAATTTGAACATCTGTCCGCAGACATACTTGTCCTGAGTTATCTTGAGAGATGATATTTATAGTGACATTTTTATGTTAATAGCAGCATCAAACAGAATTGATATGATACTCCAAATGGCTGGACATAATAATTACCTCAACCATGGCATGAACTACCTGTTTCTTCCAACCGGAGGAAGAGTTGACAGAAAACTGTCTTCTGTCATTTGGCGATGAAAGAAATTATGCACCTCACTTTCAAAACTTAACTTTTACCTGTTTCTATTTAATCAACCTGAAAGCCTGTTGCAGGTGCAAAGTCTGTCAAATGAGTTGCAGACATCCACCATGCATGTGTACAAGTGGTCTCAACTCAAAGTGACAGGGATGTGATATCACTGATGGACTGAAGACACCGTATAAATAGTTATTTGTTAAGGAACCAGAACCATGTGAGGATGTGTTAGGTGAAATTAGAACTTGACGAAACAGCTGAACACTTCACCTAAGCTCACAGGTCCTTGTTTGGAGCCCATCTCTGCTAGTTTCACATGTCCTTTGGTTTTGTCTCTCTCCACCCTGCTGACAACAGATTTATCAACAGCCATTAATCAACTCGAAGTGACCTTACTGCTCAGTGCTCACACTATATTGTGTTGCACTCCATTATTATAATTCTTAGCAGTTCAATTTGAACTTATCAATTGACTTAATAGAGTAGATAGAATCAATAAATCATTTGCAACAGTGTTTTTCAATCATGCTTTAAAAATATTTATAAAAGTAAAAAACCTAAAGAGATTTGGCTAAATTCAATTCATAGAATCCATCCAAACCCATGACACAGTTGGCACTCGAGTTTAGAAAGAGCGAAAACAGCATGACCTTCAGGATGTCAATGACGTTGATGCTATTGTGCACCATGTTCCTGCTTTGCATCAAAATCATAAGTAAAATGAAGCACCAAAACCTCATTTCTAACTTTGTGAAATCACATAAGTTCTACTTTGATGAAATATGCAGATCCACATGTTTACCAGCACGGAGATGTGTTTCTTTGATAGAGTGCCTGTCCATTTGTTGATCTGAGATAATCCTTTACACCCTAGTCTGGGGGCTGTCTCAGTTTCAGCCCAGACCAATCACAGATCCACATGTCTAACTGGGGCTACAAAATCCCCTTCTCCCATTAGTTGTCCTTGACACATCTAAAGCACATACTGTCTTTTCACCTCTATGTATGGACCCCAACATCCCACAGCAGACACGGGAAGAATTCTTATGCAGGGTATAAGAATATTCTTGTTAGCTTCACTTAATTTTTTTTTTTTAAATCACAAATACATTTTTTTAGCAGAATGGTGCACTTGCGGAGGTCTTGCCAGCAAATTGCAGCTTGAATATTTACTCAATACATGAATTTAGATGTATAGGTTTGTGCACTACCTTTCAAAAGTAAGTGTGTTTGTTTTTTGTACTTTTATTTAGCAAGGATGCATTACATTGACAAGTAATTTTATAATGTTACAAACACATTCTATTTCAAATAAATTCTGTTCTTTCTGAACGTTCTATTCATCACAGAATCCCGACAAAATGTATCACGATTTCCAAATGCTTCTTGGGTATCAAATCACAGCTAATTATTATGATATGTAGGATTATGTGACACTGGGGACTAGAGTAAGGGCTCCTGAAACCACAGGAAATAAATAATAGAAATTGGTTATTTTAAATTGTGATATTTCATAATACTATTTTCACTGTACTTTTAATTTTTAAAATTTAAATAAACGCAGCCTTGGTGAGCATAAGAGACTTGCGACCCCAAATGTTTGAACAGTAGGGTATTATCCCTTCAGATATTACATTTTTCAGGGCAGATTGTGTTTTGACTACTGAAGCGGTGGACCATCAAAATGGGAGCCATGTAAAGGTTTGCAGAGACATTGGCCATTTTCAAGCCACCAGAATAACTCTTACAATTATTGAACCTAAATTTATCCTAAGATCCCCATTTTAGCTGCCATTATATCTTTAATTGTTATATCAGATTAAAGTATCATCATTACTTCTGCTTATGAGGCTTTCTTGAAAGTTATAAAAAAAAATGTGCAGGCTATATCCCAGTTTGTTGAGTGAAAGTGCAGATACGATGTGATACTCAGATCATGTTTTTCACACTGTGGTTTATGCTCTAAAATGGAGATGGTATCTGTGTATTTATAGATCCACAAATTGTTTTGTGCCACACCCTCAATTTGGATTTTAATTAACAACTGAACAAAAATATGCATATTATCATAAGATAATGATGGCATGAGCAAATCAATGCATTTATTGGTCAAAGCAGGGAGTCTCCTACTGTGGTTGATCATGTTAACTCTTCTTGTTACTTTTTTCCTTTCTTCTTGCCACCTTTGCCTCCTGTTTTTGGGGGCTCTTCATCACCCTCTTTCCCTAAGGCAGCTTTAATTCTCTTCTTTCCAAGGGGAGTCTTGGCATACCAGTTCTGTGAAGATGAAAAAAAAGTGAAGACTAGATATAAAGTGAATATCATGAGGGTCTTTTCCCTCTCAGGTTATCGCCAAGTTCGCTATCAACTTCAATGTGCAGTGGGAAGCCATGCCCGCTTGAGATTGTACTTACTTTTAGCGCCTCTTCTTCTTCCTGAAACACTGGGTCAATTCTAGCAAGTGGTGCCACAAACTCTGAAGCAGTTAGTGGACGTTTAGGCAACTGCTGAATGCGCCGTTTAGTCAAGATGCTACGTACCACCTGCACTATGCGACCCTGCGTGTAGCCATCGGAAATCTTTGCCAGAGAACTGCGATCGAGGACGCTTGTCAATTCTCCTCCATTCTTTTTTATCAGCTCTTTCCACATTACTGTCAAAATACACAGATGTATGATTGGAAATTTTTCTTATTGTATACACTATTATTTAGAAATACACTTTAAGGTCAGCAAGATTTGTTTTGTAAAGAAATTATTACTTTTATTCAGCAAGGGTGCATTAAATTGAGATGTATTCTATTCAAAATCTTGAAAAAATGTATCATGAGTTCCATAAAAATATTAAGCAGCACAACTGTTTTCAACATTGATAAAAAATAAGAAATGTTTCTTAACCTTCAAATGGTCTTCGTTTCCTGTTTACACTTCTGGGCTTCAGGGTCTATACGACCTCAACTATTGATTGAGTAATTGTACAAAAAAATATACATTTTTAATCATATCTTTTTTGTTGTTGTTGTTGTTGTTTACTTCTCATGTATTCATAAATGCTGTGTGTTTGGAGATATAAAGTACTTTTGTATCCATATACCACACAATTCCTCAACTACACCATTGGCTTATTTTTTTATGATACATTGCATTTATGCTCTAGTACTAAGCCTTCATTTCTGCATAAAAATTTTCAGATTTGTTTTAGTTTTTTTGACACATGAAGATAATATATTTCGGGGTTTTTTTCACATTTCCCATTCATTTTAATGTGGGGTCATATTGACCCTGAAGACCAGAAGTGTAAAAAAATGTTTACATACCTTCAGAACAACCGAATCAAGCCCAGTTTTTTTTGTGTGTGTGTATACAGTAGATAGATAATGTATGAAAAGTCACAAAATCTTATTCCACTGAGATGAAGGGAACCTTTTTTTTTTGAGTAAAAGTCGATTGGGGTCATATAGACCCCATGACTCGATTGAGGGCTATACGCATCAGAGCAGAATATAAGAAGGATTTAGGATCATGAGACACTAAAAACTGGCGTAACGGCTGCAGAAAATCCAGCTTTTCCACCACAGGAATAGATTCACAATATTTATTTTTACTGTTTTTATTTTTTTTTTATAAAAAAAAAAATGCAACATAGGTAAGCATAAAAGACATGCATACTGTATACACACAAAAACACATCTCATAATAAATAAAGCCTCACCACTTAATGATTTTCTATTTGCTGACAAAAGTCTAGAAAATTAGCTTACCAAATCTTGATGCATAGTCCGGTCGTGGTATGAGGATGATCTTATTGTAGAATTTGCACAAGGATTTCAGGTCTGCACTGTGTGGATCATTTGTCGTACCTACGATCAATACGCAATCTTCTCCTTTGATGGACTTGAGGATTTTGAGCAAATCTTTCTTCAGACGCTTTGGATCTAACTGTTTATGCAGAATTAAAACATCTCGTTAATTTTCATTTCACCGCTAAACAGATCACAAGTAGGTTACACTCTTTACCTCCTTCTCATCTTTTGGTACTTTTTTGTAAAACATCTTTTCAGCATCTCCAATCCATATTACAGAGGGCTGCATCAGTCTGGCAACCTGCACCGAATACAGAGTACATCAAAATAGCAATACTTAGCAGGTCAGTTTCACAAATTTAGGCCAATATCAAACTAAACTTTACCTTAAACACCAGATGCAGCATCATCTGCAATCCACTCTTGCCAGGGTATTTTCCGGCAACGTTTAAAGGTGAAAGGTCGAACAGATTGGCCCCTGTCTCCTGGCAAATTGCATGGACCAACATTTTCTTACCCACCCCTGATGGCCCTACTAGCAAGATGCTCTTTACCAGGGGAGCCTTCTCATGAACTGCTTGGGAACCTAGTATAGAACAAGGAAATGATTTTGCTTTTTTAGCTGGCAATATATAGCCAACACATGAAAAAGTTTGTATGTATGTTCTGTATGTTGAAGTGCCATTTCTAAAGTAAAAATATGTACATCTAGAGTGATGTATTGACTCACCTAATGGTAAAACAGCATAAAGGGCTACAACTTGCCGAACATCAGATAATGACGGCATAGGCTCAATATCAGACTGTCGTAGAGTTGTGCCAAGGTAGCTATAGTCACCTTTAATGAGAGCAGATGTGTCCAGATGTGTTATAATGGTTGTGAGAATGATTAGTAAATTGTATATACATATAGGCCTTTATCAATTTATGAACCCATTTAAAGTTTTCAAATAGCCAAACAAGCATTACAGAAGAAATGTTTATTTCTTTTTTTTTACCATAAACTAAAACATTACCAAGATAATCTTTTAGTTTAACATTTTCTGCCTTTTTCAGCAATTCTTGTTCAACCAGCTCTTCAAACAATGACTCGGTGGTCCTAAAAAAAAAATAAAAAATTAGATTAGATTAGAGTTAGAAAAAAGAGTTAGATTAACATAGAGTTCAATATACACATTCAAATGTTTGGTGGCGTGTAGTAATTAAAGACATGAACTATTCCTTTAATGGTGGAGAATTCCAAACTCCCAAAAGCAAAATTACAAACAACTAAAACAATAACTAAAAAAACCTATCGGCTGTAAGGTCTTTGTCCTTCTTCTTCTTCTTTCCGCCTTTTGTTGCCTTCTTTTTCTAAGAAGTCAGAAACAAAATATACATAAAGACAGTATAATACCTGAGTTGCAAGCAGAGGCAAACATCATTTTCAGTTTCTTCATTTACAATGTGTAACATAAGACATCAAGGTAATCTCTCTGATGTTCGATAAATCCATGTAAACAGAATGGGTTTACTGTACTTTTGCAGCACCCTTGCCCTTTCCGCTTTTTTCTTTATCCACAGCCAGCTTCCAATTAGCCAGCTCCTGTCTCATCAGTTCATCCACCTGAACAAACAACAAAAACCAACGTCTCTAAAAGCTAGGATTAACGTTAATAAAAATGACAATAATTGTGAGGAACATGTGGCCTTAAATGTATGATCATAAGGAAACTTTAAAAAGAAAAACGGCAGCCAATGAAAAACAGTACATACAGAGCAGTTCAACACCAGTAGTCATCTTTTACAAGCTATACGATATTTAATGAAGCATCAGTCACCTGTTTTCTTATTTCCACTTCAATCTCTTTTCTCTTCTCTTCTTTTATGAGCTCCAGCTCGTGCCTTTGACTAAAGTTCTTGGACTCGTTTCTGTTTTTCCAAACCTCTGCAGATCAGATGAGACAGTCACTCCATCTCTCTTGACACTGATATGTTGTATATACAGTACACATAAATGTTTCATTCTTCAATTTTCCTTGCCAGAAAATGTCTTGCATTCCCTCTTAAGATCTGCCAGAAAGGCAGATGGTAGCATCTTCAGTCCAGGCTCTTCCTCCTGTGACAATCCATGTAAAATATAAGGAAAACTACACGCAATGAGAAGTACAGTAGACATACTTGGTACTCATACTGCCTTCAGTGATGTTCTTTTCAGTGTTTTCCGTCACTTTAAGTCCTCTCCTCAATTCTTACCTCGTCTTCGACATTCCCTTTCTTTCCTTTTTCTTTTATCTCCTCCTTGCCCATTGGCTTTTTGTTGGCATCATCCTCCTCCTTTGCTGCCAGTTCTTCAGCCAGCTTCAATCCAGACATGGACATGACAGATTTTGTCAATGAAAACATGACAAACACTTCATACTGTGTTTTCCAAATTCAATTGATCATACTCATAAGAATACTAAACAGCATGGATAAAGAGCATCCTAGAAAATTGTTATTATTCTGAGCCTTTTCTATACATAGTATTTGGTCAAAGATGAACATATATTGACATGTACTAATTATGTGAAGATGTTTACCTCCTCAGGTGTTTTTTCTGTGAATATAAGAGCTGAACCTCCATCCTCCTCCTCTGGGTAGTCAGGAAATGAGCCTGTTGCATCACTATTCACAAGTACTCATGTTAAATATTGTTAAAAGATGCTCAGTAAAACCCTAAGGTAATGGGTGTTATACTCTACAAACTTCAGTATTCTGTAAACCAGGTTGCATCGCTTGCGGTTGAATGTGCTTTGTTAAATATAGAGCTGTTTTACTCAAGATGACTTCAAAGGAGCAACCATAGATGAACATAACCAATGTCCATCACATATGCAGATTGATATCTAAAAGTTTTTTTTATTTTTCTTCTTCTCACTAAAACGTCAACAAAAAAAACAAAAAAACTAGATAGGTTAGCTAATTACCTTAAAAGTCCAAAGATATCGCTGTCAGTTCATACTGCTATTAACACTTCCACCGACAAGCGGATGCAATGAGATGTGTTTGTTCATGTGATGTTCGGCATAAAACCTATATGATTTTATGGCGATTAATGATTGTGTGCAAACATTGGAAAGAGATCCTACTCACCGGCACTCTATGAACCACTGTCTGATCTGATCTTTCATGGTCTCCTTCATTTCTGGGCCTTCCACTTCCCTGAGCTGATAGATAACAGATTCGATGGACTTCTGATAGTCATCCTCATGTTCTTCTTGCGTGATGTGCCAGTTGGCCTTGTTGTTCTGGGCAGTCAGCTCGTTTTGGGATGGATAGGATAGATTTGGATCCATGGCCTGAAGATTACACAGCCATAGAATCACATGAAACAGTATTAGAGTTCCATCTACTGGTGGCATACAGTACTCAACATGTAGTCAAGCTGTAGAATCACAATGAAACTTTATTTATGAATATCAATACAAAGCACATACCTTTGTTAATGTGCTTTGCATTTTACACACAACTATTAAAAAACATGGGGTCGATAAGATTTAAAAAAAAATAAATGATTACTTTTATTCAGTAAGGACACATTGAATTAATCAAAAGTGACCATATAAAACTTTTAAATTGTTACAAAAAAATCTATTTCAAATAAATGCTGTTCTATTCATCTATTCATGAAAAAATTACATCACGGTTTCCACAAAATGATAATGTCATCATGTACTTAAACTCAAGTTGTACAAAACCTGTATGAATTTCTATGCTCTGTTGAACAAAAAATATATATATATTGAAGAATGTCCATGCCCATTGACTTCCATAGTATTTTTTTTCCCTTAATATAGAAATCAAGGGGGTCCATCAACTGTTTGGTTACCCACATTCTTCAAAATATCTTCTTTTGTGTTCAGAAGAAGAACGAAACTCATGCCGGTTTGGAAAAACTTGAGGGCGAGTAAATAGAAATAATTTTCATTTTTGGGTGAACTATGCCTTTAAGCAACACAGCTTTTTTCAACATTGTTAATAAATTATTGTTAATTATTAATAATAATAAGTTATTTTTGAGCACTAAGTCAGCATATTAGAACGATTTCTTAAGGATCAGAAGAAACTGCTTGCAAGAATAAATTACATTCTAAAAAATATTAAAATAGATAACAGTTTTAAATTGTAGATATATTTTCACAATATTACTCTTTTTACTGTATTTCTGATCCAATAAATATAGCCTAGGTGAGCATAAGAGACTTCTTTCAAAAATATTTAAAAATCTAATCGACTCCAAATATCGAACAGTAAGATACACAATATCTTACCATTCCAAGAAATATCATTTCCTCTTCACGCCGCCTTTTTGTCATTTTCCTTTGCATGAAGCCTCTCCACACCTAAATAGAGTTTTTAACTTATGTACTGCATTTCTAATAGTTATATATTAACTAAAAAAACTATTTTGTGTTGACACAATATTCTACCTTCTGGATACAAACTGCAGCCTGGTCAGTGCTTACTGACCCTTGTTCGTCAGCTTTCTTCTGTCTCTCAGAGTCTTTATGGATCTCCCTCATGAATTTTGCCCTCAGTCGGCCTTGCCGTGCTCTTTCAGCCACTTGGATGACTTTAATGGCCCTCTCCAGAGTCAACATACGCATTACATTACCCTGGGAGAGGCAAGAGAAGTCATGTTAGAGAAATGAAACAATCCAGTTATTTTCGTTAATGATGAAACAAGCAATTTAACTTACTACTGTCTTTTCTCTAACATCCATTTGGTTTAATGTAGCAGCAAACAATCTTTCTCTGTCCTGCAGCACTTTGTTTCGCTCGTGAATGAAATACCTGGGAATTGGAATCTCAAGGTCCTCCTTTGACAAATGTGAGATTGAAATGATGATTTATCCATTAAATACACTTCTAAAGTTGTTTATAGCATAAGTTACACACTAGTCAAACTCACAGGGGTTAATTTCAGGTCTTGAATGATGTCATCCATATAGTGGTACTCTGAAAATTCCTTTTCCACCATTTCGTTCTTGAGCTCCAGAACACGACCCATCACACCCTCCAGCACCAGCCTAATCGCACGCCTCTTTTGGGGGTGAACACTTTGGTCATAGGCCTCGTCTAGCTTCCTAAAGATCTGAGTATAGCGGACGTACAAGGTGGCAATCCTTTGGAAGAACACCACTCTGTCTCTCTCAGGGCGGAGAGGTTCGTCTGGGAGTTCTTGGTCCAGCAAACAGCTGAGCTCCTCATGAGCTTCAGACCAGAGTTTATTGTGTGTGCTGCTGGAGGTAAACTGTGTCTTACTCATTGGATTGTTGTGAACAAGGTAATAAGGTATTAAATCATTTAATAAAATTAAACATAATCTTAAACTTAGATAAAACAACATAATATTTATGATTAAAAATATTAAGAATTACTGACAGATACTTTCCAAAATATAGTGCTAAATTCATAGCAAGACTGGGATAATTTCATTTTTTGAGACAATATTTCCCTGAAATCACATTTGAAAGCACGTTTAGCCTACTATGACTTTAGCCAACAAACCTGTGCGACATCGTCTGATAAAACTCGCTAACGTTAAACGGTTCCTTCGAAACGCAAGATGTTTATGTCTGTCTGTAGCAAGTTAAAACGTCATTTTTTAAAATTAAAGATGACGTTAACAGCTAGAACAACACTTCCGAAAACAAGTAAAGTGAAACTTGAAATAGACACATTTCTACAGCAGACATTCGTGTGCACGTCTAACTTAGCTGATTGTCAACTTCTCAAGTTGTTGTCAACTTGTTTCTACGGTAACGCTTAAGCAGAACGGAAGAAGATCAAATGTCCAACGAGTATGAATTACCTCAACGTTTTACTCATGGTTTTGTTTAACCAACAGGCATCATTCCTGTACACATGATGATGTTGGCATTTACATAAAATTAGAAATAAACAAATAAATATGATCAGATAAAATATAATTTGTATAGTTTGTTGTATTCATATTTATTCCATTCCCTTTAATATAATATAATATAATATAATCGTGCAAATCTATAATTTATTACCGTCGTTGACGAGAAATTATAACGAGACGAAACACGACCTTACAAAAATAATAATAATAATAATAATAATAATAATAATTAAACACCTACGAATGGCTTGTGTGCAGGCAGGTTGGAAAATTCGTCGATTTAAATCACTATTTAATATATAGCCTACAGAGTTAAATTCAATTATCATCTTTATTACGAAAGATAAAATGCTTTAAGCAAAACTATTTAAAGCTTTTGAGGCGATAGGTGTAGTTTAAGAACACACCGATTGATGGCGCCAAACACAATTTTTTACAGCCGTCGAGGAGAGTTCGCGAGGCATTAATACCCTTAAAAAATACTAATAATAATAATAATAATAATAATTATATATATATATAATTATTATTATATATATAATATATATATAATATATAATATATATATATATATATATATATATATATAGTTAAATTCAAGAATCATCTTTATTACAAAAAAATAAAAAGCTATTTACTTGATGCTTTAATTTAAGGCCTACATGTAGTTTAAGAACACACCATTTGATGGCGCCAAACACAATTTTTATAGTCTGCGACCAATTATTTTTTATAGTCGGCGAGGAGAGTTCATGACTCATGAGGCAGAAGGCATAATATTATCTGGGGCGTAGCAGACCCAACCTTTAGATAACGGTGATTCTTCACTTTTTTTAAACACATTCCACGTGTTCTCTGGTATTAGTTACTTTAACATTCAGCCAATTACAAGTGTGTCATCATGAGGTGAACCATCTCACATGCGCGTCTGCTGCTGATTCAAATTTTCCGCCAGTAGGCTAATCTGATGTTATGTTATCACTCAGTGATGATCTTTGTATTCGTTCTTATTCATGGCCTTTTTTATCTGACAGGTTGGGTACAGGTTAAACACACTGCATAAAAACATTGGACAATCCTTCTTTCCAACACAGTGTATGTAAGTATGTATTTAGTGTAGCCTATAAGAACGATCCAATGGTGGTGGTAAGTACCGCATTCCAATAATCATGTTTTTGGTATTAGGTTAAAGGGTAGGCTATCATGGCACTGATTACGTGTTCCACTTTAATCTGTAGCCTAAAGTTACTTTAAACGTAAAGCATATAGCTTAAAATGTAGGCTACTCGTGCAAAAGTGACTTCTGTCACTTCTCTAAAAGTTCCTAATGTCAGCATGAAGCCATCTTGATGACAAGAGAGGAAAATGCCATTTCCTTCAAATTCTCATATGAGGAGCAGGTTCAGTGACATCCCTGTAAGAGCAGCAAGAGCTGTGTGAAATTGTGCCTTTTGACTTCGTAGGAATAAATCAAACCGAGAAGGTGTTTTCAACTTTCCCCTGGATAGATCATTAATGGCACCAATTCTAATTTTAAAGGCTATATTACAACAGCTTCTTAGTGTCTATTTGTTTGGTTGTTGTTTTTTGTAAACACTTACATTTGATTTATGTTTATGTGCATTGTATGCATTGCCTTCTCTTTTATGTAAATGAGAAGTGAGTCAACATTTAAGAAATTAAATTCTATCTCTTATTATTTATACATTTTGCAATTAATATAAGCCAAGCTTAATTTAGCAGTTCATTCCCCCGAAAATGTTATACCATGACACACCATTACCAACACACACTGTATCAAACTTGAAGGGTGGCCAGATTTCCAGGACATGACCCCTGCAGGACCTTCCCCCATGAGGATGGGGGGCTGGCTACAGAGAAATATTAAGAAGCTTAAAGAAATAACCAAGGTTCGACTGAGGCATGGGAACAGATTGAGACAATGTGATAATTCATAAAATATTCTGGCTGCATGCTAAATATCATTGCAATTAGACTATTGATTGCGTTTACTTGTAGAGATACACAAGTTAAAAACCCTAGAATGTATGCGTTAAGCGTGTAACCAGCACAAAGCCAAGTGCAAACTAAAGTGTTGGGAGGTGGAAACAAGCAGGGCTTACCAGGATAGCGCGCTTAGTGCAGTCACAAGACCCGGCCATCCATGAACAAAAACATCCAGGCGTTAATTTCAGAGCTCAGCTACATTTAAGCGAGTATATTTGGATATATGGATACTTGAAGTTCCCCATCATTTCCCTGGGGGACGTGGCGCGATGGATATCTCCGACATTTACGCGTCCAGCTCTCTGCCAGCTATGATTCTTTTAATAAACCTCAGAGAGGAGTTTTGAGACACTTTTTATAGTTATCTGAACTTCTGTGATGAATTTAAAACTAAAGGAGGGGCGAATGTCAGAGGAACTGACCACGAGTTGAGGAAAAAAAAAAACCCTAAGAGAAAGATGTCTACATTTGCCACCCACCCGAAATCGATTGTATTACATTCAAGAAGCTTCGCACTTGACGTATAAAAACAAGACGCATGTTCTCAAGAAAGACACGAGACAGCAGGAACTGTTGGAGGATATATTTTTCTCTGACAACTTTGCGTCCGCATCATTAGAGGTACAAGCACCTACCAATAGGCTATAATCGCGTAAGTTGCTATTTATTTTGCTTATGTGAGTGCAAACTGTATGATTATAGTAAAGTGAATTGAATTGTTTCTCTGATTTCAAAGTTTAAACATGCTATACAGTGCAAAATAGTTCAATTTCATGTACATTTAGTCGGCGTTTTATTTAAAAAAAAAACTTATGGGAGTTTTATTGAATTATCGAGGCTTTATTTACAGTAGCCTAAGTAGTGTTGCAGGTCGTGATTAATAGTTCGGACTCGAATCTACTGCGTAAACGCAGGACCACTGCGCCACTGCTTTGCCGTCTGAATGCGTGTTTTACGCACGTAAATTATAACTTTTGGGACGAGGATATAATGACAATGTTCGCTTGTTTTGTTCGTTTATCAGGCTGGAAAGCCATGCGGGCTGAGAAGAGATGGCACATATTGTTGAGTATGATTCTTTTGCTCATCACCTCCAGCCAGTGCATGGACAGCAAGGAGGTAAAGGAGACGGAAAGGAAAACTCTTCTTAATCTAATCCTGCAAGTGATCAGGGACAAGCCCGCGTCCAGACGCATCACCAGTGGCCTCTACTCTGTCTCTCAAGATGTTAAGTTTTCCTCACGTGAAAAGACTGCACATTTGTCCAAGCTGGACAACAGCAGACCAATAGGTAAGCTGATTTGAGATCCGGTGATGATACAAATGTAATCCTGGGCATTAACTACTACTTCCTGTTAGTGTGAGTTTTTGCCTGCATATCAACTGCACTTTTAATGCTTTAATCGCATAATGCATGGACAGCTGTTCATTTTCATAACTATCTTGTCTTACATTGCAGTGACAGAAACATATAACCTGTGGGGTCATTGTGAAAAAATTCAGTTAAAATGATATGAAATTGGATTAAGGGACACTCTTTTGATCTGCAGAGGGTAAAACATGAATGTTCATGGTCTTATTAGACAGATCACATAATGCTCAAATCATCGGTGAAGATCTAAGGACTATTCAAAGACAAGTGTAAAAGCTTGAGAAATCATGTGTGCCATTAGAAAACTGCGCTGATGACCTGCATTTTGTGGATAAAAACCTGATTTTAGCCACGTAAGACTATTTTGTCTGCCTAAATTTTGCCTCATGCAGTTATATATATTTATGACTTAATTTGATACCTTTGAAATCTTTCATTGAACCCAATTAAAATGACTTAAATTGTATGTAATGGAAGCTGTCCATGCTGGAATAATAATACTCAATTGCCAAAAGAGTGTTACCATTTGTGCTGTGAAGCCTGGACTAAATATCATGATCATTTCATAGATCATTATATTTACAGCAACTGAATGTTCCATGTCATGACGTTATAGTAGCTGACCAGTTTTGTGATGTGTTTAGAGCCATTTTAGCATTTCTGACACCCTTGAGAATTGATAATTATACTCAAATAGATTATCTTGTTTCTGTATTGTGCTATTATGTAGTTTCTTCACTTACTTAACTCTTAGTTTGACTATAAAACAAAATGTCATTTTTACAGTGACAGTTTTCTGGTTGGGTTGATTCAGAGTTGTCTATTTAAATGTCTTAGTCATAAAAAATTAAAAATGATTGACGTGCGTTGTTACACAAAAGTCGTGTCCCAAAGAAACAATTACACCCATAAACATCTGCTATTGCTGATCTGATGAACTTTGATTGAGTTTACTGCCTTTAAAGTTTTTCAATGAGACTGATTTTAATCCAGTGAAAACACGCTAGATTTAAATTGTGCGTTGATGCTGATATCATGGGACTTTTGTATAATCCAAACTGCACCGTAGCCTTCTGAATAGAACAGCCCATCAGCATAGTTAGTCATCTTAAGACTCAGGTGCGACAACATGCGTATGGACCCGTAATTATATTAATAGGTGTTTGATAATGCATCATCGCCATGATTGTCTTATTAAAAATGGGAAAAGCATGACCCTCAGCCCACAAAAGAAGAATCTGTAGGCGTCATAAATGTAGAAAACTTCTGTATTTTGAATGAACTCATTCATAATGCAGTCTTGGTTATCCTATGTTCTGAGACAGGTTAAAATTAGCTGCTGCATGGATTTGTGGACCTGACACTGATAGGCATTACAATTTTGCATGCAATAATCTCCTTACTCCAATAGGCTGGAAGTGGTAGACTACACGTGGGGACAAGTATCCCAGGGTCGGGCGGACCACAGATTGTACATAATTAGAAAGGACCCCAAGCCTCAAGCTGATTTACTGAGTGCTGGATTATCAATCTGGGATTTATTGTATATTTTGAATGGGACAGTCCATCTTTATTATATCAAGCATGTAGTGACCACAGACAAACAAATGACGTATATGACTGTAATCAGTTATATCATCATCTTAAGAGGGGAAAGTTTCCAAAAGGTTGTTGCACATTTGTACACTACAAGCTTTTAGGAGTTTGAGATATGACAGATTATATTAATAGTATTTACAAGACTTTTTGTAAATTAAATTAAAGTTTTCAGTTTTGCAAACGTTTTGGGGAGGTCATTAATAAGACAAATGGTTCATAAGAATGTCTTTATTAAATTCACTAATAATTGATGTCAGTGTGATATCTCTTTGCTTAGCTAAGGTAACAGTCTTGTACAATGACTTCAAGCCATGTGCTAGAGATTGTATTCAGTTACTGAGCTGGACGCAAGTTGATGACATAATCATTCCCAGACTAAATACACTGAATCACATCTGTTAATACAACAGCAGTGTTTTTATAGCCTTTATATCAGCAATTTATGTTAGTTGGCAGAGACTTTGAGTTGTTTAACTCATTTAACACTTACCCAAAGGGATACTTAAGTATTTTCCAAGCTAGGACATGGAACATTTACATTTTGCTTTGTTAAACCTATAAAACAGGCTTTAAAATTACAACTGTAAAGTTAAAATATATATATTAAATTAATGAAACAACTAATTACAGGATTTCTTTTAAAAAAAAGAAATAGGTAAAGTTTCATTTGGAGGAGACAAATTGTTGTGGAGGATTTCTCCATGTACAGTGGCAAATTTTACTCTAACTACTTCACAAAAATACAGTGCTTTTTCTTATTTTCATGCATAAAATGTCTCCAAATCAAGCTACATGCAATAACAGCTTCTATGTTTCTCAAACTGCTTCGGTTTAACCCGAAGTATCAATTGCTTAATTCAGTTCGGTTCAAAATGGTCAAATTGCTAAATAATATCTAGCATTTTATGAGTTTAAAGAACTGGGGTGAAACACTAACACTGTCTTTTTGTCTATCGGTTTGTTTCAGATATTGTCCCAAGAGACATCAGCATGAAAGACAAATTTATAGAACATTTTACAGGTAAACAAAAACCCATTTCAATATATTTCATCTTTTTTAGTACAAAATATTTCATGCAGTCCCGTTGATGAGGTTGAAATGTGTGAGCTCTGTTCAGAATAGCATACTTATATAATACTCTTAGCGTTTCTGCAGTGTATATAGTACGGTGCATGCACAGTATGTGGATTTACCTTGTCATATGACCCGCTACCTTGGCCACATGTTTACTTACTTTGTGAAATATTGTATCCCACAATGCAGTGCACTAAAACCAATCTCTTTCTTGACTCATCATTTGAACGGACAGTCAAAAGTTTAGGCTATTTTAACAAAATTGGATTGCAAAAATGTCCACGATAATAACTAATTGTTGACTTGCATGCAACTTGACACATTGACAAATGTAGCTGGGTCATGTGACAACAATGTAGCGTACTACTGTTTAAAATGATAATGGTGTAATAATGCTAAAATGCCACTTGCCATTTTATTTTCACCTCTTTCTTTATTCTCATTATAGGCCTGTTTTTAAATGTCTCATTAAGAATGCAGTTTTCCTTATAAAACATAAAGCCAGTCAAATAAGTTACGCCTGCAGTAGGTTAACTGAGGTAAATAGTTTCTACAGCCTCTGGGTTGTGAAATACATTTCATTCTCCTGCCAATTTTTTTTTTTTCAGAAAAAAGCACATTTAAGATGATTATTCATTGCAGAATCTTTGTTATTATTCATCTACAATCAGTGTTAAAATCTGTTATCCGGAAGCTTATACAATGAAACTTTGTAACGGCTTTGCCAGAATCAGAATCACTAAGTCTCTGCCCTTATGATGGCATGTCAAGTGTTAGCATGAACTAATTCTCCTTCTGGGTTCTGTGCAAAAAAGTGACCCACTTAAAGAACCTTTACTTTGCCCACCCTCTTTGTTAGGATTTCGTGAGATTAGGCGTAATGCTTGAGTAGACATTAAGTAGTAGAAGAAATTAAAAGCCGAACGATTTCGTTCACCAGAATATCTAATCCACAAAAACCTATGATGATTGAAATCTTTTTTTTTCCAAGCAGGACCAGTCAAGTTTCCATCTGAATGCAGGACACATTTCCATAGAATTTATCACAACACCAGGGATTGTTCCAGACCGACATGTACGTATATCTTTAATATTAAAAAATGTCATCATTTACGCTCATGCCATTTTAAACCTGGATGATTACTGCTAAAGAACACACACAAAAATATTTCTTTGTCCATAGTAAATGGGGTCCAATGTTGTTTGGACCCCAACACCATTCTTCAAAATGTTGTATTCTGCAGAAGAAAGAAATGCATACAGGTTTGGAATGATATGAGCACGAGTAAATGATAACAGAATCTTCATTTTGGGTTAAATACATGACATGTTTCCATGAACTTTATGAATTATGTTGTATTATGCTGTATACAATGTAAAAGTAGTAAATAAAAGAAAGATAATTGGAGTAAGTTTTTCTATTTAAAAATGTCATGTTTAATTCATTGTTACTTGCAGTTTGAATATTTTCTACAGCAAATTCTTTTCATTGTATATGTATGAGCTTGTGTTTCATAGAGACTATAGAAATGCTGCCTATGTTTGTATTTCTCTTAAGTAAAACGAAATGTTTTGACAGGGCGTTACACCGCAACGAAAATGCTCCTCCACCCTTAGTCCTCATGGACTTAGAGGCGTTCAGGAGAGATTTAGATTTTTCCAATAAATAACGCTTATCTAATGGTCCATCCATCGTGTTACTCTGTATAGAGAGCAGAAATGTCAAAACTAATCAAATCTCTCATTCTTTAACTCAACTAAATTTTATATTTCACAAAAAAGAGACAAACTAGTTGCTCAAAGTGATGATCAAATTGCCTTATTTCCCCTAGACATTGGTTGTTTAAGTGGTTTTTTTTGTTTTTGTTTTTTTAAATTGTTTTAAGTAAAAACATGCGTTAGAGGCCAGAGATGTTTTGTGAACTTGCTCCATGACCCTCCTCTGTGTTTCTCCATAGAGAAAGAAGGGTTGTGAAATTCAGCCTTAGATATTGTGGATATTTCTTTTCTACAAAAGGATCTATGAATTATTGCAAGTAGTAAAGAAAGTGCAGCATATTTATAACAATGAGATGTTGTTTGGTACGAGAGCACTTGGCAACCATGAGGAACACTGGGAATGGCAAAAAGCATACGGTAATAATTCACAGCGAAATCAGAGATTCTGCCTTCAAAAACAATTTTTATGACTTAAATGCTTCCTAAACTGTAGTAAACTTGAAATAGTATTCACAAGTTCATATAATAAAACATCATCAAGTATTCATGTACGGTAACAATAAATCTAAAGCCATTAATGCCATATACTTTTAACATACTTATAGTGTTTGAGTTCTGTTTTGAAATGTCACTTTTAAAGAAGGAGGGAAACGTGGCTGTACCTTGAGAGAAAATGACGGCAACCGTGTTTGGAACAGGACAGCAATGGGATGTTCAGACTTCACAAACACCATTAAGGATGGAAGCATGTGGTGCTTGAACCCACACAGTCATTTTAGGCCATCAAGTACATTACTGGGGCAGAGATGAAGCTATTTACAGGGATCCATCTAACCCTTAGCCATGTTCATATACTATATACGTCATCCCGTGATGGTATGAGAGCCCCACTTAAAATTGAATTTCATCAGTGCGTTTAAAGTGGTGACGTTTGCTTCATGTCACAGCACAAGCCAGAGTGTCACTAGTTCCATCCACCTATTTTTATATGCATTTTGGGATATCGCGTAAAAAAAAACCCGCCAGAACTCCAAGATGCACAAAGATTCTAAAAAGCGCTCAAATTAGGAGGGTAATTGTATTATTCGGTAAGAAGACACATATACAAACACATTTACTGAATAAATCCCTCGATGCACAACAAAAGAACTTTCGTCTTTGCGTCAACGGTGGATGTGATTGGATAACTGGACTAATCAGTGGAGCAATTTCATTGGACAGCAAGCATCTCAAATGTTGGCTTGATCATTCTGAAATGCCTATGCTAAAGTCTGTCAACAGAAAAATTTGGTATAATGACCCTCCCAGAAGTGCCTCATGATTGCGTTCCCAAACACCAGGCATCCGAATGCAAGATAACATGGCAGTGTTTAGCCCCGTTCACACTACAAGTGACTTTGTCGCTGCAGGTCGCCAGAGGCTGCGCTGGAGGGCGTTCCCACTACTGGTTGCCTAGTAATGTTTGTGAGTGACATTCTCGGATGTAAGACAACAAATACGTTTTCTACAAACATTTTGGAAGGAAAAGTTAATGGTATTGTGTCGCTTGTAGTGTGAACGGGGATTTTATTGCATTTCATCTTCACGCTCTGAGACCAAACTCATTTATGATGTACAATACTTCTGACAAAGGAGATCAGAGTGGCTATAAGAGAAACTTCTAACCCCAGTTTTCAGCCAACAAACCTACATCAGGCTTGAAAGACATCACAAAATACAAGACACCATCCCTGAGCACTGTTGAATCACCAACTCGTTGATGACCTAAATTAGTTTTGTTGCAAGTTTGAAAAACCCAGTCTTATACACCCCACACCTGTTCTGACCTTCTCTCCATGGATTCATCAACACCTTCAGCAACCCCTCCCCCTCCGTTCTGCACTTACGATCTATGAAGAGGATGTATGTCGAGTCTTCCAGAAACATTTCACCAGCATGAAGTCATTTAAAGGACTGGTGCTGGCCCACCTGAAGGACATCCCTGGAACCTAGCTGGACCCCCTGCAGTTTGCTTTTTGGACAAACAGGTCTATCTGTGGATGATGCAGTCAACATGGCACTCTACTACATCCCACAGAGTAGGGACTTTTTATTTGAAGATCCTTCGGATTGGCTTTCAACACCATCAATCCAACACAGTCATAGTCTGTGCTCTGCACTTCTGTAACTGTCTGGTTCGTCTCGGCTACCAAATCAGACCTCAGAAGACTACAGCTGATAGTCCGAACTGCTAGGAGGATCATCTGTCTACCCCTCCTTACTATTCAAAGAACTGTACTCATCCATCCTTGAACTTGAACTTGCTGGCAAAATCACTCTTGACCCCTCACATCCACCCCTCACACCCATTTCCTCTTTGCACTGTTGCCGTCTTTTTGGTGCTACAGAGGCCATTTAGCTCATGGGCAGTTAAATGCAATAAATAATGGGCAATAAACATGTGCAATACACATAGTCATACTTAAATTTAATTAGAATACAATACCTCGTATTCATATTCCCCTGCATTTGTATAACACCTGTACATTCTGTAGATAGAAGATTCAAAATAAATTCCTTGAATGAGTTAGCAATAAAGCTCATTCTGATTCAGTTGGACAAAAGAGCCATAGTGGGTTCCCCACGATTGCAGCAACTATCATTTTTAGCACAAATAATTTGCAGCAATTTTCCAGGAAGTGACGCTTTTGTTCTCACTGCTAGCCTGTAGCCTAACATAAAGCCTGTTTAATGTTCTGGAAGTAAAAATTTCTTGTTTTCTTTTTCTTGTCCCCAACAGATTATAAAAGATGTGCACGATTGCTAACAAGGCTAGCTATGAGTCCCCTTTGCACACAATCATAGAAACTGCATGTAAGTACAACGTATTTAGCTGTTTGTGGAATGTTCTTCTTTTTTTGAGGAATGCATATGGTTCCAAGAACTGAAATCTGTTAAATTTCTTCAATCTATATAGCTTTGACATTATCATGCATTTTAAAAACATTTATGTAAAAGTAATATAATATATAATAGCATTATGAAAATTTCATAATTATATCCATGCATATAACATATATAAGACAACTGCAACGTGATAGTCAAGCCTGCTCCCAGTTTCTGTTGGGAACGTCTCGCATGCTTCTTTAACTGAAACTTTAGAAGAAATATTGAGTAAGATGTAATGTCAGTTTAATCATGGCCATCTGGTGCTTTGTAACAAGCATTTTCTAGTCGAACCAACCACTTTGTGAACCAACGCATACACAAAGTCTCAAGAGTCTACTCTCTAAAAAATGCTGGGTTGTTTTAACCCAATTTTGGGTAAAATATGGACAAACTCAAACATTGGGTTAAAAATGTAATTTAAAAATGTAAACCAATGGCTGGGTTTGTCCATATTTGACCCAAAATTAGGTTAAAACAGTAGAGTGATCTTCTGGCAATTAAGTAATGACTTAAAGAAACTGATTTGCTCTGTATTGATAAAAAGCTGTGCACTTAGATCTAGCAGATGTTTTCTGTCTTGTGTTCCAATTGCTTAATGCATTTTTTCCTGGTAGATTGTACCATTTAATAATTGTATATTAGATTGTATAATAAAACGATGAAATCACAATCTTGACAGTCAGTCAGAGCTCGTGTGTAAAAGAGTCAAACATTATTCATTTAATTCTTAGAAACACATTCAAAATAGTTCAAGACCAAGCTGTGACGCTAGAATCAGTCTGTCCTGCGACATCATCGGCAGCATGACAGCTGTGGAATGAGACTTTTAAAGAACCTGTTAGTGAAAGGTGAAAGAATCCATTACCAGTCTGAATGTCAAATGATGTGGCTGGTGAATTACGGTGTTTTATTAGGTTATGATTACTCTTGCTCAGACTGGTTTTCCTTTAAATCAATTAGAAACGGTTAAATTGTCTTTTATGATGTGAATAAGTGATGTCCATTCAAGTGGAGAGTAATGCATTCAAGTCTGAAGTTCATTGTTTCTGTGTATGACAGGTTGAGTTGCTGGAACTTAGTTTCGTGTGCTGTCTTCTTCATACAGCTTTCTAACTGTGACTGTATTTTAAAAGTATTGATTTAAATCAAAAGTAAGCTTATTTGACACATAATTCTTTATGTGCCACAGGTCCTGAGGATATAAAAGAAGAAACTCCAGAGATGTTGGAGTAAATATTTTTTCCAAGGAAGTGCCTTCAAATCATTGCAATTAACTGTCGTTGTTTTTATTTTCTGTCATTTCCATTTCCACAATATAATTAATAATAATAATAATAATAAAATATTTTTTTGCTTTTTACCATAATTTATGTTTGTTAAATGCTTTAAAAATTTAGTTTTTTTAACAGCTTTGCTTTTTATATTATGAGTTTTAAGGAAAGTATTATTTATCATCGCAGCCAATTATTTATTTAAATGACCTGTAAATATTCTGTCCTAATTGCAAGAGGAAATTTGAATATGTATCTCATTAAGCCATTATTACTCTTAAATATATGTGTCCCAAATGTATTGTTTCTAATGCAAATCTAAAAATATTTCATCCATTACACTTATAAAAAAATATTCGTGTAGGCGTATATGAAAGTTTCTTACCATGCTGTCATTTTCATGATATCTACCATTGGCACTTATAGAAATTCAAATTATGAATTATTTCAAAATATGAAAACACATTGTTTGTTTGATAACAATGGTAAAATTGCACTGATGCTTTGAACGAATTAAAACATTCAAGCACTACCATTGTTTTTCTTGTTTGTTTGTTTTTTCCTTTTTATGAATTAAAATGATCTCATTATATATTTCTCTAAAGCATTCCCATGGCAGATAAAAAATTATGTGTGAGCATGAAAAGATGTTTTTGGTCTCTTTTAGCTGCTATTGGTGAATATTCCCGAAATTGAGCAGATTTCATAATAGCTGACAATCCATTTATTCTGTTTCATAAATCTGTCACAATATTCCAACAACAGTGAGGCAAGTCTGTCTTGTTTGACTCAATTGCTCACATTTTAATCTATACATTTTATATTAATATGCTGCCAAGCATTTTGATTGCACTCCCCCTTTTCAGAAAAAGATAGGGAGTTATAGTTCTGAAATAGTTTAGCAAAACTATTTCAAAAGCTGCTTGTCTTTATTTTGCCTTGGATTAAAGGAGCATATATGTTTGTTTTCAGCAGCTATGCAGATAAAACATCTCTGAAGTGTGTGTGTGTTAGCAGTAGAGTATAGATTACACATAAAAAAAACCCTCCAAAACCAGAGTGGACTTAGCTTTAAATGAGCAAATAAACAAAGACTATTCTCTCTTGGAGATCCTGTTTTTGTATTAGGGATGACAAACATTTTGACATCCTCTTCTGTGGGTTTTGCTAAAACGATGCAAATTAGATTCTTTTGAGATCAACTAAAACTGTGGCTTTATCTCTATCTCCATCGTAATCAAATATTTACCTCATCTGATCTGAATGGTTATTAACACAAACATGAAATGTGGCCCTGAGCGGAGTTTAATTGTTGTTTAGAGTGTGACATAAACATACTGAAGCATCCATTTGAAAGCTACCCCAGAACTCACAGTGCTACAAGTTCTCACGCCAGAATGTCTCTGAAAACTTAATTAGTAAATGTCTCACAGAATCTTGCTTATCAGACATATTTTTCTTTGATGCACGTCTCTAGTCTGTTTAACAAGGGTCATATCATGCACCATATCATTTCTGTTCCCCAAGGTCCACTTATATATTTTCCACTCTTTCTCTGATTCTTAGAATTACATAAATGGGTAAAAAGAGTAACAGTGTTCAATGAGTATCAGTAGAAGTTTACAGCTTGGTGATAATACATTGTCATTTTCACAACAGATTGAGTTATGAATGTTTTTAAATTGCAATCAAAAGATCAATAATTGTTTGATTCTTCATGATATGACCCCTTTTAAATTTTCTCGATAAACCAAAAATTGCCTGACGCCATTGGCTTTCTGTAAAGAAGAGGCGATTCTCGCTCCAGTGCTCTACAGTGAAACTCTGGGAAATAATAATATCAGGAAATAATGTTTCTTCACCATTCATCACTGTTATCTCATGTGACATGATTCAAGTGGTTTTTAGAGCCTTCTATGAAATAGGCTAGCTGTTGGCTTTACTGGTCCAGGGGAACATAAATCCTCAGACATTTAACTCTCAATGTCTGGCAACAAACAATTCACTGAAAATATATCTGCACCCCTCGCTCATTGATGGCTTGCATCTTAATTAAGACTCTGTCTGAAAGCATCAATGCATCACTTCAGAATGAGATGATTATGGAGTCAAAATGACAGGTATCTTGGGCTTTCACAAACAGTCTAATCAGATTCCAGCGCTATAAATAAGGTGGGGTCCATCGGGCCACCGCAGAGCCTTCTTCTCATCAGGTGGGCATAAACAATCTACCGTGATCGAAACGGGATATCACTTATCACAGAGACAAACAGCAGAGATTAAGGGACTAGACAGAAGATGCACAGGGGAGGATATGTGGGAGGGTGCTAACACAATTAAACCCAAACACACAATCCTCCGGTTACCGGCAAGCTGCCCAATGCCCGGAGATAAGTCTAACAAAGGCAGGTCATTCCCTTATTCAAGAGTTCTACATCATTGAACCGAAGAGCCCCGGCTCCATTCATGAAGTGATGGATTGGAGAGACTTTGTCCAATAGTTTCCCTGGTTATGATTCTCATGACCGCATCCTCAGTGACTCACCAGAGAGATGATGTGGATGTGTCTATTAAAAGCAAGACCCAGACCTACTGACTTCAAAGATTCATTTTTGTGTTAAGTAAATCTATTCTTCTAAATCGCACATGGCATTAATTGTGTGATTCAAGCACCGACTAAAATATTTTTTTTTATTTATTATATTCAAAATATGGCAGTTCTGCACAAGTGCATTTACCTATGCAAAGGGTAGCATGTTCAGTATGTGCACTAAGCAGTTTCCACAAATAGACAATGAATGTGCGGACTAAAATTGGCCTTTTAAAATGAAATAGGCAACTTTTATTATATATTTTTTCAACAAATGATAAGTGAAAAATTTATCTTCAAAAAAAATGTTTATTGTCAAGTTCAGGAAGTCAAGCTAAAACGTTAGCTGTATAAGGCTACTACTTTCTGTGTTATAAAGATTATCCAACCGCAAGAAAAGAAGCGTGAAGCCTTTTTTAGTAACTTTACCGGTATTTTGTGTTTGAATTTCCGTTTTCAGGTAATGTTAGCTCTGTAGCCTATCGAAGAGTAGGCCTAATAAGCTGGAGATTGTAGAGTTAACTAAGTCATCACGAGAAGTGTGAAGCGGATTTTATAACAGATTTCTGTAGACCGGGGAGGTTTTAAAACGAGATACATTCATAAATCCGTAAGATCTTACCTTTATGCTGTGGAATTAAAAATGGAAGACACCAACCAACGATCGCACCGAAGAAAAGGGGTGGGGCTAAAATTTATATCAAGCTGAATTTATACAATGAAATTTTTGCTAGTTTGATAGCAAATGTTTTTTTACAATAACAAGGCTGGTTGAGCTTGATGAATGCCATCCACCCTTTTTCTTTTTCCCCCCCCACAAATTCGTACTTTTATTCAGCAAGGATGCATTGAATTGATCAAAAGTGACATTAGACTTTTGCATTGTTACAAAAAAATCTATATCAAATAAATGCTGTTTCTATTGTTCTATAAAAATTGTATCTGGGTTTTTTAAGAAGCACAACAAATTACTATTAAATTTATTAAATTACTAATAAAATTATATTACTGTTTACTGTATTTTTGGTGAGCCTTGGTAAATACTAGCATGGGTTATGAAAAAAAACACATATTTCTCAGCTCAAAGACTGAAAAAAACCCAACCTGAACTGTTGTGGTCTAACAACTATTGCATTCTCAATAATAATAATAATAATAATAATAATAATAAGAGAACTAGTCTGGCAACAAAAAAAAAAAGATTCTTCAGGAAAAAGGATGATGAAAGGATGCTTGTACTAAAATGAAACATGACAAACCATCATTTTGCCTCTGAGGCAACACTCTGCAAAGTAAACATTTTAATCCCATTAGACGATCCTGAGGGGCCTTGTCCGGTTATTTATAGCTATATTCCATATTCTCTTTAAACCCACACATCTCTTTCTGAAAGACCCTTGATCTATTTTGTGCGATCTAACGATTTATGGTTCATACGTCAACTGAGGGGGGCAGGGGTAAGCTTTGTCTTTGCCAGTTTATGACTAACACCAACCAACTTAAGAAAAAATACACAACATGAATATGAACTGACATGCAAACCAATACCACCCAGACAAACACTTTGACATGTGAAGTGGAAGATCATACAGACAGTTTATATCTTAATTAATTCAGGACTTACTCAACTCGGGTTGCCATTCTATGGCATTAGCATTTCAACTCTTTTTGATGTTCAATAAGAGCCTCGGGTTTTATTGGCCCCAAAATGCATCCACGTGACTATAGCAAAAAAATGATTTTCTCCTCGAGACATGAGTTATTTATCAGGTTTCCAGATTTTCTTGTCCTCCTTCCTGGCACGTCACACGGGAATCTTTCACCACCTCCACTCATTTTGTGCGCCTGTTGGCTTGTGATACACTGGCGTGAATGAAATGAGACAGGTGATGTCAGTAGCCTATTCTTCATATAGGAAGACTTTATGGCAACTGAGGAGGCACATTTGGGAGCAAACTCTTAATACTAAATAATACATATGCCTTCTAAAACACTACATTTAAATAACAATTTGATGAAAAAATTGATAAAAACAGAACCCATAAAAATGAGTCCGCCACTGACAGGAAGCAACGTCAGAGCAGCACAACAACTAACTAGATTCTTTTCCGTATCTAAATGATGTCTATTGAGAAATATATCCCTATGCTGGGTTAATGACCGATACTTTCTGTATTTATGACATCACCGTGTGTGGGTGGAAATTGTTCCATTATCGGGGCCCTAAAAATAAAACACCAGATGGCCCTATAAAATGATTGGGAGCTTCGGATGAGAGACTCGTGTATGATAACATCAGGACCGTTGTCTGAGATGTTAGTAGGCCATGTTTCAGTTGAGCACAAAAGTAAAAAAAGAGAGATTTACTGTCATTAATTCACACAAAAATAATATTAAATAGTACAAAACACTTTCAAAAGAATGCTTATTTTCAGAAATATTACAATTACCTTTCATACAAGCATTTTTGTGATTAAAATTGGATTCATCATAGCAAAACAGAGGCACCCTGAGGACAGTTTGAGAACTGTACACACAGATACACTCCGAATTTTTCGCCGCTAGGGGTCACTAACCTCTTACAATAACAAGGGTAGGTTGATGAAGCATTCGCGGAATTATGGAACTTGTCGTCATGCTGATGTATCCATATCTAATGTTTATGGATGAGTGAACACATTGACGTTTTTACCATGACTGTGGTATGAAGCAGGTCGCGATTGCTAATAAGAGACAGATATCAGCGTCACACGTGTCCCGCGGATATAAAGGACATTTCATAGGCTACCCAACTACTCGCACGTGCCTAATTACGTGTGATGTAACACAGCGCTGTTTCACTTGGTCTCCCAAACTGGTACGCGCGCAGCCCCAGGGGGTACGCGAGAAAATAGGCGTAATGGCGGTCTGTTTTGAAAGCATAGAGGTTGAAAGTTATAATGGTAACGTTACTCTATGTGTTAGTTTGTTTGTTGTATGAGACTAGCAGTAAGATAGATCAACATTAGCATAACATACTGATCATATTCTAACATTTCATCATGTAGAGCTAACGCTGATTCGTTTTATGTACATTTGCTCACCTGTTTAATAAAGTAGGCTACATGCAAGAGCGTACTCTGTCAAGTCGAAGTTAGTCGCGGACGTGGAGCTCTGGGTATCTCGAAACCGCCACACTGATATTGGTCCTCATTTCATTTCTCCTTTTGTCCCAAAGTCTGCTTGCCATGGTCCATAATGTTTGACCGAAACAACAACCGCGTGAGCGTGCCCCTAGACGTAACAGTTGTCCACATCTGTCGACATGGTTTGTGTAACTATGGCAGTCCAACCGGAAACCAGGAATAACACGGATATTACGTCATTGACAGACAGGCGACAATGACCAACAGGGCCGGAATAACCATTAGGGCAACTTGTCTCATGCCCAGGGGCACAGGACATCTAAGGGGCCCTGGGCACCGTCAAATATTAGAATTACATAATATATAATATATGTTAGATCACGTTATAAACTCTGTCCTCCACCTTTCACTCAATGATGATAATTAATTGATAATAATTCAAAAGTTTGTATGAGTTCAGTCTTGAAATGAGGAAAATAAGAATATATAACAGTGCATTGACATAAGATGGCCTAATATACAGTAGTTGTGTAGCCTAATATATAATGTAGTAGGCCTAATATAAGCATGATCTTGACTATGCAACAGAGTAACCAATGGTTTACCTTTGCTCACATTTTGGCATTTTTGAAATAATTTCCAGTTAGCTGTCTGCTTTATTATTCTGTTGCAGTCAAAAGATAATTGATTGGCTTTATTGAAACATTTAATGATTACTCTGTAGCCACCAAGTTCTGTAAAAGATTCATTGTTAAAAGTTATGTTTAACATTTGTGCATCTGTTCTGTCTCTTGAATGCACTTTATGCTGAGGCCACATTGAGTCTTGATGCCCAGGGCACAGGAAATTGTTAATACGGCCCTGATGACCAGGGACGAGCCATTATTTAAAATTGGAATTTCTTTGAAATTAAAAATCTTTGGGAACTTTTGGGATATTGTTAGTAAACAACTGCAGGAAATATATCACACTGTGCAAGTGATGTTTGGATATTTTATTACAAAAACCTTACACATTGTACCTTTAGGTTTGGCTGTCAGTTAGTGAAGGACTAGTGTCCTTTTCTTTAATTGGTCCTTCAAACATGGCTGTTTATGAATTTCATCCGGAATATGGAAATTTCAACAAATGGAATATGATAATTACACTTATTTCAGTTCACTTTCAGCTGTGTGATGAAAAGTTATAATATGTTCCACAGCAATATTTTGGCATGGAGTGATGCAATTTAGCTGTGGTGAAGGAAAAGACAGATCAAAGTAAATGAGTTAGTGATCAGAGTCAGATGTTTTTACAAGTATTATAAACTTTTGCCAGGAAATAGGCTACTTCCTATCAAATGTTTGTTTATTAGATCTGAGATCTTTGTGTTGCAATATGCTTGATTGGTGGAAAATCAATGTAATATTTTCATGTTTACATTTGTGTTATCAGTCCAAGAGTTCTACTATGCTAAGTATTGGCCTATCTCAAATTCCAGGGGTACAGCATCAAAACTCACAAAATCAGTTTATAGGTCAGCCATTTTCTTTAACCTCAATCCCACACCCAATCCAACTATGAGACCCAGAGTGAGTGCTGGGGTTCAGGTCAGTTCCACAATTGTGGTCTCAGGCAGAGCAAAGATCAGAGATACTCTGGCTAACAGTTCTCTCCAGGGCTTTGGCACTGGCAGTGGCTAAAGAAGTTCAGCCAAAAGTAGCACTAATCACAAGGCATTTTGGTGGAAAAGGTGATAGTTTTGAGCTTTTAGTGTGTACCATATGAAGTCTTTACTGGAAAAAGGCTTAATTATTTTGGCCTTCAGTGTATGCAATAACTCCATGTGGTTCATCAACTGCTTCAATATGTTTTTACATGTTTTCAAATAAACCTCTGTGTTGCATTCCTAGGGAACCATGAAGAAATTGATTGTTTTTGTATTGACAAATATGATTAATGATCAAGCAAACATCTTGTAACGTGAATTATAGCAGTATCAGCTAATGAATGTTATAGCCTATGCTTTGTCATGCATAATGCACAAATTAATATTGTTCAGTCCAGTTAGATGCTACAGGGCTGCGATCATGCCATAAAATGGTAAAATTGGAAGACAGCTGCTTTTCTGTATGAAGAATTATACTCCTAAATAACAACCGAGTATACACAAGATACCCTTACTATATAGGACAGAAATACTACACCAGAAGTTCCATGTTAATAATAAATGACCAAACATGCAGAGAGTAAACAGAACAAATATAGCTCCTAAATGAGACCTATTATGCTCTTTTTTTTTAAAAGTCTTGACTTTATTTTGGGGGTCTATTATGAGAGGTTTTTATGCTTCAGCAACACTTTATTTAGTTCCAGTCACGAAGCCCCTCCTTTTTCAAAATATGTTCTTTTGTGTTCCACAGACGGAAATTAAGGTAGTGTAATTAAATGATGTCAGAATTTTCATATTTGGATAAACTATCAGTGAGCAATGACAAGTATTTACACATCACAAGCCATATTCTCTATTACAGTTAATTTAATCATGATTTGAATCAGAAAAAGTAATGACAGTTCTTAATGTTATACTGTCAATGTGACATTGTGAGAGATAAAGTAATTGCAAACAATTTTATAAAAAGAGCAAGAGAGAACAGGGGCATAGATCTTGGTTTCAATTGGGGAGGGGGCAGCAAACAAGCAATGTTTTATATAAATTGATTGACAATATATATAATGTGTTGATCTATACCCCTGGAGTAAGGCATTTGTCTTATAATATACATCTGTGTTTATACTTCTGTATTCACATACAGCATCGTAAAACAGAAAAAAGCAGCAGAATGATGAAAATAATATTAAGGATATTAAGAATGGCAGCAAAAAAGCTCACCATAAAAGACAAAACAAATACTAAACGCATGCATTTTTAAAGATAAAACCTAATGAAAATTTACACCAGATAAAATCATACCGGGGGTCACACAGGGCGAACAAAGAAAAATCTCTTTTTGCGTGCAATATCAAAGAATGGGATCTGTATCATTCCAGCTGACCACTGCATTTCGCCATCTGTAAAACATATTTAAAGCATTCACATCGCCACATGTTTGCATTTCAAAGTATCAAAAGGACATATTATTAAAAAAAAGGACTGATGAAATAAGAGACTTACTTGGTCCTGATGCAAAGCTCCAGTGGAGGAATGAGATCACTGTCTGTGTTGTCACTCTGAGCAGACTCTGTGGCACAAGACTCTGAATCTGTCCAGACATAGAATACAGAAGACCTTTTAAAACTGACTTATCATAAACACTAATTTTGAAGAAAGCTTGTGATTATTTTGTTGTTCTCAAATACTATGCATAATACAACCAGTGTTTGTTTTTATGTGTGTGTGTCCAGAAAAGCAATGACCCAAAGGAAAAGACTTACAGACTGTTAATCTAATTGGTTCCTGCTGGTTGGCCAGCCCATCATAATAGTACAAGTCAAACTCTTCCTCTTTGCAGTGATCGGTTGCCAGGTCTTCAGAGGGACAAAAGAGCACACTGAAATGGCTCTCGCTGCACACTACCCAAATTGGAAACTTGGGAGTTTTCAGGTGAGATCCAACCTTTAAAAAGAGAGAAATTGGGATATAACACATTTGGATATAATATCTAAGGATATTTTAGAGTATTTCAAGCCTTCTTACCTTACATATATTATAGTGCTCAAATAAAGACAGCAGCCCAATGTTACAACGTGCTTTAATTCCCTTAAGAAGTGTAAAATTTCCATTTCCAGAATCGAGCTTCATTTCATCATCAAAGACGTTTGAAACTGCCCGTCCACAAAGCAAAAGATTGACCAATTCCTTAAAAAAATGAAAAGGAAATAAGATGTAATGACTTAATCATATCAGAACACTGTTTACACTGGAGCTAAAATCAACCAACACAATTGGTGACAGCAATACATTATTTTTGGTAAGAGTAAAAATTTGCTATCTTTTAAGTATTGGGTGTTTAGATTAGGACTGTAAAGTGTTAAAACAACAAACCTGTGTGCAATAGCCATGAGCTCCAATGAGGGTGGAGGTGGGCACATCCATATCACTTTGTATACTAAAACACAAAGAACACATTGATTAGCTCAGTGAATATATGAACAGAAACAGTCTGTACTGAGTTAAAGAGGTGGAAACTTACGTTGCAGGAGTTCTGCAAAGTATTGCAGAGATGGTAAGTAGAATACAGCCAAAGGGACCAGACTCAAACTAAAAGGAAGCAAGGAGCTATTAAATAGGTGATATTTGCCTTAAAATGCTTCAAGAATATCAATGGATGTGCTCACATACAAACCTTGCTTATTTATAAATAATAATAAACAATAATAATAATATAAAATATAAATAATACATATATAATAACAATGTTCTACATCAATATTATAAACAACTATTATTATACATATTATAAATAATAAAATATATAACAATAATGTAAATAATAATTAATATTTACATTTATTTTTAGAAAAAACATACAGGTATACAGGATTCATCATAAGGCATTTCATCACAGACTTACCTGTCTAACATGCTTCTCAAGAACTAAAGTAAGATCATCCAACGTCTCAACAGTGACGTATGTTATCTATGTGGAATATATGTAAAAAAAAACATTAACAGAATTATATTTGGTCGTCAAAAGAAGTAATTAGGAGGTAATTCAAGGGACAAAATATCAACTTACCATCTCCAGAATACCGTCTGATTTGTAACGTCCGATCGGGATGAAAAGACTTCTTCCTGTGTTTCTGTGGGGGCAGATACTTTAAAGTTGAGAAATGAAAACTAGTAAATGTAAGTGATAATTCTAAATGTGTGACACTTACATTGCAACTGTGGCTCTCTTCATATTCCCAGCTCTCCATAGTATGTCAGCCAAAGCCCGAGATAGACATTTTGTCCTCAAAACGTTTGATACCTCCAGTCTCCTGGTGACATTTAACAAATCAAGTTTAAGACAACTGATTAAGACATCTGTGAAATACAAATTTTATCATTTATAACCAAAATATTCACTGATATAAATAAATAAAAAAATCCAAAGGAAAAATGGTTGAATGGATTTAAAATAATAAAGTTAAAAAAAATAATATCTGATATTTTAACAGAAATGATTTGAAAAAAAAAAATATGACTGATGCATGATACCCACTCATCCAATGAGTCACTGCTCGATTCTTCAAACAGAAGCTTCTGTAAAACACAAGCCTGAACTGCTGCAAGGACACCACAGGGTCCTCCCTGATAAAACAATCCCAGAACATCTCATGACGCAAAGCTTTACAGATCAAAACAATAAATCATGAGGTTGTCTAAAGTACTGTACCTTGTTTTGTACAATCCCATACTTCAAACCTGGAGTATCTGAAAAGGTAAAGTTCTGTTGTTTCCACTCCTCAGTGAAGCAAGCCATGGGAGAACCAAAGATGATCTCCTTCAGAGCCTAAAGTAGACATAAAAACAGCGATATCATATCAGACTGGACTGAGACTGGAAGATAAATGTTAACGTGCTTACAGTGGCCGTCATCTGGTCCATGGGTGTCTTGACTAAACTAAGTTCTGGCA
This sequence comes from Pimephales promelas, assembly GCF_016745375.1. The sequence goes on from NW_024121099.1 coordinate 43,985,249, forward strand.
TGGATGTTCTAGGAACATCACACAAGCTCTCTTCATTCTCTATGTCGTCTGTAAAATTGAAAATAAATTTCAAAACAATGGAATTTTTAATGACAGATTGATTTAAAGCAAATTTGAGTGGGGTTGTAGGGTGTAAAATGTAGAGTTATTAGGAAAACAAATATTTAAAGTGAACAGATATGCAAATATTTAATGAGGACAACATACACTTCATATTAAAGCAATACAACAATACAAGCTAGTGTATTCTGCGGTTGACTTGGCTATGATACAAAATGTAATCTGCTGAAGATTTGAGGTGCACTACCCAAAACCATTTCCAACACATGGAGTCCATCCAGTTTTGGGTCGGGTGCCAAATTCTTTCTGGAAAGGAAACAACAATAGTTAATAATCACACTTGACATATTGCAGCTGTGAATAAATATCAACAGTCTCTTTTTACAGTCCTAAATGGGAGCTTCTTAGAGCCATATTGTCTAATGCATAATAGATTTTATTCAGAATAATCATGTATACGTTCAAGGCTGCGGCTAGAAGTTCTGGGGCCCCTTTTTAAAAATATCATTAAGAAAAGGTTGTGGATCTCCCTGGAACTGTCGGCCCCTAGAACCGTTCCAACCTTTCACCTCACTATGTATGGTCCTCTCTATGTTTCTGGGATTCAAATGGAAAATATTTTAGCCCTTCAAAAATAAAACGATTTTGACATTTTTAAATCAATAAAGGTCAACATAAAATATTGTGAGTAGGTTTCTCAGACACAGGTAACCGCACTTTCAATATTCTAGCTCAGTATTTTTTTATCCGTATATTGTTTTCCAGTCCAAATATTTAAAACATACATTTAAGGTTCCTGAGGAGCAAAATGACATACATTTTTCAGAAACCATTTAAAATGAAGCGAGTTTTTGCTTTAAACAAAAAATAAATAAATAAATAAATAAATAAATAAGCAAAACAATCCTGTATTCACTTTGAATTAAGGTTATCGTTCTTAACCCGTTGGCTTTTAATTTTAAGCATAAACTCACTTAATTCTGATAGATTTTTCAGAAAACAAGAATTAATATAATAATCATTTTTATAAAAATATTATATAAAAAATAGAATATTATAATATTAAGTCATTTTGCTTATTAAGTAAATGTATCTTGATTTAAGAATGCTTAGATATTTGTACTGGAAAACGAGACAAAAATATGTAAGAGGTTTTTTTTTTCCCGAATGACTGAAACAAACTCACAAGCGATGCTTGACTTCCGGCATTTTCTTATACCCATTGTGGTCTATGATTCCTTTATGTAAATTAGAAAGCATGCTGCTTTCCCCTTCGAGAGAGGCTGGTGGGTTTGTATTCGTAGTGTTGAGGCCATTTGTCCAGTTTGCTGATTCTCTACAATCCTCTGTTGTTGCCGTAAGAGATGAAGGTACTTTTCGGGCTGGACGTCTTTTGTTACTCTCCTACGGAAAATGAAATCCTTGTAAATGCAATGCTGTAATGGAGGAGTAACGTAGAATCAAATCTTAGTAAAATTACTAAAATAAATATGTAACAGTATTAAACACTTTATTTTAATTTTCAATAAATTCCTTTTAGTTTAAAGAGATAGTTCACCCAAAAATGAAAATGATTTAATCAATTACTCACCCTCATGTCGTTCCAAACCCATAAGACTTTAGTTTTATGTGAATAAAAGCCCAAATCAATCTGTTTATCACATAAAGCGATCAAGTCTCTTCAGATTTGCACTAAACCGCTCAATTCATATAGATTAGCTTTACGATCTCTTTATGAACTTTCTGAAGTGCCAAAGTGTTGCATTGAAGATGAACGAAAGTCTTACCACATGTACAACCACATGAAGACTTTTAATTTCTGGGTGAACTATGCCTTTAATGAATCAGCGTTCATTACCTGCAAAGAGCTAGCAATGGGACCCGCCATGATGCCTCGTCTTATCCTGCTGCTTCTGTTTTTCTGGCTATCAGAGTCTAGGATCTTTTTCTCAGAAAGAAATCCCTCTTTCGACACTGTTAGGAGATCATGGCTGGACGGCAAAAAGTATACACTTCTCTCACTCTCAGGGTGAACAGCAAAGCTCTTTTTTAGTGTCTTTTCAGAAGGTGTTTGAGAAGAGAACCTGTGAAAATGGTGGATGTTTTTTGCTGTCAACAGATCTTGAAAGTCTCAAACAAATGTATATAAGGATTTTTGTAAACTAAATCAATAAAGAAATACCTTGGACTGTCACACAACAGACTTTCCATACAATCTGGTTCTCTCTTAACACCCGTGTTTATGGACATGGTTTGTTCCAGTGGATGTGCTTCATTGTCTCCATGGTGGTGTATTTTGGTTTTGTCACCTTCACTCATTCTAACTTTCACAATAATCTCCAACATAGACTTAAAGGGATGTTCTTCAGCCTAAATACAAATTGTTTTATGGCCTCTCTGCTTTTCCAACATTCTTAATATGACATATACATATGTGTGTTTTTTTTTTTTTTTACTTTGATACCTTATTTTGTTTGTAAAGGCCCTCAAGGTGAAGTATTCTTCGCAGATCTGATCTGTTATTAACGCTCGAATTAGTCCGTGGAAGCTCTGCATCCATGCACGCTATTGTTTTCTTCAGGCCCTGAAAAGTACATTTCATTATTCCTTCAGGAAAGCTAAATTTAAAACACTTTAAACATACAGTATGTAACTTACATCACATCAGGTAAATATGTTTTTTTAAAAATCTCTTAAATCCTGCTGCTTAGTTTGAGAGGTGACGTTAACGTTTTAGGATACTTAGCTTTTGTGTCAAAGTACCATGTTTACATTTCTGAATCAGTTGAAAGAAAATAATCTATCACCCACCTTTCGACTGAGATATTCCCGTACTAGAGACGCGGACACCTCCTCTACATCTTTGCCCATCATGGATCACAATAACACAGCAGTTATAAATATGGGACTGAGATAGCAAGTTGGCTTCTTCGGTGTAAACAGACCCAAACTTCAAACACCTCAAATATTGTTGGTCGACAAACGACATGGTTTCATTTACACATCGTTAGTGCATTTTCAGCAAGCTATTTTAATGGTTAGTTGTTTGTTTGGGGGGATAAATAAGGTAAGAATAGTTGACGATACTTGCTAGCTAGCGGTCTAGCTTTTCGCCTTGTTGCTATAGTTACCCTAAAACGTCGTTGATAGAGCATGCGTGCTGTTCTGCGTGCGCGGATTAATGACACAGCTGCGACTCCTTGCGGATGCAACATGTATTACTTTGATACAGTATGCAAACTTAGGAATTATTTTTTGAAACTTTTGAGATTGCACAGAATCTTTTGCGGTAAGTTTGGAAAGTTTTCAGCTCTGAGACAGGTATGTAGAAGATTAGCTACTGTTGTACTGTTCTATGAATACTTTTGAATTATAAGCCATAATTTTTCTGTTGTCTACTGCTAGCTATATTATCAGAATAGCTCTCTAAAAAGAAGAGTTGTGTCTGTCATATGGTCTGAAATAAGTTGATTTATGAAAAATACACCGAATATGTCTAGCAGAACGAGTAATTAAGTCTTGTTCATTGACAAAATCAAATATTTATCCATATTTGAGCTGGTTGAGGAGAAGAGTGGTCTGTTATGAGAAAGGCAAAATTATTTCCCAGTGACACTTTTCATAATAATCTTTGTTAATTGCAAAATGGCACTTGAACTAGAGCTTTCCTATTTCTATTTCTATTCTATTGTCTATTTTGTCTGTTATTCTGTCATTTAGGCTTGTACGGCCTTCAAGATATTTAACAATTTTTTTTAAATATATTTTCTAAAATATTTCTTTGCACCTGTCTTGACAACAGTATGATTTTTGTTGAATTTCAATTCCATTTAGTTATACATTCAAATTCAAATTAGGAAAGGTTTCATCATTTGCATTAAACCAAAGAATGGCATATTTACAGGCAATCTAGCATTTTTTTCTACATCAAAGTGTAATCAGATGAATCCACCTGGCCATGTCTCCTAAAATGTAAATAAAATTTATGAAATCAGCCAACAATACGTTTCATTAATTTTATTATAATTTTTATACATTACACAATTACTCTGCCTAAAACTTAAAATCGCCTCTTGCTAACCTACATACACTGTTTATACATTTCATTTACTCACTACACTTTAACATAGAAACATCTGGGGATATGAAAGCATCATGAGAACATGGGAAATAAGTGGAAAAAAAGAAACATCTGAGCCTGAACAGAGGTGCTTACAGGAATTTAAAGGGATAGTTCACTTTGAAATTAATTTTTGGTATGTTTAATGTTACCTCGAGGGCATCCAAGATGTGTTTTGATATATTTAGGTCAAACTGTTCATGTCTATCAGTCATATACGCCTTATTCACGGCAGCGCCATCTTTGATTTTTAATGAGAATGAAAGCGAGGCTGTGAGGGATAGTCATGCATCTCTTCAATGGGCTGTACTGTTATTTAATGTGTTTTCGGATTGTTCTGCTCATGAAACACTGAAAAAATATCTTTCCAAGAAATTTCAGTTGACAAAAAACTCCCGACAATGTAAGCTGTGGAAAATTGTAAGTATCTAGCAGTTTTATTCAGCTTTTTGCAGCGGATGCCATTGGAAACACGGTAAGTCTATCCCTCACAGCCTCACTTTCATACCTGTCATGGCGCTGCTCTGAATAAGGTGTATAATGGAGGTCTATGGTCACCACCAAAGAGTATGCACAGAGAAGTCCAAATTAAACATGATTTAATGACTCGTAAATGTAAGTACGAATTGATGGCCTAAAACACGAAACGAGCGGTTTGTGCGAGTAAACGAACAGTATTTATATCGTTTTTACCTCTTGTAACCACAGCCAAGTCCAAGTGATCTGAGAGCGTGGGCGCTTCTCTCTGCGCAAGCGCCGGAAGTGATCTCTCGCGTGTGTATGTCACTCCCCAGCTAACAGGGAACGTTCCCAGAACATTCACTAACGTTCTTTAAAAGTTGTGTAAATGTTAGGACAAAACGTTATTAAAATAATGTTTTCGGAACGTTCATATAACATTATTAACGTTCTTGTAACGTTGAGAGAAAACGTTCTTAGAACAACGTTCTTGGAACGTCTTTATCACGTTATTTGTATTTGATGAACGTTCTCATTACGTTGATAAAAAACGTTCTTAGAACAACGTTATCGGAACGTCTTTATCAGGTTATTTGTGTTTGATAAACGTTCTCATAACGTTCCAGCAACATTATGCTAACTTTAGGATAACGTTCTAACAACATTATGCTAACGTTCCAGCAACGTTCTGCAAACATTAAGACACCGTTCCAGCAACGTTAAGCAAACTGGACATTTCCACGTTTTTAGAACATTTTAAATTAACGTTCCCACAACCAAAATGGAACGTTAGAAAAACGTTCTCAGAACCTAACTTTGTTAGCTGGGTCATTGTTTACACAGAAATTTTGGAAGTGTTACCCTTCACTGTGAAGATCTAAACCTATTTAGATATACAGGAAATCGCAATGCAAGACAATTTCGAAATATCAACAGACAACATTGATTTTTTTTCCCGCAACCATACGGCAGATCACTTCCTGTATTATATGACTGACAGACAAGAACGGTTTGACCTAAAAATATCAAAATTGAAACTACTGCGGAAACAAAGACACCTACATCTTGGATGCCCTCGAGGTAAGCTAAAACGTACCAAAAATTAATGTCAAAGTGAACTATCCCTTTAACAAAGAAAATGCAACCACAGTCCCCTTTACAGATACTGAATCAAACTCTCAAGTAACGTCTCATTCATTCTGTGACATGGGTATGAAATCCTTCCTCAGTGTCATAGTGGGTATATGTTGAACTAAAATATATTTAATTAACTAGATGTCTTTTTTCAGCTACAGTGTATGCCATGTATTTATTCTAAAAGATCATGGGAACGGTATCTGTGTTTTGGCACAAATTCATCCCAGATATGGAGTTTTGTTAACTGTGAGTGCAGCATCTAATGTAAACAACAGATTGCACTTCATCATTGAGCATATCTTCAGGAGGAATGGAAGAAAAAATAATACCACTCCTTCCTCCTCGGTTTTTGGCCCTACCGTGAGAAAAGAAACTTTTATAAAAGAAAAAAAGAAAAGTCTGGGAAAGTTCCAGAGAAGGAGAGCATCAGTAGTCCTCAGCTGGAAAGAGAAAGACAGGGAGACACAGTTTGATTAGCGAGAGGAAGAAGAACCGTGTGGAAGTGGAGCATGCGATCCGTTTGAGTTTAGTGACGCCATAAGAAAGCTCAGCATGCAGGCGGTTAGCAGCGACAGGAGGCGGCTTACTTTCAATCGTGAGAATGCAGGTGCTGGCGGCAGTGCCTCGGCTGTTGACGGCTTTGCACATGTACTCTCCTTCGTCCTCGGGGAACGTTTCTGGCAGGTACAGGCAGTAGGTCTCGCCTCTCTCGATGTATTGATAGTCTTCAGAGTCCGGCAGCAGCTCACCCTCAAACCACCAGGTGACCTCTGGTTTGGGTTCTCCCGTGATCTTCACTGTGAAACGCACAGGCTCTGCGTCAACCACCGACTGGTTCTTCAGGGGCTTTTTGAACCACGGAGCGCCTGACCTGGCGTGATCCTCTTCATCCTCGTAGGCGGCAGAGCCGTTAATGATGCTACCCTCTTCCTCCTCCTCTTCTTCCCTTTTCTGACAAGACACATGACAAAGTGTTTCACACTCGAAAAAAAAAAAATAACAGAAATCACACACATGCAGCTCTGTCATGCATTAGTGTTGACATCAGATCCAGGCATGTCTGCCATTTAGTTCTGAAACAAAGCAGCCCAGGAGAGGTTTACTTTTTGGAGAGCAGCATCAATTTCCTGTTGTTCAAATTGCATCCTTAGCAATTTCTGCTCTTCGATCTTCTTCCTCTGCTCTTCTTCTCTGGTCTTTGCCATTTGCTCGAACCGTGCTCGCATGTCCACTTTCTGTCTGAACGGGATGTCTTCTGGTTTAATTGGAGTTGTTTTGTCCTCATCTTCATCCTGTGAAAGAAATGAGCAAAATTCTTCACTTCAAAGTTCTTTAGCTGGAATGAAACATGAGAAATTGCCTCGTTCTTTCACCTCCTGGCAGCGCTCTGCCTCTCTCTCCTTGATTTTCTCGTCAATTTCCTTCCTCCTTGCTCGTTCCTCATCGATCTTCTTCTGAATCTCCTCCTCTGTGAGCTGCTTGATCTTCTCGAACTTGGATTTCAGGCTTTTGGCGTGGATGGAGCCAGTCCGCTTCAGCTTTGTAAGCTCCTCGTACTCGGTGCTCACCACCTCAGAGCTTTCATTGATCTCATCCTAAATCAAACCCACAAAACATATGTTAATAAGCAAACATGTTATGAAATTGTAAATTTGATGATCATTTCACTAGCATGTGGAGCTGACCTCGCTCATCTCTTGTCGCAACTGTTCAAACTCTTTCTTCTCCATCTCCATTTTGTGGCGCCTGGCCTCCGCCTTGCGCTTCCGCTCTGCCTCCTCTTTCATCTTCAGCATCTCCTCAAAGTTGATTTCTAGTTTCCCTGGGTGCATTGCTTCCTGTGACTCGGTCCGCACTAGAGCTCCATCATCATCCTGCACCTGTCACAAGAATGAGATACACAGCTCAACTGATATTCAATTGCTTATGGACATATATTTTTATACATCTTGTGCTTGTAATGAGTGGCTGCATCTGAAATTGCATACTCTCTTGAATAGGACTTACAGTATTTTGATTAAGTAATTACTTCATGACCTCTAAAAATGTTCTATATAGTATGTTGTATGAATCTAATCGGACTACATTCGCCAATCTGTCATGTTATTATCATGTGACCTATACCAGCGTGAGTTACATCGATTCACATTCACAAATCCTTTCCCGTGACCTCATGGGATAGTAAAGTGTCCATCGTATGCACACTTCAGAATCTCGTATACTTCAGAATATAGTACGGAAGTATGTGATTTCGGATGCAGCCACTGTTTTTCTTCGAATTTAATCCAAATCCCACTACAGTTGAATTGGAATAGGTAATGCATTCTAGGAAATTAAGTGTCCTTCCTCCCTAATCTGTCTGTCCGTTTCAATTAAATTATAAATGGCGCACAACCTTGTTATTAATTGACAAAATCAGTTAAAACATCAAAACAGTGTAAAAAGAGCTAAAATTATCACAGTTTGTGACAGTCATGTTTGAACAGTGTGAAGATCTGGACCCCATAATTCTGTTTTGCACTAGTACTTAAAACTTAAAAATAAAAAAATTAAAAATATTCAAAGGTGTCATATCATGAGGAATCAAATTTTGACTTTTTAATCTTTTGATATACAACAGTTCATTGTTTTATAAAAACAAGGCCAGATGTCTTCCCTAGCCCAAAAAGACATTAACATTAAACATCCTCTTCACTAATATTGTAAACTCAAGGGGAGGGAAAACACTAATTTGAAATGGGTTATGGGTTCTGCCCTGGCTGCCTTGTCTGTGTTATCTTGGTTTCATGTCTCTATATGTTTGTATTGTGTGTCAAGCACATGGCTTTGTCTTTGTTTGTGTTTGCCATGTGCTGCTCTTGTTCCGCCTCCTTGTTTCCCCATTACCACACCCCCTTAAACAATTGTTTAGTCCTTGTCTAATCCTAGTTTGCTTCATTGTTTTCTCATGATCCTCATGTGCTGTTCCCTTTATATTGTGTCTCTTTCCCCTCATGTCTTTGCTGGTTCGTTGTGTGAATGCAGTTCTCACAGATATTGTCAGTCAGTGCTAAATTTAGGTTTCCTTGTTTGGTTTACTTTTTGTTAAATTCTAGTTTTTCTTTGTTCCTGTGTTTTTAGTCTAGTTCTAGTCTTTATTTATTTTTATTCTACTGTAGTTCTCTCTATCCTTTTTTGTTTGTTTCTCTTGACTTTTTTTAACGCTCATTCTGCGTCCCTTCTCTGAATCCTGACATTTTAAGACTTGTTTTCTGATCAAAAGTTTTCTTGAATATAATTGTTTATTTTGTCTATAGCTTTATTGGAATGTTTTGCCCTCACTAGGTACATTATTTTATTTCTTGTTTTCTAGCAGATTTTTTTTTTTTTTTTGTAATCAATCATTGTGCCAATGCTTCTCTTTAGCAGGACAGCGGTTTCTGTTTAAAAAAGTTTCTTACTTCTTTAACTCCATATCCAGTCAAATTATCGTGATCCAGTCCAGGGCTCTTAAAGACACAATTTGAAAAGCATAACAGACAAGCATTGCAGCAGATATACCATTTGAGCACATTGACATGTGTTGTGTTTATATTTGCAAGTGAATTAATTGATTTAGATTGTATTAGAGACCTAAAGTCGGTCGATGTATTGAAATTGACACTGGTTAACAGTTGTTAGCTGACTGACAAAATGTGCTCAGATGATATAAATATAATGAGTAGATTGCACTACAATTAACATGCAGCATAAAGTATGTTCATGCTATGTTATTAATAACCAGTACAGCAGTTATATAGCTCTCTGTATATAGCGCACTAATGGACTTTTTGTTGTTGTTTAATTTGTCCTTTTGTTGGCCATATCAATTAGTGCATGCGAACGCACTGTACATGTGCAAATACAGTATGTTACATCCCATGCATGGTCCTACCATGTTCTTGCGAGCTTCTGCGAAAAGTTTTTTCTCCTCTTCCAGGCGTCGCTTGGCCTCCTCTTCTTTCTTTTTATGCTCCTCCTCTTGTCTTTGTCTTTCCAGATCCTCGAAGCTGATGGCCAGCTTCCCGGGTTTGGCCCCATCTGAGTTTATCATGGCCAGAAGGATGTCATCGTCACTATTTACAACCTGCAAGTGAAATAGTGAATAGATTAGAAAAGGAGTTAGTCAACATTTAAAGTTTGATCTGGCATCCAGCTTACATGTCCAACTGTGCCAAGTCAAAACCCTTATCTCTGTCTGATTTTAGATTGTAGGCGTTTTATTTCAAGACAGATAAGTCATACACGTTTTCTATGACCTTTTGTAATAATAGTGAGCATTTTATGAGTATTATTGTGTAGGGCTCCCTAACAAAGTATCAGAGGGTTATATATATATATATATATATACTGTATAAACTACTAGCCTAATAAACTATCACTACTATCAAAGAATTTCATGGTTACCATAGTGCAGCTAAAAAACAAACAAACTTTTTCAAGCACACACACTGACCATGCTCTTTCTGGCCTCGGCAAAGGCCTCTCTTTCTTCTTTGATGCGTCTTTTCCTTTCTTCCTCCACTCGCTTATGTTCCTCTTCCAGTCTTTGTCTTTCCAACTCTTCAAAGCTGAGTCGAAGTTTACCAGGTCTGAATTCTTCCTTCTCTCCTTGTGTATCCTCAGTGTTCTCGTCATCGAGGGCCTGTAAGAAACAGTACATTATCACTCATATTACTCATGTTTGGACACTTTTGGGCACTTAAAAATGTCATACAAAATATTTTCATGGATGCAGGATGCACACACAGAATATTCACCTGTGTAGCTCATTATATTACTGTAACTACTAGAAATATGTTGCACAAAATTTTACAACTAGAACATAACCTAGAATGTTTTGTCTTAATTTTGAAATCTAACAAACATAATGTTTTAATTGAAAAGTGTACATGTGCTATGATTTTTAAATGCCATGTTTTTTGTTATATATTGCAAATACTGTATGTATGCATTTTTAATTGTCGCTTAAATTGTCACTTTAATTGTCCACTGTATATTTTATATGTGAAAGATTATATCTAATGGTTATTAAAAAAAATATACCCACCATTCCCAGCTTGGCCTCTTCAAATGCTTTTTTTTCTTCCTCCAGTCTGCGTCGGGCTTCTTCCTCTGCCTGTTTTCTCTGCTGCTCCTGTCGCTCTTTCTCCTGTTCTTCAAAGGTCAGACGCAGTTTACCAGGGGTCATCTGCTCCTTCTCTTTGGGATGAAACTCTTCATCGTCCAACTTTTATAAAGAAAAAAAAATTATATATAAATATCCAAAGTTAATAAAACTTTTTTTTTCTTTTACAGATTATATTGATCATTAAAAGCAGAATCTTCACCTGCTCAACCATAGAGCGACGCTTGGCCTCCCGGAAGGACTGCCGGTTCTCATCGTATCTCTTCTTCTTCTCCTCCTCAGTTCGCTTCTTTAGTTCCTCTTCTCGGCTCTTCTCCATGTCCTCAAAATTGATCTTGATCCTTCCTGGTTGTTTCTGTGATTTTGCAGGCACTACTCGAACCAAAATACTGTCATCACCTTCCTGTGATGAAGAAGTTTCCCAAAGATTAAATAGCAGTTTTAACATCAGAATTATAAGGGTGTGATGAAATGTTTTTTTTAAATCAGAAACAAAAGTGAAGTATAATCAAAATTAATAACACAATGTTTTTTTTTTATGCTTTGACCTGCAACATTTCTGCAGTCATGGACAAGCATCCAGACAGGTTTCAGATAAGGCCTGACAGCAACAACAACAAAAAAAATCTTCTGGCACAGTTGTCTTCATTTGTGTCATACTAGACAGAGATATGGGACTGCTAATTCAGTCAGAGAGCACGGCCTGCAAGTGCTGTGGGAAACAGTTGCCAGTCACATGTTGTCCATGCTTGTTAACTCTGGCTCCAGAAAGTGTGGCATTTTCCTAAATTTAACACCCAGTGCCATGTTGTATGAACTGACATGCCTTTGTAATTGACAGTGGGCCATTTGGCCATATTGCACACATATCATTGTGCAATTTTCATATTATAAACTACTGTTCAAAAATTTGGGTCACAAAGATTTTTTTTTTGCTAACTAGGCTGCATTTATTTGACAAGACAGTACACTCGTATTGTGAAATATTATTTCAATTTAAGTATATGTTAAAAATCTAGATAGATGAAATACAGTATATAAAACACAATATTTAAATTCAATATATATATTTAAACAATAAAAATATGTATAATTAGATGTATATTTTTGCATTAAAATCATTATCATATAATTATTTAATTAGACATATATGAATCCACTGTATTAATAATAGTATTTACCTTTGGTTGGTAAAAGAATGTCTTACCTTGCCTGTTACTATTGCAATGCAACACATTGTTCTATATCAATCCATTCCATGATTTGATTTCACTCACATATATTGCTAGGCTTTAAAATAGATGTTTAGATTATATCAGAGGATTACCTGAGTGATTACAGATACTTTGCCGGAGATTTTCTAATAGTAGACCTGACAAAGCAGCCGACTGCCAAGTCGCATTAAAGGCATCTCCCTGGTGCCTGCCGCCACAGCCTGTTCTCATGACACACTGACTCACCTCCTCAGCTTTCTTGGCCAGCTCCTTCTGAATCTTGGCCTTCTCTAAGGCCTCCTGTGCAGCTCGCTTTTTTCTCTCCTCCTCTGTTCTTTTCCTCTCCTCCTCCTGCCTCTGTTTCTCCATCTCTGCAAACTTCCCCTTCACACTGCCTGTGAATGGACAGAAAGCCGACAGTTGGCGTCTATTATGGGATTAAAGCGCTGTTACAATGATTACTTTGGTTCAGTCCAAAAAAAAAATCAAAAATACAAATCCCTACATTTGTCTCATTTCACCCTACCTGTAATTTTGGGAACATATGTTTTTTCTATCTTCGTCGGCTTCACCTCTTCCTCTTCATCGCTAGAGGCGAGGAGTTCTTTTATCTGTGGAGGATCCGACAGTTGTTGTTGGGTTAGGCGTTTTATCCAGGATCAGAAACCATGCTGGTCATAGCAAGCCAAGCAGACCTTAATCCTTGTAAGACAGGCACATATGACCTACAGGGGCGGATGCTGATTGGGCCGTCCATTGTGACATGGGCAGGGGATCAGTAGAGTGTGCATGCAGCAAGCAGGCATCACAGATACTGGGGTGTTTTACTGATTAAAAGCTTTTTTTTTTGTAAGAAGGTTTGTGCATATCCTTTTAAATACCTGATGCATGCCTAATCTTATGCAAACAGTGAATACCCAACAAGCAGTATCTTCATTAACCTCAAGACAGAATCTTCTAATAAGCATTGTTAGTGTCAAAGAGATGAGGCAGTGCAGTCAGTGGATGAAGTGATGTGCTGATGGGCAGGTTTCTCTACTGACCATTTGCTTCCTGCGACTGTACTCTCTCTCTTTAACGTACTGTTCTCTGCGTTTCTTTTGCTCTTCCTGACTTCTCTTTTGGTTTCTCTCTTCTCTAGCTTTCTGCATGGCCTCAAACTTATTCTTCACATCTTCTTTCCCCACCTTGGGAACATAACTTCTCTGTACAGGCTTAGATGTTTTAAGCAGTTTCTTCAGAAGAAAGAAAAACGAGGTATGAGAGATTGTTAGTAAAAGAGGGATGGAAAATTAGTTAATTTCCATTTTTTATAACATTTTCGAGTAATGATTATACTATTACAAATATTGTAGTCGGTAATTTTTCCATTTTATAAATTAGCATATTAATTATATATACAGCTGATATCTATTTCCATAATTATGAATAGGCCTAATTGTATTGTTGTTTGTTTTTTTAAATAAAAATATATCCACAAGTTTCCTACGCCCCATGAGGCCTTGCGTCAAAAGTGGGCGCGACTTCCGGTTGGAAGTAAACAAAGCGCGATTTGACATGCTTGACACTCGTTCATTCAACAGTTGACAGTCATTCAAGTTATAGCGATCCAAACTAGCTAACGATGTGGGAACACAACCTCAACGAAATTCAAAAGGGTGAAATAACAGTACCTTTACCCTCCGCAGTAGTTGATTGGGAGTATTATAATAACATTATTAATAATCAATACTCATCAAGGCATGGTGACAGACAGTTGTGCGAGCTGACAAACAATTAAAATAAAAAATACACACTTAGTCATTGTGCTTTGGAGTTTATTCAAAATTATAAATGAATGTGCTGCTTGAAAACATTAACTGGCACATTTGGTATTCTGTCAACACAGGCTTTGATCCTGAGTTTAGCTGTAACATCAGTAGAGAACAGCCAAACACATGCTGATAGAGTTTATAGAACATTAAGAATTTAAACAAATGTACACAGGAAGATTCGTCGTCTTTTGGGAGGTGATGGAAACTACAGTCGTTGGCAGGATCACTCTGATTTCGTTTTCAGCTTATGTTCAAAACAATCCCGTTTAAGCCACTAAATTAGTTTAGTCCGGCTATACATACAACCGCGAACAGCACATGTTATCCCTGAGCTCCGTAACGACATCTCTCATAAAGATTTGCGTCTTTAAATAGTAAAATAATTCTCCGAAAAACAGCTAGCCTCTTCGCTAACCAACACACAAAATACCATTGGAATGCTACTTCCGCCGCGTCACCGGAAGTTTCACCCACTTTATTTTTTACAGGAGCACCCCTCGGAAACTTGTGGATAGGCTACACACAGTTCTGCTCATACCCCTTACAGAATATGCATTAATATACACTGGTGGGCTGAATTGGATGACCGAAATAAATTGTACTAATGTTGTCTTCAGAGAAACGTCTCATTCAGCTTCTAAAGAGAAGTGCTAAATGAAAAAAAAGTCTTTAATAATAAAATGTTCAACCTGCAATTTTTATGATACCTATTAACATCTTGCATATTCTACTAGGGGTATGCAAACTTATGAGCAAAACTGTATATATGCGTTTGTTAATTATTACAATTTTGTATTTCATTTTGCTTGTATTTTTGAAAATATTCATTCATTGAAGCATATTATTATAGCTCCATCATACTATACCTCTTGTTTTAGTGCCACATCTGAAAAATTTGTCGTATCTGTATTATGTGTTGCATCAGCCTCTTTGTCATTCTCCACGTTTTCCTCATTCGATTTTGGCACCCTCTCTCGTTTTCTCGCCCTGCTGGTGGTCTTGGTCTCCTGTTTGGGCTCTTCCTTCTCTGGTAACTCGGTCTCCTTTGGTTCGTCTGCAGCACTGTTCATTTCCACCTCTTCAGTCATGCAACTCATGTCATGTGTTTCCTCTTTATGGTTTTCATTGATTGTGTTCTCTGTATCATTAGCATCAGCAAGATCGTTCAAATTTTCTGTGTTGTTTATATGCGTCATGTCTGTTGACACATCCGCCATGTTCATCACTTCAGTCATGTTGCTGTTTCTCAAACACACCGGGACAGGGCCTGTTGCAAGATACGCCAGATGAAGCTGACATTAGGAGAAAGACATAATGACCACAAAACTGCTATTTTAAAGGTTCCTAATTTTCTTTTGGAGGTCTTTTAAAGTAGATTTACATGCATCCAAGGCCAAAAAACATTTTCTGATCATATATGTTGCACATCATCCCCTCATTTCTCAAAGTCTGAAAACAGTTTGTTTGAAAATTGTATCTCTAAACCCCTCCTTTCCGTGAACCTGCTCTGATTGGTCAAACAGAAAAGCCTGTTGAGATTACCATCTGAATTTCAGCTCCAGAGGCTTCTTCAATGTTTTTTAGGCAATGATATGTAGAGCATTGTTGAAGGTAATCCATTACAAGTAACTAAAGTTAATCAAATTACTTTTTTTCAATTAACTCTTTATGTTTTTAGTCAACACATTACTTTTAAATTTACATTTCAAATAAGTAATCCAAGTTACTTTTTTTCATTTATTGACTGACATCTCTCTTTTCCCCATGTTTAGAAAAATCGTGAGTGAGTGAAGAATTGTTGCGTGTAAACATTACATTTATTATTATTATTGCTCTAGACTAAATGTGAGCGTTAGTTTTTATTAGTGGAGCCTGCATCATTTTCTTCTGCAATCCAGAATGGCAGCACAGCTGAAAGGTTTGTTTGAGCTGCCTCAGGCTAATTATTTCAGTTTTGATGTGAAAGGGCTTTTACATTTGCTCCAAAATAGAACTTTTTTTGTTGTTAAAAAAACAAGCCCAGCCCAGGTGAGTTAACGAAGTTACACAATTAGTTACTTTTTAAGGGACCAAGCCAGCACAGCCATGTGGGGCCCGGTTTGATGGGCTATCTAAAGCCTAGTTCACACTATATGATTTTAAAACGTCGGGCTGAACTGTGCGGTTCACAACATGACTTGCTCTCTGTGAAATCAGGAGTGTTCAAATTGTTGAGCTGTTCACACGACACAACGTGATTAATCCGCAACAGGAGGTAACACACTACACGAGTTGACAACAACTCTGTCAGCCAACGATTCTATCTTGTCAACAAACCACATTTTGTCATGAAAAGACACGTGATAAAACAAACCGGAAATGACGCGAAACAGCACACGCGCCAATACTCGGCAAATATGACGAAGAACACAACACACGAATATGGACGTCAGACAGAAACTATAGTGCTGCAAACTGTTTGCGCGATGATTTGCTCTGAGAAAAAATGCGGAAAAAGAAAAAATAAGATAAGGCAACCAATTAGCTGGCATTATCCAAATTTGTTACATTGTTACATAGGTATGTATCAGGAAGTGAGACTGGAATTGCTAACAACTCGTTTCAGCTGTTCAAAATCGATTTCTTTTAGGAGACAACTTTATTTGTCATGCACTTTAAAACTGATCTTTAAAACTGCAGACTTTTTACATTGAAAATCAGCTATACTATATAAATTGTAATGTAGACAAATGCATTTTCTGTAAAGCTGCTTTGAAATTATATGTATTGGGTAAAGCGCTATACAAATAAATGTGAATATTACACACTGCATATTATTTTTCATTTAAGAATTGATGTTGTTTTCTTTAAAACAGGTAAAGAAATGTCTTGGAAGTGTTAGTTGGTGGTCTACAAATGAACAGATGAGCTGGAGCTGAATGTGTGTGGGACCTCCACCAGGAGCCTTGCAGGCCCTAATTTTATCCCCCATTCTGGGTTCAGCCATGTGATTGAGGCTATTTTTACCTGGAGATACGAGTCTAAGAAGAGGTCAGCACCCAGGATGGCACACATGAGACCCCTGACTAAATGACTAAGTTCTAGATGTTTCTTTATAGAAAATGTTGCGTCTCCTACAGTATGAAAGTACAAAGCAAGTTTGGAAAAATAATATGTACGTATTTGTGAGTGTGTTTATACTGTGCATTTTTAAATTGTATCTGTGCTGTTCCCATGTTCTACATCTGACATCCTTAATCCAAATAATCCCACAAAACAGCAACATTATAACCCATGCAGCACAAACACAATTTTACGAATGACTCGGGACGGTGTATAATATTATATACCTGTAAAGATCTAAATTTCAATCCATAGTCACTCTCCTTTCCTATTCATAATTGACACAACACCTCACAACTGGTGTTTTGGTGAACTCACAACTGATCACACCTCACTTTTAGAAGATGACAAAGACAATATGGCCCCCAAACATGTCACCATTTGAAAGCATTTATTCCTGCCACATTTCAAATTCATGTTTAAAAAAAATGAATTTATGCTGTGCACTAATCTTAATGACTTTAATCTTAAATCCATTGCTCACAAAAATATGATAACAAACACTGACTGATAGACTGCTATATTTATTAGTAGTTTGATTCTTTACATTTAAGGAAGGTTTCCGAGTTGCATGCTGAGAATAAATGTTTTCTAAAATGTTGTATAGCCTATTTATAGATTATAGATTGTTTATCTATAGCATTTAGCTAAACACTAAATATTCAATAACACTAAATATTAATACTTGAATACATGTAGGCTATCTTTATCCTCTGGCAAACAATTCTCAGAGATAATGAGTAAAGATAAAGATCTTTATCTTTTACAGTTGTTTTTCTGTTTATAACCTTGACCCTTTAGATTAATTTGAAATGATCTAATGAAATAAAAATAGTCCTTTCGAAGGAGTCAACTGTATTCTTCTCAATGAGTGCAAAGATCAGGCCCTCATCCGCTTGTGGACTTGCCAGTTGGAATTTGTCCTCCACATAGGCCTACTTTATTAAATTTTTCATTTAAACGATAACTTAAAAATATCTTACCTTCTTTAGAGTGATAATCTCCCTTTGTTTTTCATAAGATTTTTTGTTTGTTTGTTTGTTTTTTGTAGTCCACGTTGGCTAATGCTAAAGTCAAATCTAAATCCCCGCGCACAGGTTTAGTCTTCTCTTCCCGTGCGACTGAGAGTCAAATGAGCGCAGTCGGTTATCGGTGGGCGCTATCCATAAAAATACCCGTGCCCCTCTCCATCTACCGCATTCCACACGCGCCACCGGCTGACGGCCTCAGCTGTCGCTTCACATATGTCTCCTTATCTTCCAGTCTGAGGCTCTTTTACACGAATTTATAATTGTTTTGTCACTATGATCGTTATAGGCTATTCATTTTGCTAACGACACAATTTAGCTGTAAGCTATTAGTCATTTGTTTATTCAATCATTTTAAAAGCTGCTAAACAGTTTAGCATTTCAGCGTTTAACTTTAATACATTGATCCGTTTTTTGTGTGTATATTTTACTAATGTATACACTTTGTATCATTTTGCAAGTGTTGTTAAATTAGGTCACGTGATGAAATAATGTTCTTTCCAAAGACAGTAAAATTACATTAAAATGATGCTATAAGCCTAAATAAAATGTAACATAACCACCCCTATTGTAGCCTATGTTAAATTTGTATACTTTTTTTACATTTAAATAAATAAGTATTTAAATGTTATACACCATGGAGGTAGGCCTACTTTTGTGAATATAAAACGTAAATTATAAATAGGCTACACACTTTAAAAAAAAATATTTACTACTGGAATAATGCATGTAATTCACCTTTTCAATTACCATTGCAAAGAAAATTTGAATTTTACATTATTTACCTTCACTTTTTCAACATATAGCGTTCTTTTCCTTTGCAGTGTATTACAATCATCCACATTGAAGATGGGTTTTGTTCAGACATTTTATATAAAGCATCTCATGTTTGTTTTCATTCATATTTTCCACGCAAGCATCAGCGTGTTTACATGGAAAGCTATTGTTGGCTGTTGGAGCCAGTAGGCTTTATCTTGAGGGTCTGTGGTTTGTCCAGTCAGTTCTGACCCACTTATCACAGTCACAGAGGTGTGTGATAACCCAGATATCTCAATGGATCACTCGAATTCAAGTAACATTACAGTTAGTGTATAACAAACATAATAGAAAGTAGATAAATATAATATAGTGTGTGTGTGTGTACATTTTTAGATGCTAAATATTGTCCATTTTGATGTTATTAAATGATTCTTTCAGCAAGTATATCCCAAATGAGCTGGAAACCCCCCTAAGCCTGAAGGACAGCACTGCCATCTGTAACTTGAGCTCATACCCAGCATGTATCTCTCTCTCTCTCTCTCTCTCTCTCTCTCTCTCTAGACTGCAACACCATACTGGAAGATTCATACTCTGAGTTAAAAGGGTTTAACCAGCAGCTTTGAGTAGCATCCAAAAGCTTTAGGAGGACGCTTATATGTTTGCAGAGTCATGCATGAGCACACCTTATAGTTCTGGCTACATTTGATAAAGATGAACCTTTTTAAATACTGTTACAAACCTCTAAAAGTCTATCTAAAAGGATATTTTCTTCAATTCAAAGGCTTAAGTGCAATGTCCAACAGGAAGACCAGCAGAGAAAACAAGGGACAGCCCGAAATAGCGTCCCACCTGTGGGCAGAGATCAGAGCAATAGAGACAGCTAGCTTGCCAAAACTCACTGCTTCTCTCATTGCTATTCATTTATTTTATTATTTTCATTCATTCACATCATTTTTTATATATTGTCTATTTTGGTACTGTTTGTTCAGATGAAATTCACAACAATTAAGACATTAAGATGGAGAAAAGGCTTGTTAAATACTGGAATAGAGGCGATTTAAATAGCTCATTGCTCCAAGTGTGTTGAACAGTGCTACAGAAGGCCTTCTCTGTACAGGAGCGGAGCGTTTAGCCGTTCCTTGTCTTTTAGTGAAACGAAAAAATGATATCTTTTTGTTGTAGCAAGACAATGTTTAAAGTCACAATGAAAAGGAAGTGGCGACAGATCTTACTTCCATTTTGTGACGTACATCCTAGTAAAAATGTCTGTCCGTTTGCTGATCTTAATGCGAGTCTGTAAGAAAGGGGGCGGGGTTTAGGTGAGAAATGATTGGAGAAGTCTGGCATACATCACCAGAGTCCAGAGAAAATGTCATTTAACCAAAAGATATGTCATTTTGATAGACGAATCATTCACAAAAAGATCAAGAAGATGCATTTAGAAAAGAAATAGGGTGAATTTGTATGTAATACTGGCTTTAATGTGGAAAAATGACTCCCATAAATACCCTGGGTATTTTTAGGGACTAATAAACTGGATGGACAAATTATGGAGCAACTGACTGTGCATCATCGTGTTGCTCTTTTGCTTGACTTAATGGATTATGTAAAGAAAAACACCCAAAGTCTAATGTCAGGTTTATTGGTTGGTCAGCACGAAAGTGATGTGAAATGTCGTTTGGATGTATTTCTTCTGCTCTTTGTCTGTTTTCTTGCCTGCCTCGCTCCCTCTCTCAACAAGTCAGCTGTTGGCCTAACTGGGCATTTACTCTGCTATAAGAACAGGTGCAGATCACAGCAGGACACTGGGCAGGATGGAAAGTATACAGTTGGTTTGAAAGAGAAGTGGTATCACTTGAAGCACTTCACAGTTGCTGAAATATGCAACATAACAATTCACTCAAGCAATGTTTCCATCCCTGTATCACAACATGGGTCTATAGTTATTTGTTAATTTATCACACAAAAGTGATTTGTGTTATTCAAAACACACCAAGACACTTTAATTACCCTGAAACAATAATCTTATACTGATTATAATCTTCTTATTTTTAGCTGTAGATAAAAATGAATACATTATTGATGTTAAAGGATTCAAGTATTTTTTTCAAGGAAAATTAACATATCCATTTCCTGTATTTCCTCTCTGTATCTCTTACGTCTCCACTATCAGGTAGGCTACAGAGGCAAGCTAAATTAAGGCTTGTGGCAAGTGAGAACTGGCCGCCTGCCCAGGAGCTCAGAGAAAATGTTGACTTATCAATCTCAAATAACTTTGCTATGATCTAAAATCCTGATCTGTGTCAGAGAACCCAAATAGAAATATGACATGTAGTTTATTCCACTGTGTATTTAGCAATAGCTGGAGTCTTGACTGTGTGCTCTTGAGACAAACCCACAAGACCTCATAAATATGGGCTTGGTCTGGATCTCTGTACCTTTTGTCCTGATCTTGGCCCCTATAAGCTTGTTAATCTTACATACAATTAGTCTTGGCTTGTGGAAAAGAGCCCTCCATGTCCTCTTTGATTTTGGTCAAATTAATTCAGTGATTTTTCTTGGTATGACTTTGCAATAATGTTCCAATTGTTAACATTATTAACATGAACTAACAATGAAACTAATATTAACCTAAGTTCATGTTAATTTCTACATTTACTAATACATTATTAAGATCAAATGCTATCTGTTAATATTATTCAATGGACCGAACATGAACTAAAATGAATATTATTTAACCCAATGAATAATAAATACTGTTACAAATGTATTGCTCATTGTTCGTTCACGTATGCACTAATATCATTACCTAATGGGATAGTAAAGTGTTGTTTTTCAGTGTATTTTTTAGAATGTCATGCGCATGGACTATTAATATCAGTTAAATAGCAATTAGTGCATAAATAAGTTGCCTTCGGTCTATCCAGAGGGAAGGTTTAGAGCTGTTTATTATTAGACACTAAATCACATTTGTAGCTGAGCTGCAGTAAATGACTCCCTCATGTGGTGAACATAGGAAATTCAATGAATCAACCTTTGCGTTGATCTTTATTATTAAACAATATTAAATGTACATTTAACATAGTAAACAGAAATATCTTTACTGTGAAATCTTTACTGATTTTTATAAAGTAAACGTAAGAATAAATTTTATATTGTTAGCAATATTTTAAAATTAAAATTTAGCTCGACTGAATGAACTTATTTTACTTGATTATCCATATATTATTTTTTTAGAAAAAAATATCATGTTAAACTGCTATTATCAAATGAAACGGCAGGCTTTTGAGGAATGTTCATTTGCATCCCTCAATCATCATTGTGTTGCACTGCATTATGTTTTCCCCCCAAAATAAAAAAAAATATTTAAAAAAAAAATACAACGCTTTGACCATTAAGCATTTCAATAACTATCATGTATAGGAAATATTTTTGGGAGACAAAGTGACAAGTGATATTTATATGCATTTTATGTAAATAATCTACTAGAGAACTCACTGAGAATTTTATTCTACCTTTTGGTCGTATAAATATCAGAAATTGCACCAAAGTGCATATTTTTGCTCAGGTTGGGCCTCTGAATAAAATGGAGGGTTTTACCTCCTCAAAAATCCTGATGTGAGGCCTATAACATATTATAGGCTGCTCAACAAATATGCACTTTAAAAATATATATTTTCAAAATACATAATACACACACACACACACACACACACACACACACACACACACACACACACATATATACACACACACACACACACACACACACACACACATATATATATATATATATATATATATATATACACACACACACCACACACACACACACACACACACACACACACACACATATATAATATATATATATAGTCTGAGTTTGACTATTTCATTTGTTGAGTTTTGCATGGTTTAAGAGTATCTCCACGACAATATTGTAAGTTTCCACAGGTTCATCTTCTTCACACACAGTAATGACATTTTTGCAGTACAAAAAAAGCTATTTTTGGACTGCAAGTAAAGCTGGTCTTTTCTATTTCCCCAGCCCGACAGAGGGCATGGATGTGCCATATGACGTTACATGAGAAACCTCCAACCGGAACGACAGAGGAAGAGAAATAGGCGTAAGTGAAGACGACAATTTTGTTACGACTGTGCTTGTGCTAACCGCCGAGTTTCCTGTATCAACTCGGTGAATCGTTGTTATATTTCCTATCACTTCTGCAGTCCTGTGACACACCCCATGTGAAACGCCTTGCTTGGATGGTCAATCAATGGCCGTAAGGCTCCGGCGCACGGTATGTTGTCGCACATATACTGTTATCAGAGCGGTGAGCAGCCAGCCGTCGTTTGTACTGCACCGAAACTGACAGCAAGTGTTCGTATAAATTCCTGCTTGGGTTTTTACGATGTCAGCAAGCTTTTGGCAGGTATCGCGCGCAGGATTAATTTAACGTCAGTCAGATAAGCACGCGGGAGCGGCGCGCGCTGCGTTTCCGTCTTTTTCCATAGCTGCGGCTAAACACTTGACGGCTAGCGGCTGTGCTAAAGCTAACGGTTAATGAACAACCACTGTTTGTGTTCCTTTAGCTTTCTCATCCCGGTGATAAGTAAGTTGCGTGCAAGTGAGAATATAATTTAAATCGTGATTTTATATATATACACTATAGGAAGAATAATGCGGAAACTTTTGTTTTATAATGAGACGCTCTTGTCTGAGTTTATCCCATTAATTGAAGCTTTCTATCTTTGTCGTGATGCAAAAATAGCGTTGAGTTGTAGCACTTAAACGGATTTGGTGGCTTGTCGTAATTTCACAGCGACCAAGAGGTGCCAGACACAGGTAACCGACAGAACCGTCACTGCTTGACTGTAATAATCGTTACTTTTGGTGACAGATTGTCCTTTAAATGGATGATTAGATGGGTTAGCTAAGCTAGCAGGAGGCAGTGCTGAAATCAACCTGCGCGTGGTTCGTGTTATGATGTTCATGAATTGTTTTGTTGGTTTCGGTTTTTCATGAAGTTGTTGTCTTTAATATAATCTTAAATGTTGGTGTTCTATTTTATTTTTTACTGGTGACTTAACTGCTGTCGCATTAAAATATATTGTTTATGTACTTGGTGTTTCTATTTGGGACTAATTTCAGATTTGCACCTCATTTAAATGAGCTTGTGTTCAGTTTAATAAGGTGTGAACAGTGCTGCAATTATGCCCATGGCGGTTAGTTACACCTGTCGTGTGTGTGTGGAGGTCGAGCGGAAGAGGGTTGTACATGTGAAACTCTGTTCATGTCTCGGATTTCAGGTCGTTGTCGTTGGTGAGGTGACTAAACACAACAAGCTATTCTAAAACGGCGCGACACACAAGAGTAACTTAGCTTCATAAGCCTTTTAGCTTTTAATTTACGTTTGAATCACCAGCGATGTACCAAATAAGCATGTTTTGTTGTGATAAATTGGGGTTAACATGAATAAAAGTATAAAAGCTCTGTTCTTGTCCAGTTGAGCGACATGTTCACACTGCCGCAGTCGAGAGTCTGAGTGAGGCCTAAATGGAAGTTCATTGTACCTTTAAAGGGAGTTCACCTTGAAGTTAATTTTTGATATGTTTTAGCTTACCTCAAGGGCATCCAAGATGTAGATTTCTTTGTTTCCACAGCATTTTCAATTTTGACATTTTTTTGGTCAAACCGTTGTTGTCTGTCAGTCATACACTGGACGTAAAGGGAGTCCTCCCTCGGTTCACCTCAAAGAGTATGCACAGAGAAGTCCAAATTAAACATGATTTAATGACTCGTAAATGTAAGTACACATTGATTGCCTAAGACACGAAACGAGCGGATTGTGTGAGAAAACGAACAGTATTTATATAGTTTTTTTTACCTCTTGTTAACACTGATCTGAATCAGATGTCCAATTGGCGTTATGCACAGCTGCACTACTTCCTGAACTTAAGCCAGCTCCTTGTTTCCTGTCTGCAATTATTGGCCGAACTTGATTAATTCAGGTGTGTCTGATTATTGTTGCCGTGACTACTGAGGGTAGGCACACCTGGATTAATCAGTTGGTCCAATAATGGTATCTGATCCGATCTGTGGCTCTGATGTGATGTGATCATGTGTGTTGTCAGGGGATGAGAGGAGAGCAGGTGCTGCGCTCCTGGCTGCGGACTCAGTGACTCTCTCTTTGGGCTCAGGATGGCGCAGGGAGGGTCTCAGTTGGATTATCACATACTGCAGGACCTCAAGCAGCGCTTCCCAGAGATTCCAGAGAAGGTAGTGTCTCAGTGCCTTCTTAAGGTGAGAACCAGATGCCACAATAGAAACGGAATGGAAATGGGGGGGTTGAAAGATGTAAACAACACTGGTCCAGAAACACTTCCTGTTTCAGTTTGTAACTGTTTTCTTTGTCACATGGAAAGAAAACATCTTAAAGATAATTGTTTAACTTTTTGATTCAGTTTTATATGTTTTGTTGGTTGTATTTTATCCCAGCTTTTATGTAGTGTTAAAAAACTGAAACAAGGAGTGCTTCTGGACCAGTGTTGTTTACATCTTGCAAAATGGTCTATACATGGCCTGCTCTTTGAATTTTGAGTCATTTTGACCCAGAAACCCATTTGAATGAAATAATAATATATAATCATTATGTTTGTAATCTAAACAGTTGATTTATATAATTATTTAATTGGTGGCTCTATTAAACTTAATTTTGAGGACAAAAATTTTTAGGCTTTTTATTTTTTGACAATTCGATCTATTCAAATATACATTATATTTGTACGTAACTTGTTATTTAATGTATTACCAATGTGGTGCATATATGTTAACAATATATCAGTGTTATTAATATACAATGATAGTATTTATTATTTAGCTTTTATTTTTATATTTTCAGTTTACATTTAAATTAAGTTTCAGGAATTTGTCATTTTTTTATTATGTTTTTAAAAATATTTCTGTTTAGTTTTAGTTTTATTTCAGATTTAGTCAATTTTCGAACTTCAATTCATTTCAATTAACTGCCATGGCAATATTTTTAATTTCAGTTTATCTAAAGCAATTTTTTGTTTTTAATTTCTAATTCTAGTTAACAATAGCTACACTGAAATATATTTAGATTTGAGTTCTATTCTCTATTTTCTTTCTTGCTAACTAACAAGCTATGGACACCAAATGGCTTTTGACCACAAGCTGTTTTATTGATATATTGATAGGCATGGTTGAAGTATATGACATGATATATGGAGGTATCATCATCCTGTGATGTTCATATATATATTTTTCAACTAGTATTAATCTGCACACAACTTAACTGCAACACATTTATTGTTTGAATGTTGTAAAATAATACAGCAAAAACAGTCAATTTTAATAATATTTGTTCCATAATTTTAAAGTCACAATTTTAATATATTTCAAAATGGAATTTATTCCTTTTA